>CM031240.1:812978056-813328056 GCA_018340775.1 Taxus wallichiana var. yunnanensis | reverse complement strand
AGTGGGAAGTTGAATAGAGTCACGGATGCACTAAGTAGAAGATATGTCTTGTTGAGTAAGATGCGCATTGAAGTTGTGGGGTTTGATGTTATCAAAAAATCTAAATACAAGATGATTTTTTTGAGGGGCATGGAAAATATGCTCAACAAATGATAGTTTGCATGCTTTGGTTAGACGACTTCTTATAAGAGGGGTTGTTGTTCAATGGACGACAATTGTGCATACATCGAGAGTCAATTCAAGTGAATTTGATTCAGGAGAATTGTTGCATAAGGTTAGCTATCCAAATTTTGGTACGACCTGCACTTGCACAATTAACTAAGAGATTATTTTCTGCATGGATATAGGTGTGTGTAGATACATACATAGATGTAAAAGTTTCCATTTGACAAAGGGAATGTGTCAAAATGCATGGATATATCAACCACTACTAGTACCTAAGAAACTGTGGAGAAATTAAGTGTGAATTTTGTTGTAGGTTTACCTAAAATGAAAAAAGTTCATGATTCTATCCTTGTTATAGTTGATAGATTTTCTAAATGGGTTGATTTTATTAATTGGATAAAGTAGTGGTGTCACACATATAACTAACTTGTTTTTCATGGAAATTGTGAGACAACGTGGGTTTTCACATAGTATTGTGTTGGAAAAAGACACCAAGTCCGGTGGTCACTTTTGGAGGATATTGTGGAAGAAGTTGAACACTAAGTTGCGGTTTAGTTCGATATCACCCAAAGATGAATGGCTAGGGAAATTTTCAACAGATTCATGCTACTTTATTAAGATGTTTGGTTAGAGAGAAATCATGGACACATGATTTAATGTTTTTCCCAAGAAGAGTTCACGTACAATAATTCATTGAACAATAAGATTGAAAAGTGACCTTTCCAAATAGATTATTGGCAAAGTCCGAGATGCATTACACTTTTGTGTGACATCAAAAAGAAGAAAGAAGCAACATGTATGCAATGGAAAGTTGCAAAAACTATGGAATGAGGCTAAAGAACCTCAAAGCTTTGCTAACTCAACTATGCACCATGGGATAAGAGATAAACAAGAGTTAATCCTATACATGCATCATAACTTTGACAAAAACATCAAAAACCTAGCATATATACTACTCTCTACTCTTTAGATTACTTAATTAAGAAATTGAACCTAAAAAGATCAACTTAGAAATCAAAGGTGTGATGTTTGATATGAAACTCAAGCTTTCAAGAATGGAGTCTCACCATTAATGGCTTCAAGGCCAATGGTTCTCTCCATATTACTCAAAACTAGGATTATGGATGCAAGTGGAGGTGTTTAGCTCAACAATGGAGGAAGGAAAGCTTTAGATCAAATGTCTAATTAGCTTGAAGCTAATACAAATGAGATCCAAGCTTTCTTAGGCTTGTTTTGGCTTTGAATTATGTAAAGTTGTAAGTTTGAATGGGTAGGCTTAGCCTTGTATTTATAGTTTTCCACTTGGGAGAGATTGGAATTTGGGTGCATGTGGGACTAAAGCTCAAAAATCACTTTTAGATTAGATTAGGATAAACATGCTTTAGGCTTAGTTAATCTTGGTTTAGGCTAGTTAACTAGGGTTTAGGTTAGTTAAACTTGATTAGGAAGTGATTAGAGACTCATTGAGAGTTGGGAGGGGTCTAGATAACCAATTGTGACTGATAGATAGCCTACAAAGCCAATAGAAGTAGTCTAGAGAGGACTAGGGAGGTTCTAAATGGTCAAAATGAGGAATGTTTAGCTAATAAGAGAGATATTAGTCAAACAAGTTAATTATAGGAGGAATATGACCAAGAAGGTGTTGTGAATGGGCATCCAAGAATGGAGCGAAGAAGGGGGAATTAACGAAGTGTCGTCAATCGGTTGAATGGGAGGAAATGCTAAGTGTAAGCATATTTTAGGTGTCTACACAACATAGAAACTAAATACTTTGCGCACTACATGGAGGATGTGCACTAACAAGAATGTAAGAAGTTAAATGCTAAATTTCCACTTAGTTCTATATCGTCGAAGACCAATGGCCGACAAAAACCATCAACATGAGCCTTAGCAATTTTTGAGATGTTTGGTTGAATAGAAGGTAGGACATGAGTTTCAATCCTTACCCAAGTGGAGTTTGTGCATGATAAATATGTGAATAGAAGGATTGGGAAATCACCTTTCAAGGTAGCTTATGGAAAAATTCCAAGAGGTGTCACAAAATGACATGACATCAATGAAGTAGAATAAGTGTAGAAGACAAATACTTTGTAGACTATATAAAGGATTTGCACTGCAAGTGTGCACGTAGTTGGAGAAAAGAAATGATAAATTGAAGAAATACACATATATGAATAGAATAAAGCAAGAGTTTGAGGAAGGATACATGTTCTTTCACACCTACACAAAATGGTTCCCAAGAGGAACATATGATATGCCAGAGTGGGAAAATTTTGGATCAATGTTGAGGAAGTTTACAACAAACACATATGAGGTATAGTTTTGGATGGGATAGAAAATTTTCTTGTCTTCAATGTTGCATATATATACCCTTATTATGAAGGGGAAAAAAGTGATGGATTAGACCAAATCAACATAGATTAGAGACACCAACTACCTCATCAAGTGAGCGGAGAAAATCAAGAAATTTTGGAATCCCACATAGAAAAGACAATGTTCAAAAAGTGATAAGGATGTGTAGTTAAATGAAATGAATTTTTTTTAATGATGCATCATGGCCTAACATATATGAAGTTGGTAAACTTGGCCAATCCATTATAGACCTCATGAAACACATAAGAAAAGGAGACCGTGTTTCTTCTTAGTCATGGTGTATTATGTAGGAGCATCTTGGTTCACTTGCAATCTTGCATCACCAAAAAGAGTTACTAGGATAAAATATTGCATAATCTTATATAGTTGTGTGTGACCTTGCACAATTATGCACATTGTGTTACTTGGAGTAAAGGATATTTGGTATGAAGATTTTGAAGCTTTACATATCCCGTGGAGTTTTTCTTTAGGAGATTTTACTTGATGATCCATGTGTAAATTGTGCATGCACCATATGAAAATTTGTGCTTTGTGGATTTTTTTTTCTTACACACATGTAAACATAAAGAAAGTTTTCACTAGAACACATGGGACTTGATTAATTTTTCATTAACAAAATGTCCTAGAAACTTGGTATGTTTTTGATGCAATAACATCTAGGTTCATAAGAAATCCCACGTCCACCAAAAACACTTAGTCTTAGCAAATAAAGTTTTACACAACACTTGTGTGGAATACCATAGCACTCTTAAGCAAGCCAAGGAAAGATCCTTTTCCTTAGTCATTTTTTGAAATCCACCGAATTTTGTCCAAGTTACGCAACATTGTGGATTTCGCATAACACTAGAAGTGTCATGAAGTACTATGAATTTCACAAAACTGTAGAATCCACACAATATTAATCATGTCGTGAAATCCAATTTGAATCCATGCAATGCTTAGGATGTCATGCAAGATGATCTAATGATATGGATGTTTTCACCAAGTCGTGATATACTAGTGGAAGTCATTAAACATGTATGAAACCACAAACATTGCATTCTGCAAGACCTCTTCCATTCACTTCAATGATGATATGTGTGACTAACACAATTGTATTTCAAAATGAAGATGGTTAACAAAGAGAACATGCAGCCCTTAATCCATCTATTTCTCCCAGGGACCAAAAAAATGATTCAAATGAGCTTGATCCAAAAGTGAGGAAATTTTAGGATAGATCAATGAATTTGAGAGGCCACTTGAGGTATTTTTGGTAGAACCTTTTCCTTATGAAAGTGTCATTATTTCTATAAGTAGAAGGGGAAAGCATAATTGTAGGGCATCTTGATCAAGGTATCTAGGCCTATGTCTAGATTTAGAGTTTATCTTAATATAACATGACTTTCCTTAGAAGTTTGAACCGAGTGTGTTTTTTCGCAAGCTTCGCAAAGTCATTAAGATTAGGATATGTCTAGGATTGGAATCCTTATAAGGATTCTTGTAGAGTATTTATCTTAAGGCTATAACCGAGGTGTAATAGTATTGTGCATGAATTTATAAATTATTACTTTATATTAAAAGAAAAATTTGTCATTGTTTCTTATGTTGAGTTGTTGTGCTCGAGATCTTGCCTTGACGGATCTAACCCCGACTAGTGGGAACCTAGGATAATGTTTCCCTTTATTAGGAACCCTACCATGACTATATCATTTTGGTATCAAAGCTTAGGATCTGAGAGTCACGTTTAAGATGTTAGTTAGAGCAAGGATTTGAGATTCTTTCTTAGAATATTGGTGTAGACATCATTTTGGGTTATGTAAGTGACCTTATGATTTCCAATTTCCATATTAGGGGTGTGGGTAGAAGGTACTTACATACATCTCTAACATTGTGTTTGGTTGAGGGTGTAAGGATACAAAAACTCAATGTGAAAATATTACATAGAAAATTTGGCAAGAAGGGTGAATAGAGCACGAACACTAGAAAAATTTGTTGATGTGATAAGAGTAAGGAAAGCCCATTTCAAGGTTATGGAAATTGTGTGATGTAGAGGATTTTTGTGGATGACGATGAGAGTGATGATTTTTGTGACATGAGATAACTTGCATATCAATAGGTTCCAAAAAATCATGTAAATGAACAAGAGGACTAGTTTTTGTAAGCAATCATGAGGATTGGAAACAAAATTTTCATTAAAATTTTATGCTACTATGGGAACTTGGATCAAGGAAATATTATATAATAGATCATATAAATGGATTACTTTGAGTACAAAGGTGTAAAAGATAACAAAAAGTTAGATTTATGAATACTAAATTGAAATTCCACACATCCTTGTCTTTGACATCTTGTGCAAAACTAGAGAGTTCATAGACACAAAGATACGATTAAGAAGTAAGATTGAATGGTGAAAATTTTGAAGGCTATGTTCATGCACGTGGATTACTAGTCCCATATATTCGATTGATTACAGAATTTTCATAAAAAGAAATTGAAAGTCAAAAAGTACACCGAGGAGTTCTTAAAAGGAACGATAACCAGATCATACAAATCCAAGAACTCAGATGCTAATCAAACACCACGATCAATAAGATGAAAGCAATTCACTAGAATAACTTTACCAAAACCTTTGCAAACAAATGAGCAGCAATATCATATATTATTATGGAAATCAATGAAATACAATGAGAATGGGCCTTGATTATATAGGAAAGGAATAACAATCTAAGAACCGGTCAAGGTCGTAGATCAAGCCATAAATCAAGGAAAGAACTAGTCAAGACCATAGATTTAAGAGAGAACTAGACATCAAGGATCTAGTCAATACCATAGATCAAGGAAAGAACTATTCAATACCATAGATCAAAGAAAGAACTATACTTAACAACTAGATAATATCCCCTAATATCTAAATAAATAAAAATAAATATCCACACACATAAGTGGGTGAGGATAAATACAATAAAGGTAAATAAAGTACCTAGGTGAACATGAGCTAAGGTAAATACCTAGTCTAACATTTCTATCGCTTAAACATCAAAGTTATAAATTTTGAAGACGACGTTGAATAATTATCAAGGTATGTTAATGGGATGCACATTTCTATTCAAGATGAAATCAATATGTTTAGGTTAAGATCTCGTGGAGGAAGCCTATAAATTTGCACTAAAGGAGGAAGATAAATTGTCTTGTAGACAACAAAGCAACCCACAGGGTAAAGGAATATTCTTGTGGAGAGGTGGAATTTTTCACATTGATGCATAAATTCATGCACACAAAGGATAGATGAATGTCTCAAATAAGCAAATTCGTGTGTAGAGATGCGGAGGAAGATCAATGTCTCAAGGAAGATGATGTAGACGAGGAAGATGATTCAACAAAAGTTATTTTTCATTATGGAGAGATTGGACACTATTGATTCAAGTGTCCACAAGTTGCATAAAATAATGGAAGTAGGAGGAACAATGCTTTGAAGTCACATTGCTCATCAAGCGGATGCAAAGATTCATGTGTCAATAAGTAGCGTAGAAGAACCGAATGTGGTGAAATGATGATGATGAAGAGAGTGTTATCGAAGCATGCAATTTTTTTTTTTTTTTTTACACCCTAATATATATATGAATGCAAATGTGATATGATAAAATATTATATAGGATGTAAGCGTTTGTAATAGAAGACTATTCTAATTTAATTAATTTACAATTAATCATTCATAATCAAAATAATGTATTAATACGTATTTAAAATGATAAACGATATCTCAAATACCAAAGAGGATATGAATAATTAATTGTATAGAATAGAACAAAGAAGATCCAGATGTGTAGACAAGGAAAACAAATTGATCTCGAGACTAAAGATGTTTTTTTAGATTGAAACTGGAAATTTTCTTGGTGCGGGATCAGCATAAGTATTATACGACCTTGCCTTGATGTTTTATGGTATTATATGCTCTTAGACCTTCTTACAATGAGGTTTTGTAACTTTTTTCCTCTTCATTTGTCTAGAAATATGTTTTGTTGTATATTTCTCTTGTTCACATAACGTTTGGTGATCTACAACAAAGTAGAAACCCTAGATTTGTAATACCATTCATAAAAGCATTAGATAACAAAAAGATAAATCAATGTGTGGTGAGTAATAAATTTATATTGACTTGTTTATAAAACCTTTTATAGGTGAAATATTATGATAAGGTTGACCCTAAGAATATGAAATGACATACGTAAGATATTCAAATTGAAAGAAAAGTTGGAAGATAAAAGGGGCAAGACTATACGGGTCGGTCGGGAATATAGTCCACTTTAGCCAAAACTATACGGTTTTTCCCAAGTAGTTTGTGATGTACAACCAAAAGTTTTAGAATGATGTCCAATGATGATTTACTACTTTGATTAAGAAATAATTCTTGCATGAGCGACAAATTAGAGTGTAGGGATGAGAAAGATAAGAAAGAGATAGGGATATGTGTTTTAGTGGACTTAGAATATGAACATTTTTCTTAGCATGGGAACATAGCCAAACTTATCATTGCTAGTTACCAAATTTGAGTGTCTACAATTGAGAAGGTTATTGTGTAGAAAAAGAATCTATTCAAGACTATTTCCATGTCTAGAGGTAATTGTTCCAAATTTATTAGTGATAGTGGTAGCACTGATAATCTTATTGTAGGGGAGATGGTTAATATGGTTTGAAGAGAATTGCACACTTGAACCCATATAAGGTGTCGTGGTTGTTTAAGGGGAATTAAATTTTAGTGAATGTGCAATGCATTATGCATCTCAAGATTGGTGCCTATGAAAATGAATTCTTTTACAATATAATGCCCATGGACATATGCCATGTGTTGTTGGGGAGAACTTGGCAATGTGAAGACAAGTAGTTCATGATGACCACACAAATACCTACATGTTGGTGAAAGACTAATGAAAGTACACTCTAAAGCCCTTGAAGAATTTAAGTGTAGAGGTTAAGAGGAGTCCACAGTTATTGTTGGTTTTTAAAAACCCAAATTTTTTAATGTAGTGAAGTGGGGCCATAGATGTTTTCCCTTCCTTACAACGCTCATGCGAAAGCGAGGGAGTAAAGTAGCATAAGTAGAGAAAATCCTGCAGAAGTTAAGGGACATAATAAATGAGTACGCAAATATCATAATGAAGGATATTCTAGGAGGATTGTCACCTACATATAGTATTAGACATAAGATGGACTTGATACTAGGGGTTAGTTTACCAAATAAATAAGTGTATAGACTAATGCATATGGAGATTGGAGAGATGAGGAATCAAGTATATGAATTTCTTTACCAAGGGTTGATCAAAGAGTCTTTGAGCCCATGCGCAATACTTGTAGTATTGACACAGAAGGAAGGAGGAGAATGTGCACCGATTCTAGATCCATACACAAAATTACTATCATGATGATGGATATTCCAATTGGATTTCCACCTACACACAATATCAATCATCGATGGACTTGATACATGAGGCTAGTTCACGAAAAAATATTTGTATGGATGATGCCTATGGAGAATAAAGAGACAGGGAATCAAGTACAAGAGTTTATTTACAAAGAGTTGATCAAAGAGTCTTTGATCTCATGTGCAATACCCATAGTATTGGCATCAAAGAAGGGAGGTGAACGAGAATGTGCAATGATTCTAGAATTGTCAACAATTAAAATTATTCGCAACTTCGTCATTATAGACTTATATATTAATAATTAATACAAACAATTTTCTTATTTAATGAAATATTTGTTAATTTCAACCAACCTATAAATTCAGCCTTTTGAAGGGCTTTGTAGCTTTTTGGGATTACTAGAATTATGTTTTTTTGTTTTAGTAATATAAATGTTGATCGAATACCAAAAAAAAAAAAAATTGTAAACATGATAAAAATATAAAATACTTCAAAACAAAAAAATATGGTTAGTGAGAATAAATTCCGACACATGTTGTAAAGGATCATAGCAAATTAAATAAATTTAAATATTATTAATAGAATATAAGTCGCATACACATGAACGTAGGGGATATTAACTATTGACACACACCCAATCAAAACAAATGGTCTTCCTATTGTAGAAGAAAAATGCAAATATATTAAAGCAATATTTATAAAAAAATAATTTTTAGCATTGTTCAAATATTAAGATGGAAAACCATGTGTACATATATTCACCACCCCAAGAACTTACATGAGTATTATTTTAATCTATATATATTCCTCCCTATCACTAAAAATGTAAAATAAAGGATACTACTAAATGTTGAGTGTTATTCTTATTAAGAGAATATTATAAAATGGAAATGACATTTATAATAATAATAATAATTATTTTATAGTCCACCAGGTCTAGCGACCTATTTTTAATTACAAAAGTGAGTGTGAGGACCTTTTCGTAAATCAAAAAATATTATTGCGGATGAGATAATGAGTGGAAATGATGCAACAATTTAACTACCCAAAAGTGAATTGTAGAGAGGTCGAGCGCCTTCCCAAGATTGAAGGAAATCGTTCGATATGCATTGAAAAAGTGTATGTAGGCCATCTGATCTATGTTGAAAAAATGTGCACGGGAAAACATGACACATGTAAATGAGAATGCATGGAGATACATGCCAATGAAATTGAAGAGGTTACGTGAACAATTGCAAAGAGAACAAGACACATGCATGTTTTGATAGTGGGTTTGGAAGAATTTTCACGTGGACATTAATGAGAATAACAAGATTTGGACTGCACTGCACTATGGGCGAGGCATGGTGCTTTGTACAGGAACTCCACACATTTGTGGGAGCAGATTACAGGTGAAATCTACAATGACCACCGACAAGCAGGGTTCAAATTTGAACAATAATGTTGCCCATGGGTTTGGGAGAGTAGCTGTGGTGTAATGGAGATGCTGAAGAGGATATGTTGAAAAAGTTAAACATGAATAAGTATGAAATAATGTCAAGAGAAAGTAGATATGGAAATACTATAATTCACAACATTGAAGGAAATAGCTAACCATGTTATGCCTAAAATTTAAATTTGTTTCGTCATACTATTACCGAATATTTCTCCAGTTCAACAATTTTCAATAGGGAAATCATATGTTATAGAAGTAAAGTTTAAATATTTGTTATGAAAAATCATGCAATGGATATCTATGAATTATAGTTACGTGCACTTTTGGTTAAGATGAAAAACACAAAGATGAAGGAAATGTGTACCATAATTGTTAAGTCAGTTTAATGTATTGGGCCTGCACTGATAAATAGATATCATGGAGCTGGAAGTCAGTGACACTGGAAAAAACTCTTCCCACCAATCCTGCAGTCACCTAAGGATTCAAAGATTTTTTTGTTGTATGCTTGTTCCCCACCAACCTCCTGCATATTTGTCACTAGCAAGTTTGATGTTGCTAAAAATATGGCATATGACTAATCCCAAAAAATTGGTTTCCCCATTTACACGTTTTTCCAAACAAATGTGTTTGGTTCCAATTTCCATGATGTAGAGTTTATGTTCTTCTGCGGGCATTTATAGAATTTTTTTTTACAATATTTAGAGCCTGGAAAACAATCTTCATAAGCATTGATTTAATAGGATTCTAACCCAATCATGTCAAGGAAAGGGATGGGAAAGCTATGAGTGAAGTTAGTGCAATATTTGTTTATGTTAGCGACATTCTTCCCACTATTGTTGCAAATATGAGTGACAATTTAAACCGTCAACAAATTGTGTTTTGACAAGTACGGATAATGTGAAATTCCAAGTCTTGTCACCAAGAATTCCTCAGGCGCTGCAAATCCTCGATCAAATCCACTACCTCCGCCTCCATCCCTGCATTATTAGTGTGTTTGTTTCCTTTTTTTAACTTCATCAAGGTTTCTTTTCATATAAAAATAGAGAATATATACTTGGTGATTGTGTTAGTGACATTCTTCTCGGTATTGTTTCAAATGTGGTCGACGTTTTAAACCATCAACAAATTGTGTTTTGACAAGTACTAATAATTTAAAACTTTAAGCCTTGTCGTTAGGAATTCCCCAAACCCTCCATCAAATCCACTACCTCCACCTCAAAATCCCCACATTATAAGCATGTATGTTTCCTTTGTTGAACTTTTACATGGTTCCTTTTCATATAGCAATGGTGAAGATCTAATTGGTGATTGCCATCAAATTTAAATTATGCGTAAAACTTGCAAATATAATCTTTCAAATCGGTGTGGTCTTTAATTTTGGTGGGAAAGGCGTGTGCGTATTTAATGAATGTAACAATCCATCTAATATTAATCTTTATGTTCCAATTTCAGGTCAAGTATAGCGGATTTACAATGACATTGCAGGTAAGAGAAACCATTGATTTGTTTGAATGACTATGGTAGTGAGCCTATCCCTCTTAGAAGTACAATGTTTATTTTTAGCCTTTTGTAGGATTCACATTCACTTTTGGTCGTGAGGAATCTATGCCAATTTTCCTTATTATAGTGTTTGTAGATAACTAGTTCATTTTTGTTTGCCTTTTCATGTTTTCAAATATTTTGGCATTGACCTTGTTTTTCCAAATAAAATGTAGAAATAGTCTCACAATGACCCAAAAGTAATGTCGTTGATATGGTGGTTAACTCAATTTGTTAGAATTGGCAACATTCTCGTTCAATATAATTTGGAAAATGCCTTCAATGTAAAATTATAAATAATATTCCAAATAACCAATCATAATTTTAAAATGTTCATTATGCTATTTGAGGTCAATAAAAGCATATAATGAAAACACGCTCATGATATGGTGGATCATTTCAAAGTAAATGCAATTGATAAATATGGTAGAAAGTAAATGTAATTGAGAGATATGGTAAAAATTACAAGACAATGAATATGGGTACATGACTAGTGTCTATTTAATTAATATAGTATTAGTGTTATAGTGTTCTTAATGGCGCAATGGATATGTCAATATGGAGACATTGAAGAAGCTAACTTTGAAGGATTGAAGGTGAAACATTACAAGGGGATATGGGTGACGAAGAAGGGAATTAAGAGAGGATAATTATTGGGGTGGGGAATCTATTGGAGAGAATATAGGTGATCCTAATTTTTCTTTTGATGTCACATATGGACCCCATGTCATTTTTCTAAATGGTTGAAAGAAGAAATGGGGTGTGATATGAAGATACTTGAGGCAATGTAATTTGAGGTAGCTCTGAAAGTAATCCATTGTCATTCAAGATTCCCAATGTGAATAATCACTTTTGCAATGTCATCCCTTCATTTTTAGTGGATAGTTAGAGGCCACACCATGTTGAGGGTAATTTTCCCGTCCTTGCCATGAAGAACTCGTAAAGATAGGGACATGTTGGGGGACTTGGCATACCATTTCATGATGAAGTTGTTAAATTTGATAACCACCAAACATGGCAAGGTGGGTTCTTTTGCCCCAAATTTATACATAATAAATTTAACTTGATAATGTTAAAATAATACTTAACCATTACCATCACGACATCGTCTATTTAATGAAATGTTTTTTGAGTATTAAATATATATTAATATCCACCAACTTGAAAAGCCCTAACTTTTAATGGATTTGTAACTTTTTAGGATTATTGCAATGACATTATTATGTGTTTTGATAACATAAGCATTTAATTAATTAACATAGAAAATATAACATAAAAAATATGGTATATAATAAATAAATTTTGGCACATATTATAATGATTTCATAAAATTCGATAAATTTAAGTATTATTCAATAAAATATGTTTGATACATTGGAATGTAGGGGATATTAAATCCCGACACACAATTAATCAAAAAATAACACTAATTAATCTTTGAGTGACACTCTTATGAGGTGGAATATTATGAAGTGGAGATGCCACATGTTGACCATGGTGGTAGTGTTAGGAACATAAAACAATCCATCAACCATGTAGGTAGAGAGGTGAGCCTACAAAAGGAGGGGACTAATTGGATGCAATCATAGTGTCCTTCATTGTCACCTCTGATTGGGAAGCTTGCATATGTATAAACCCCTCATGTTTCTTTCATTGACCACCATGCCACCCACCACAGAGGTGACACTACTAATAAAGAGAAGGAAAAGGTAGTCCTTGAGACCAAGAAGAAAAATAATTGAGAAGAATATGCATCATGAAGGAGAACTAAGTATTGTTGAGTTAGTATGAACCACATATGCATCATTGGCAGGTGAACAAAGACACTATTATTTTTTCTTTCTAATATGAACAAAAGGGGAAATATTTAATTTGGTGAAATGGTGGAAAGAGAAAGGAGGGGATATGCACAACTCTTTGAGCTAGCGAAGATGGGAAATAGTTATGAAGTAGGTCTTTGACATTCATTACCCCTAATGTATATGGTTACTCGAGAAATGTTAACCCTTACACTTGTGGATTGAGAAATGCCAAACCATTTTCAAGGTTAGTTGGTTAAATCTACCTCTCGCTAATCAAGGATTCTAGCATGTGATGGGAAAGTCGATATTCAAGGAAAGCCCAACATAGTTTTTGGACTTGATAAGCACAAAACAAGCTAGCTTAAGGGGTTTGTACCATTTTTTACAGATGATAAAGATGATTTCCCAAATTTTACCACTTACTCAATGTAGTTTGACCTATAATTTACTAATAAGCATAACTTGTTTCCCTAGAAAAGAAGAATTATTGGTTGAAGTTGATCTTCTTCAATTTATGACAAAGATATGTAACTTGTATTTTTGCATTACACCTCACCATAGGAACAATCAATGAATTTGAAATTTCCTTCTTATGGTAGTTTATCAATCAATTTGTTGTGAATAGATGTGTGGAGCATTGAAAAATGCACAATTTCATCTTCTTAAAGAAAAGAATTTGTTTGAGACATGAGGGCCTCCAAGTCATTGATATCAATTGTTGTACTTTTATATTGAGCGAAGTAACATAAAAGATATGTGTGTGTGTGTGTGTGTGTGTGTGTGTGTGTGTGTGTGTGTGTGTGTGTGTGTGTGTGTGTGTGTGTGTCATGCATGCATGCATGTATATGTATGTACGTATGTACATGTATTTCCCAATACTAATAAAAATACAAAGCAATGGATGGAACCGAAATGACACCATTAGGAAGGAACAAAATGAAGCAAATATGCCATATCATAATATAATTGGAGGACCTCATATAAATCCTTTGGAAGTTGTGAAAGGGGTTACTAGTGGAAACAATGTAGAAGTTTGGCCTCCCAAAATTGAACAATGGAGATGCATAGAGCCTTCAAGGGGAAAACCCAATGACCCATGTTGGAGGGGGAAATCCTCAAGCCATTTCCCCTAATATCCACATTCTCATCATTCTCATAGGATTCATAGATTCTCATTCACCACCTCCTATAGATAGGAAACTTGTATATGTTTGAATCCCTCATGTTTTTTTCATTTCCCCTCTTGGCTAACTTCATCACATAGGTTCCCAATCATGATGAAACAACCCACTACCACTACTTATGCCACACTTTCCTCACTTCACACATAATAGTGGATGAACACTTAATCTATTTCCAAACTCTGTCACCTCCCCTGCACATCTACCACCACCACCCTTGTGTCATATGATGTCACCTCCCAATATTGATCACCAAAAACGAACCTCTCTAGTTGAAACTCCTCGGTGAAATCCCAAATATTCCATTAACCATGTTGGTGTATTAGATGGAGAGACAAAACCATGAAGAAGTTTAAACAAAATTTAAAAATCCTAAAATCCATTTACTAAATTTAATAAGGATCTTGTTTGTCCATGTTTCGAAAATTTTATACGGGTTAATATTTTTGGTATCGTAATGCAATATATAAATTTTAGAGTTAGTTATAAATACTACCTTAGCATTTTTCCATACAATTGATATCAAATCAACTATAAGTGAATGAGAAATTGAGTGCACAAATCATGATCTAGGAGTGTGGAGATAATTTTGAGGTGGTTGGAAATTTTCTTCATTCTCTTCCTCAGAATCGCTTAAGCGAACATTAATAAATTCTTCATCACCCCCATCTTTACAACATCTCTCATCACCTCCCGATCTTTAAATTTATCATGATTCAAATAAATGTTCTTGAAATATCAACACCATGAGAAATGGTAATGTGTGTAATGAGCAACAAGTTTATAATGTTACTTGGACAATTCCACATCATCTGTCATTGTAGTTCCTCAACCTTAACATGTTTCTAAAAACTCCTTCAAAATAGCCATGGATGGATATATGATCACCACTCGTCTCTCTCCACTCACTTTGATCAAAATAGAAATCATAAAGCCAATCGCCTCGACTATCTTCCTCGTATTTGTAACTAGACATCACGGAGGAAGTAAAGAATTGAGACAAACCCTAATGGTGGAACCATGAGTGTCATTTTGTTGAATCAACATCAATATTATGTCTATAATCTTGTCGATCAAATTGGAGATTATACTACCGTTGACTATGGTGGTAGTGCACACTAGAACACAAAACAATCCTTATCATTGTTCAATATTGGTTTAAACTTACTTCTATCTTTACCATCCACATAAGTACAATAACATTTAATCGGGGATCTTCAATCGGTAGTAAGATGTCTATTAGTGTAATTAATTTTTTTATATGCCTATTGATTATTGATATAGGATTAGTTGATTGTTATGATTTTAGTGTGTTTGTGCATTTAGAAAATAATTATTTTATTTTATTTGTATTTTTATTTTGGTATGAGATTAGTTAATTGTCAAGGTACTAGAAATTGCATGTTTACAATGCAATGTGAACATTGAATGGTATATGTTATTAGATTTAGAGGGATAGTTATTACTTTTGTAGTTGTTGTTGATAAGGGGTGTGATTGACAATTCTGATTTTCTATTAAAGCCAAAACAAATGTTGCAAAGTACATTGGAAGGGATGTTAAATAATAGTTAGTTGTGTAATAATCAAATACAAATGCAAGTGAGACATGTAAGTTTGCTAACACTCACTCTCAAGAATGTAGTGAATGTGAAGTGTTGACGTCAAAGTAGATTGAAAGAACGACTAAGTGCTTTAACATATTAGCTCTCCAAGAAACATAAATGAGACAAAATATGCAAGCATATATAAACGAAGCTTAAATGGTTAGGGTACATTCCAAAGTGCTTTATTACCTCAAAGAGTTTGAGAGCATCATTGTCAGAGCTATTTTGTGCATATCCTACAATCATGGCATTCCATGAGACCACATCTCTTTGAGGCATTTTGCAAACAAAAATCCACTTTCCATTATACTTTGATGGATGTTCATACCTTGTGCTAAGGCTCCCATATTGGTATAGAAAGGGAGTATGCTGACAAAGGTTGTGGAGGCTGGGTTTGCACTTTCAAATGCATTCGCCTAAAAGTTTTGAAGGCATTTTCAACAAACCCATTTTATGCATATCCTGCAATCATTTAAGTCCATGAGATCACATCTCATTGAGGCATTTTATCATACAGTTCACATGCCTTGTGTATGCTTCCACATTTTGCATACATGTCTACCACAACACTTGCAACTACATCTAACAAAAATCAGCTTTCCATTATACTTTGATGGATGTCCATGTCTTGCTTTAAAGCTCCCATTTCACATAGGCTGGGATGATGATGGCAAAGGTTGTGGAGTCTAGAAAAAGTCTCATATCTATTATTCTTTGGTGAATGTCCATCCCTTGTTTTGACATAGGCAAGTATGATGCAGCAAAGGGGAACTGATATTCAAGTTGGCTACCTATTGGTTGCATTTGGTGAAACAAAGTCAATGCTTCATGAGGATGTTCATGTCTTCTATAAGCTGCAATTATAATACTCCATGAGAAGGGGTTACAAATAATGAACCAAAAATATATATTTAGAAAAGCTTCTTCTACAATCTATCAAATGTAACATTGTATCTTCCAAAACAAAATAGTACCAGATTTTAGAATATCTTCTTTGGGCACAAAGAGCTCTGCATATCAGAAGCGCAAAGATGAAGTTCCTTTTGAATCACTTGTATCATATTGTGAATGTTGTTTTAATCTATTGAAGAAATCAACTAATTGTTTGACAAAATGCCAAAATTCAGTCTCGATATTGTCTAACCTATATGGGGACTCTAACAATGTTTTAATGTTGTTTTATTCATTGATAGGCTCTGGGAAAACCTTTAAAGCACTTGTATTTCTCATGAGTATTTGATCTTGGTTGAATTTGTGTCCTAATTAGTTTAAATGGTCCTATGTAAGAGTGTTTTCATGCTTATGGTAGGATTGTCTTTAGTGCTCTCTAATCTTGACGCACAATTGAATTCCAATATTTTACAAGAAAATCCCCAAGCGCATGTGCACTCACAATCCAACCTTCCTCTCTTGTATCTCATTGGAGCATACGTTCATCTAAATTTTTCTTCTAAGGAAATAAAAACTTTAAAAATATAGTATTATTATGGGGAACTTTGTCTCAAAATATACATGATATACATTCGTAGCCCTAGTGAACCACATTGTTTTCTCCAAAATCAAGTGTCATACAATTAACACCAATACACATAATTCTATCAAAAAAATCAAACAATTTCAACGAGATACTCACAAATTTTGTAGAATAAAGGTATATACCTAGTTTATTTTCACTGAAACCTAATTGGCAGGGCCTAAACTAGCTAGGGAATAATCCACTTATAAACCAAATTATACCAGAGTGACTTTAACAAATGAGTGCAGATACATAGTGAACCCAATCACATCAATCGACCATTGGAACACCTCCCTCTCTGAATTTGAAATTTCTAAGAAGCATCTTCATAAAACATAAAAAGGAGCTTCTGATCATCCAAAGGAACACTTCCGATTACTTTGACCACCCCATTCTCAAATGCATTGTTGTATTGTGAAGGGAGATCTCTAAATGCCCCCCAACACGATTTGGTCAGCTGACAAATAAGATATGCCATGACTGGTACCCATCTTGTCAGAAAAGAAATTTGGAAAGATTTAGAAGTAACCATGTCTATACAATTCCACTTACTCCCAAAACAATTCCTAAGGCTAAAACTATTGACATGCTATTTGTTTAATAGAAATGACATAGATATTGGGAAAACATGTTCCCAAAAATGCAATAGCAGAATACGGATGATATTGATACTTGACAGATAACTGAAGGCTCTTGAGCATGACATGTTGCATTTAAAAATTGGTTCCAAATTTTAGTTAAATCCCCAACCACTTGTCATTCTTGACTTCACAAAATTAATACAATCCCAAGATCCCTGCAGGTTGCTAGAACTCCTGTTTTAACAATTTCCATGACTATGTTTTTGTCTGCTTTTGATAGAATTTGTGTTCACATGCCAATGTCAAAGACAACTCCATCCACATTTGATTGCTCCATGCTCTAGACAACAAACCTTAAAAATACTTAAAAATTTACAATGTAAGCTCCGAAAGAAAATTAACAAACAAAAATCTTAACAAATGAAACAAATTTGAGTCATTGTCCACAACTTTCCTTCCTTTCAACAACTCCAGAAGAACAATTTCATAACTGTATAGATCATATTTCTCATTAAGCTTTGATGTTCTTGCATATTCAAGGTCAATGTAACCAATGGTACCCATAAGCTGCCACCTCAATGAGTGAGTCCACAACCCTAGATCCAATTGCTTGATAAATTTAAGTTGTGGTCATATATCCACAGCTAGTATTGAAACTGGATCATTACTAAGAAAGTCAACTCCTTCACATCTTAAGTAAAATTTTACACCCGTACCCATTCAAGAACTGGTATTAAAAGAACCCAATAAATAAAGAAAAAATCATATTACCATCTTGACTGGATGCTAATATTAAAATCAAATTCAACAAGGAATTAAACACATACCCCATCAAGTGGCATCACAATGCTTTTTAGGTTTACAATCAAACAAATCAATCTTAGCATCCACACAGGCATAAGAGAAGGAATTCTAAAACTTTGTTTATAATCTTAAGCAATTCCCTATTCCAGAAGTAATAACATTATACCCTGTGGCATCCATGTTGAGCAGGTTGAATCTCGACGCCACAAAAGATATAAAAAATGAACATCAATGCAAGGAACTTCATTAAAAAGGCACCATAAGAAATGATGGAGCACAGAACATATTCAATAGCTTGATTGGACTTTGAGACCTCTCCCAAATATAATCTGGAGTCCATAGGTTTCTATTGAACATGATGAACCATACAAATTCATTATTATTTCACTGCATCTTGAAATCATCATATTTTTACAATTATTTGCAGAAATGGTTGATGGGTATTCATTGAAGGTTAATTTTACTGGTTTACATTAAGATTGATAGAATTTAATGGGTGCCCAGTACATATTTTAATAGAGATACACTAGGTTACTTTGTTTTCCCTTTGATAATGGCTCTTATTATATGTAAATTCATCTACCGATTTTATCTCTTTTAAGGGTTCCGAGTGGACTGAATTAATATGATTTTTTTGGGCTATTAAAGGAAAAATGATCATTAATCCATGATGATTTTGCATATTCAGGGTCAATATAACCAATTGTACCCATAACATAGGTAGTGGTGTTGGTTTTGGCTGAGGAAATGCACTTGGCAATGCCAAAGTCTGACAAATGTGCTTCAAAATTATCATCCAAAAGAATGTTCGATGTGAAATGTACGATTAATATGAATAAATATGAGAATCCTCCACACCGCGGTAAAATAATATCGTAACATTCAAATTTGATCAGTATGCATCTTACAATCACCTTCATTGGAACTAATAACAATCTAAATATGTCTAGAAATATAGACAAAAAAACTAGAAATCATTCTTATTTGATTACATAAATATAATAAACACCATCTTCATAAAACATAGGTGAATGAATAGTGATCACAATAATAAATACATAATCAAGTTGTAAAACATCTTGCAGAGAACCCGTTCAAATGTTTTTAAATCATACAGAGCCTTTGTTATTAATGTGCAATCTCCATTCTACTATCGGACTTCCCTGTTGATTGACAGGTTATACCTTCTACTCAGGGTGTTGGTATTTCTGGCATTTGTTCCTCCACATGCACTACACTCTTTGGCTCTACAACTAACATAAAAACTAATTAAATGAAGCCACCATCTTCAGAAATTATGATTTAAAATGAGGAAGAAAAATGAAATACCCTGCAGATTCAGGGTTCACTCTAATTTCATTCATAACAAAGGCCTAAAAATTAGGATGGTAATGATTTCCCTTTATATTATGAGATTTCAAGATGGATTTGACAGATTATAAGCATACTTGATTTTTGTGAAGATGAAGAAATCTAAGTCTCAATATCTTCCACTTGTTTCCTACCAAGGAATGAACCCACAACTCCAGTAACATGGTCCACAATGCCTTTTCCTCCACAAGGATTTCTTGAAATACTCTGGGTATTTCTCTGGGATGTCCTTGCATCAGTTGTGGTGGATGTTTTTCCACTACCCCCATAGAATCCACCTACAATGGAATCCTTCACAGATCTAGTAGAAATATTCCCCAATTTGAACATATGTTATGATTGAGATCAATGAGATGGTCATTCTAATATCATAAATAAAGTCTGAACTTGAAGACATACTAAAATTGAAGTGTAATGATTTTACAATCAACACCCACACAACCTTCCAAATTTTCTATCAGGATCGATCAACACATATCAAACCTTTCCATGTGCTAGTTTAAATTTATTTTAACTTCACAATGCGGTTTATAAATGCAGTGAGCCGAGTAGCTCTGGCCTCTGTCCCAAATTATACAACAAGAAGAATGATTAACAATTTAGAACAAATGCCCATAATTATTTTAAAAACGAGTCCTTAAAAAGCACTGGCTTCCAAGACACAGAGCTGAAAAGGCTGGTGAAAAAGGCATCATCAGAAGACATTTGGTTTATTTATGGTGTATCTAAGATTTGATGATGTTTGAGTTTTTTGCCTCACAATTTTAGTACTTACCAATGTAGTTTAGCTCATTTTAGGCCTTACAGTGCTAGGGTTTCATCGATAGAATTGTCAAAATATCATAAATTAATGTTACAAGGGTTTCATCGATAGACTTTCCAAATGGGGAATTTGGTTGTAATTTTTCATAGGCTAAGGATTACAATGTTTATGCTTTCGGACCAGGCCAAATTAAGGCACATTGGTACTAAGATGTTCATGCTTTTGGACAAGGATCCTTTTGTATAAGGTTGACATCTATGTTTATTAAACATTGTGGCATTTTCTTCTTAACAACTCTGATAGTAGAAGAAATGGGAAAAATAAAAACAAGAAAAAAATTGAAAATAGAAACTTACAGGATCATAGGCTTCCTCGAGAACAAGATCCAAAGCAGCATCAGTGTCTACCAAAGCAACTCCCCTCTCAGAAATCCGAACAACTACATCTTTCATTTGCAATCTAGCAACTTTCCTCAACTGTTCATTATTAAGAGGATCAAAAACAACTATCTCATCAAGCCTATTCAATAACTCCGGCCTGAAGTGCTTTCTCACTCTACACGAAAAGTTAAGAGAAAATTTAGTATCACAATAGCTTCCATGAACACTAGATCAGAATGATGAAGTACATGAAGAGATAGATATTACACTCACTTCTTGCATTACTCTCTCTCTCTCAACTTGCATTGTTGTGTAACCAAAGAGTCCTGCAAGTAGATACTCTGCTCTGAGGTTGGATGTCATGATAATGACTGTATTGGAGAAGTTAACCATCTGACCATGTCCATCTGTCAGTCTACCATCATCTAGTAACTGAAGCAAGGTGTTGAAGACAAAATATGTGCCTTCTCAACCTCATCAAATAGAACAACACTATATGGTCATCTTCTCACTACTTCAGTGAGTTGTCCACCTTCCTCGTGACCAACATATCTGATGCAATTGATCAAAATTTAGTAACAATGTTGACCACATTTACTCAACCAAATGAAAATAGAGAAAATAAACATATTTACAATACACCAATCTTAAACATATTTAGTTAAACATACCTTGGAGGAGCACCAATGAGCCTAGAAACATAATGTTGTTCCATATATTTGACATATCAATTCGTACCAACAAGTTTTCATCATCAAATAGTTATTCTGCAAGAGATTTCACCAGTTTTGTTTTACCAACTCCAGTAGGCCCCAAGAACAAGAAAGATCCAGTAGGTTGTTGTGGTCTTCCAAGTCCGGCACGTGATCTCAACACAACATCCACAACTGCCTGAACTACCTGATCTTTCCCAACAACTCTTTTATGTAACCTCTCTGCCAGGCCTAGAAACCGCTCCTCCTCATTCTGGCCAAGTCTAGTAACAGGAATACCAGTCCAACGACTCACCACCTGCATATCTTTCAACAATATCAATATACCTATGAAATATTGCAATGAAGATGCAAGGTACCACCATTGAAAATCATAAAAATTTCAACAGAAACAATATTTAGACAACCACCATCACCAACAAACAATTAACAAAAAAGAGAGCCAAAAAAACCAATCTTTCACATTACACTTACCTCTACAATCTGCTCAGGCCCTACAACCTCTGTTAGCATTAAATCTCCCTCCACATTAGTTTCATATTGAGAAATGGCTACCTCTATCTCTTGAAGAGCTCCATATCTTATATTAGCTACTCTTACAAGCTCCATCCTACATTCTGCCTCCTGCAAAGTATACAACAATTCCTCACGCTTTTGTTTCAATCGCCAGATTTCATCCACTCTCTCTTTTTCTTTCTGGTATTTCATTTTCAGAGGATGCAACTTATCTCTCAAATCATTGAGCTCATTCTGAACCTACAAATTTGAAAGAAGGAGAGGAGTGAGCTTACCTTTAATCTTTATTAAAATAAGCCCTCTGTGCAAGTGAGTG
Source organism: Taxus wallichiana var. yunnanensis (assembly GCA_018340775.1). Classification (NCBI taxonomy): domain Eukaryota; kingdom Viridiplantae; phylum Streptophyta; class Pinopsida; order Cupressales; family Taxaceae; genus Taxus; species Taxus wallichiana. Next base: position 813,305,597 of record CM031240.1, on the reverse strand, counting down.
CATATCCCAACATTGTATTTTCAATTATCCAACACAGACGTAAAACAAGCAATTGATCAAACTTATATATAGTGGTAAGATACAAAATAATCCTGAAACAAAACAAGAGTAAATATCATTACTAACCTCAACCAACCGAGCCTTGCTGGCTTTTTCCTTCTCCTTTTCTAGCGTGCAACTCAACTTCTATATATGAGAATGGATTCATGAAGTTTGATACATTAAATTAATAACGATCTATCATCAATAAAAAAGACAAATATCAACAATATTTCTTGAAGTAAAAAAGTATACCCAAACAATATATCAAAATATCCGCAATACTTTTAAAAAGAAAAATACATTACACTTGGGCCATGACAGTAGCCCTATTTTTAGTACATTTTTAGCAGGGGTTTAGTAGTAGGGGTCATGGCGGTTTTTTTAATAGCCCTGTTATGAGTCTTGTATGAAATGTTCATTACCAGTGGTGATCATAAATATAGAATCAGTAACAAGACCGTCGCTTGTTCTATTTTAAAGCACATGAAAATCTTTACATTTATTATTTGCTAGAGATGATATTATAAATAGAAGTAGAGTTTTTACAGCCAACAACGATTACATAGCTTTCTATGATTACATAAAACTGATAGTCCTTTCTATGATTACAGGGCTCTCAAACTCCACTTTATTGGATTAGACAAACATAAGGAACTCTAAAAAAATGGAGTCAATAGCAATAATGTTGCATAATATTGAAGGATAACATTGAACAGTCAAATTATAAAATCTACTCAAAGAATGTTAAACCCAAGTTAACAATTTGCTCAAAAAAGCCAATCCCCTTTAACAATTTCTCAAGAGTAAGGATTAAAAACAAAACCGTACCTGGAAAGTATACCATTCAAGAGTCCGCAAATCCTGGTTCAAAGTTAGGCATAGTCCATTCAAGAGTAGTCCACGCATATTCTGATTACAGAACAACTTTGGTTGTTAAAAAGTAGCCCATATTTAACAAAGACGTTGTAAAATTTAAGATTTCTAGGCTTTTAATTGTTAACAAACCCTAAGTACCAAGAGAAGACATTTTTTTCCTCACCAAAATAAAGGGATCTGATCATATCACAGAAATTACCCAGCAATGATGGTCAAATCCATCCACACACCCAAATTATCTTGCCAATGGCTTCACTGTTATTTTGTTTCCTTCTAATGTTCTATCTTTTAAACAAATCTATTTCTGAATAAAACGATTCTATTTGTAAATTGTGAATTGATATGAAGGAGGGATTTTGTGATTGTGTTGTTATTGGTGTCCCAACTTATAGATTTGACATTCGATTTGTGTTATCATTGTAATTAGGTGTTATAAATTAAGTAACAATGATAGCTCTGCACCGTGCACTATGATGTTCATCAGACTCTCTGTTTTTTTAATGTATATTGCTTTAAAAGTTTCACAAACTAAGCCCAAGGTGGGCACAAATTTAAGACTATATTATTTAAGGCATTGATAAACACAACTAACCAAATGATTAGACAAAAACACTGCATAACAATTACTGTCCAGATTATCAGTGAAGGTCTAGCCTAAAAATCGATAGTTATCAACAAATAAAATCAAGGCCTAAAAAATATCACAAAGTTTTGTAATCAAAATTAGAAAAACATTCGGCAAAGATTGTTTCTTTTAAAACATTATGGATTGAGGAGGCTTTAAGTCTCTACCCTCAACATAGATCGGGGAAGAAGTTCAAACTCTTTTGAAAGTAGAAGGTGCAAGTGGTGAAATTAAGAGTAAAACAACTCATCCCAGATACCTTTGAAATAATGAATTGATGCAACGGTGGGCCGACCCTTATAATAGGAACCCCATGTGGTCTTGTATTACACATTTATTCATATGGTAAGTTACAGAATGACATTCAGACAAAGAGATGAGATGGGTGACCTCAGAAGGAGTATTGTAATGTATCATTGAAATTCTCACTACCCCTCACTCACATTGTTGTGGAATAGAAGGTTAGACGAACATAAAGCTGAGATAAGTTTGTAGGAATACATATGTCCATTCCTAATTGCAAACCCATTTTGTAAAGAGCTTGAGAGATGTCAGATGATTTCTTACTCTTGTGGACAAAAGGTGGGTACCCTGCATTCTTCATCTGCAATAGGAGGTCCTACGATTCGGACATCTGATCTTGATCTAAGATAGCTTATCAATGCACTTTGCAAGGGGGCTTCCAACAATTTAATTGTCCGGAATGTAGCCTCAACTAAATCTCTATCAAATAGACAAGAATCCCCAACTTTCATGGTAGAAATAGACTTTTCAACACTTTTTACCAAGTGAACATGTTGTAAGGCACCCATACTTAAGGCCCGCTCCTCTTCCTGTGCCAGAGATTGTAGATATTGTTGAATGGCTAGAATACCTACACAACCCTCATGATTAAGGCATCCAAGTTCAAATTTTCCATTGAAACTGTGACTCGGAATGAAATAGAAATTGGGAATCTCATCCTTGATTTCATTGAAGGCATCATGGGTTCCGCCATGTGAGGCCAACAGACCTTGTATATGTTCTTAGGGTTTATTCCCATTCCTATTTCGATGTTGAGATAGCTGAGAACAGAGGAGGTGTCTTCTGAAGATGCCTACCCATCCAAATGTTTTCCTATCAAACTTGTTGAGATCTCCATGGTGTCATATGCTTCAAATCCATTATTTGGAAAATCCTATAAATACATATACCACATTCAGCATGCAAACAAAACTTTAAATGGAAAACCCTATAAAGACACAATAAAGTGAAAACTTCCAAATGGCCGTCAAAATTAATCATCTTGAAAAAATGTCCAAACGACCGTCAAATTTAACATAATTTCTGAAACAAATGGAAGGGCCTTTCCCATAGGGGGAACGCCTTCGACGTAAATATGGAATGGTCTACATTATTCCTAGTAGACGTAAATATGAACCGTTTTGGATATAGATTGTTGCCAAGATTTGGGAATCTCTGGGGTCTACCAAAAACTTACAGATGCATGCAATTTAACTAAAGGACTGTAAAAACTTAAAAATAAGATATTCAATTATAATTTTCAATTTTGATGGCATGGGTTGAAATTTGAACGATACTTTTCACAATCACTGATAATGAGAGATCAGGGATGATTAGGGAGATTAGAAAGTAAAAATTATGTTGTGGGGAAGTACAATTGTATACAAATGGACATTTTTGTCTAACAAATGGTGGCCATGGATAATTCTAAAGAAATAAAACATAAATATTGCATGCTTGGGAGTTAAAATTCATAGTAGAGCAGAAGATTTTATGGTATAATCAGTGATGGTAATTGAAAATGGACTTGTGGTAGAAAATCAGACCAGCAATTGGGTCAAACATGTAGTAGCTTTCAAAACAAAGTGCTCATAAACAACAATAAGAAATTAGGGGCACTAATAGGCCCAAATTGAAGCGGTAAAACTTCATCCTTGATGAGATTAAATCAAAAATAATTTTAGCATTTACTATCAATGGTGGAAAATTCAGGACATACCATCCAATTGGTGAACCCCACACTCTGTAGGAGATGACAGTCTTGGCTTGTCAGGAAACAACAAGAGAAGGTATAATGTTAAGTGTGAATCCAACTGTAGACAAAATGCATAAATCGTATTACACAGATACCAAATTGCTGACAAAATTGAGAGTAATAATATTAAAAGAGGTCAACTAAAAAGGCAATTCTACAATATACAATAGCTCATACTTTTGGGGAATTATGTAGTTACTGCATTTGCTAGATAGAAATCATGATAAGAAAAAGAATTGTCAACCTAAGCATGTAACTGATGGTCATCTCTCCATATTAATTATAAGCAAATGATTGCTTTAGGATTTACTTATATAATTTGAGAAGGGAGAATGGAGTAGAAAACCATAGAATCCACAGAACACAAAAATTCCAAACTAGAGAATCTTGATCTATAATCACACAAGACCCATTTCCCCCTTACCTCACAAATAAGTGAATAAATCTATCCACAAAAGAAATAATGAAATTTCATAATGCCTTCAAGGCAATAGCCATCGCCACATATGCCTTATTGGTGTGAGACTAGTTATTAATTATTCTTGTAATCGTTTATTTATAGTGGATATGAATGATGTATACTTTGTAACTTGGATTGAAATGAAGAATAAAGAAAATATTGAAAAGATGAATAATCTATAAGATAAATGTCATTTACACTAAATATAAAATATATCTTACTCAAAAACATTTTCCACATATTAAAAATATAAATAGTACAATTTGATTGAATTAAAAAATATTAATTAAAATTTAAAGTGTGTATGTGTGTGTGTGTGTGTGTGTGTGTGTGTGTGCGCACACACGTGTACATTCCTTCTACACTTTTGGTAGAAATAATAAATGTTGCTTTTCAACTAAATAAACTACTACCACAATATAAGTCATATTTTCATGGTCTTTATATAATTTTTTCCATTAATTAATTGGTAAAAATAACGATGCCATTTATTTTAACATTTACATTTTTTCCATTAATTAATTGGTAAAAATTAGGATCAAATTGGCGTTGGGACGTAAACTAGGGACCTTGTATAGAAAATAGTATTAGACATAGGACAATAATCAACCCAATATCTGTAAATAGTCCAAAACTCAACTACCTCAAAAAAAACAATGAAAAAATCCAAAGCAAAGGCTAAGTCTCCTAACCAACAAGGCATAAAAGCATTAAAAAGCCAACATACATAAGCAATAAAGGACAAAAAGAAAGGAAAATATGAAAGAGGGAATGAAAACTAAAAGAGGTTAACCATGAGTGGAAACTAGTTTCCTTTCTCTCTTTAGGAGAAGAGAGCCTTCAACGACCATTAAGAGTCACCACCAAAAAAATCTTCATCTTCTATCCTCAATCTTCTAACATCATATCTTCAGCCTCTTCGTTTGACCGTAGAACCAACATCAGCCTTGGATTTCATTCCCTTAGACCCAGTTGGAGGTCCTTTCCAACTAGATCAGTAGCCAAATCCCTACCAAGCAAACCACCAAAAACATATTGAAGGGAGTTTAACACTCCTTTAGAGCAATCATCCATTTGAGAGACATGATGAGGGTGGAATCGTGGATCCAAAGATCATAAGGTGTCGAAGGTGAGGAGAAGGAATCAAACGATAATTAAAAAACACTTTGTGGTTGCACCAGAAAAAATACTCATTAGGAGGACTGAACCTTTTCATCCATTTAAGATGAGTACAAGAGAGAGGAAAATCTTCAAGAGCATATATATATGTGGTGCCTAAGAAGGTTATAGTGGAAGTGCAATTAAAGGAGGCCTTCATAGTTAATGAACTAGACCCAATAGTAATGAGTAGATAAAAACTTAATTGAGTTGGAAAGATTACTAGAAAGATAAAGCAAAAGCACAAACTCTCAGAAATATACTGCTCAGTGAGTTTTCATCAATTTTAACAAAGGTATCCACTTTTTCCACCAACAATTTGGTGTGATCTAAATAGCGCATAATAGGAGGAAGATTGTGTACAATCTGAACCATATGGGAGTAGTCGTAACATCCACCTTAGCTTGTTGATAAAAAAGGGGGACCCAAATACAGAAGAAAAAGCTAGCTTCCAAAACCAAAAGCTGTAGTTAGAGGGAGACAGTAGCACGAACAAGTCAAGCTTATAATTTAAGATGTATACAATTTTCCTTTATTTTAAGATATGGTTATGTGACACATTAAAATTGTACTCAAAATTGTTAACATCATCTTCCTAAAATATATATTTATAAGTATTTATAATATTATTTTGGATATTATTTATTGAAAAATTGAATACAAAATTTTAAGTTAATTAATATAAATGAACTTCATTTTCATAAAAAAATATATGCATAAACGTTAATAATGTCATTTTGGATATTATTTATTAAGAAATATAATCCAAAATTTTAAGTTAATAAGTATAAATGTAAAATAAATGGTAATTTAAGTAGATATTATATTGGCATTTAATTAATGTAGTATTTTTCGCATTCTCCGAGCCTTTGCACTCAACAAGAATTGAACCCTAGTGGGCTTTTATGAGCCAAGCAACTTCACCAATGAGCCAACATCCATTCAATAATATTGCTATTATTGTTGGGTTTTTTAAATTCTTTTAGCAAATAATTTTTTTAAGTATAAGGATTGAGGGGTTCAACCAAATTTGTTAGAGGCACAATTCTAATCTCATTCATTTTTGGTGTTAAAGTATTTATGTTTGACAAACATTGATTTGTAGTGGGCTCTTTGTGAACCAAACAACTTCAGCAATAGAACAACAATTTATTGACAAAACTATTGTCTTTAAAAATAATACAATTTAAAATCTTTTATATTTTTACATATACAACCATGACTTAACTTCTCATGTTCAAAAAAATGAAAAAAACTCCAAACTCCACATAATAATTAAAATTTAATAAATTTCCAATTAAATTCCCAAATAAATATCAATTTTTAAATATTAATTAATTGTTGAGAACTAACAAATATTTTTTCATAATTAACATATAAAATAAAATATTTAATTTTAATTTTTTTACTTATATCATTTATTTGATTGATTTTACCATTTTTACCATCAATCTCATCAAATCATGATTTACATATGTATCAACAAAATATTACCTCAACTCATTGAGACCACGCCACTTATTAATATATTATTTTTGTAAGAATTTTTTTTTACGAGGAAATATGGTTAAGAGCTTGAGTAGGCATAAATTATGGTGGGAGATGGATAAAGTTCCATCATAAGGATGGACCATATTAATAATATTTTGACTAGTACGTAAAAATTACTTGAGTGTTCTTTAAATGGACTCAAGAAATGATATTTTCAAGCACGCAAAAATTACTTTTAAGTATTCTTTAAATGGAAGATTATATATTTGTTTTTAAATGATTTTTACAAAGGTAAATATTTTTTTATCAGAGTTAAGAATTGATATTAGAATATAATAGGTAGTCTAGACTCCAAAATTTAAAATCGAAAAGAAGAAACCGAAGAAACAAATCTAAACCACTTATAATAGCAACAATTGCAAACAAACTAAAATTAAGAGATGACGGTGCTGAAACAAAGTATAGGTTGTAAACAAAAAGACTATAAATTGTTAACAATCAAAGGAATAGACTTCGAGGATTGTCAACCTTCCAATGAGCCTATCTTTAGAAGGAGGACATCCAAGGCTTAAGAAATGCTAATCACAGGGGGTGACCAATCTTCTTCTTCAATAGAAAAATAGGTTCTCCATAATCTATTGAAAGATATTTTTCACCAATTCTTCCTCTTCAAACCTCGAAATATCGACATTTGATCTACACCTTTTTCATTTTACCATAAAACCCGATCAACTTTTAACCTCAAAGTGTTAAACAAACAAAAAGATGAATAAACCACCCCAAATAACATATTATCTACATCATGAAGGATGTGGTATGAAGCAACACCTTAAACTAACCATCTTTAAATGAAAAATTATGTAATAGTATTAGATATGATCATGTCTCGTTGATTAACTAATAAACTTATGGCCCCCATAACAACTTTGATTTGGAAAACAAGAATGCCCGAGTGGGTGCTTGTGTATTTGAGTTTATTCCAAATGATGATGAAGATTATATCTGTTTGTTAGATTTAGTAAAATGTTGGTTTTATAAAATGTGTTTTTAAAGTTATTTTCTGATTTTAATTGTTGTGATCATTGTAATTAATGATTTTACTATTTTATTGTTTGTGGTAATCAATTCAAGGTCTTTTTCAATAAAGTGTCTTCAAAGGTTTGGAAGAAATCTTTCTAATCAAAATATTTTTATAGTTTTTGAACTTTTTCAAATAGAAGTGTGTTCATAATCTTTGAATTCAAAAACGCTACCTTATTAAAGTGTGTTGATAAGTTTTGAATTTTTTTAAATAAAATTTATATGTAAAGAATTGATGATTTAAAAATATATCAAAATAATAATTAATTAAATATAATTAAAAATGAGAGAAAATTGTGAAAAAATGATTATGGATTGTTATAATAAATGTTTACTTATGAAGACATTTGATTTAATGAGAATTTAAATTCAAAATGAAATCACCGAACTTTGTTTGGTTGACTAGATTTTAGAATTCATGATGTCTAATTTTTGGTATGGGACTAATTATTTGTTATAAAGTTACAATATTGTTCTAGTGTATTTGTGGTTATTAATTATTGGTCTAGATTAGAATCTTGTTGACAAGTGTTCCATAATTTTGGTCGTCTTCTAATATGTTCCCATCTATTCTTCCTTTTTTCTTCACCTATCATCATCTTTCCTCTTTTTTCTCTCTTCTTATATTTTCTCTCGCCTCTCATGAAATTGTCCCCTCCTATTTTCTTATTTTTCTAAAAATCCAAAAAAATTAGTGTTTGCTTTTGGTCATGATGTAGCATGTTTTTCCAATATCATGTTTTATGTGGACCATTTGGCCCTTATTTTGGGTTCACTAGGATTTTTTGCCCTTCTTTTTCATCTTTTCTCACTTTTGGGATGTCACTTTGTGCGCCAATAAGATCTGATTTGAATTCAAGAAGCTTACAAATACATTATCACATTTAGGATAACCATAGATAATCTTCTTCTTCATATTTATGTTCTTCTTTTCACCGAGGATGAGTACATATATTGTAGCCAAATGTCAATTTTCTTTTTACATAACATGATGGGTCGTGAAATATCCATTTCAAACACATAACATCATGGAAACATACATAAAATCTCAATTTGTTTTGTTACAAGAGCATCCATGAGTCAAAATTAATTATAAGAATTTAGAGTAGTTGCCCAAATATTTAGGGATGAACATCTAGTAAATTTACTTCTTGCATTGATTAGTTCATTGAAATTGATAATGGTTAGGCACTTGCATTACACATGACTATTTGTTGAGATCCATTATTTTTTGTGTGATGTATTTAAATAATTGTCTTCATCAAGGGACATGATAATAATGGATGGATAACATAGATACCTTAAAACATCCCTTGGTCTTTACTTGTTATGTGAAGTGTTGTTGTGCCACCTCAAGATTCCAAGGAAGGAGATCAATTTACCAAAGATTTGCACAAATTTGTGGAAAAGTGAGTGAGATTTTTGGAGCTCAAGAGTAGGAAAAAAGGTCACCGACCTTATTCGTCCTTCCATAGCTATTAGAAGCATGCCATCGATATGGAAAATAGAATCATTTTGATTTATTCCATTTGTGTTGCTTTTCCTATATCTTATTTTCCTTATTATCTAGACTTGTGTTGTATGGTTATGATGATTTTATTTGAAATTACAACAAACCACATATGATTCCAAAATGTCCCTTATTCCAACAATATTATTTTTACAATTAGGTTTGTAGATACCGGTTATGTCTATTTAGATATGAATTGTGATACATATGTTTAGTTGTATTGTATTATAAATCTAAAACCAATTCCCACTTCTACATCTTTGTCAACCCAAATTACTTGCACCCAAACTAGGGTTTAATATTTTGATGAACCGATCTCGGTGGGACTCGATTTATAGGATTATAGATGTCGCATTATATTTAGCCCAACCTTTGTGTTTCACCTTTTGTTGAACCCAAATTAGCTTATTCCCACACTTAGGATTTCACATTTTGGGAAATCCACATTTTTACATATTTTTTTCTTCCATGGTTAGAATTTTATCATTTGGGGATATAATTGATTGTTACGGTGTTTTTTTCACCATACTTTTCTTTAAATCTATTAGTCGTAGCTAGCGTGTCATATTGCTTTGTGCATGTTATATATTTTATGTTATGTCATCTAAAATGATTGTATCCAAAAGCCCATCTAGAACATGATTGAATGGATAAATTTCAATGCAATTAATTTTAATGATTTTCCTATGAAATATAATTTAGACATTTTAAATGATGCTAATATTTCTCGTGAAGTTATGAATTCACTTCCTAATAATATTATTTGAATTTTGATATTGTGAATGATTATCAAATTGCTATTAAATGTGACGATAGTAAAGGGGAAAATTTATGTAGATGATCAATAAAGGCTTCAAGAAATTCCAAATGAATTTATAAAATATTAGTGAAATAATTGATTTGATGAATGTGCTAAAGGATGTTCGAGTCGACCCTAGGTAAACAATCCACTAATGGTGTTATTATACAAGAAAATATCTATAAGGCGGAGCGTTGATATTTGAAATCTATTAATGTGGGTCAAGCACTTGAAGGATCACATATTTTCCCAACCATGTAGACTTTTTCCAATATTATTTTACAACCATTTCTTTTAATATTATTTTTGTGTGTGCTTAGTTACTCGTATACAATTCTTTGGTTTTAAGATGAACTTCTAAATATCCACGGATAATGCATTAATTGGTGCACGCTTATACATATTCTATTTATAGAGAAGAGTATTAATTAATTTATTGACTTGATTGAATTTTTATATCAATAGGATCAGAAGTAGAATTGTTCTACAAGTTAACTACTCTCCAAAGCCTAACTCCACCTTTGTCTTAACTACATAACATGATCAAGAGTTCGTGGTTGAGGTATTGATATTATGAAAGAGAGTTATTTTTATAATAGAATATGTAAGGCTGAGCCAAATCTTTTAATCTAAAGATATGGTAATGCTACCTATGATCTAAATATATGTAAAGTTTTTATTTTAAAGCCCTTGAATTAATTTATAATACTTTGTATGTGGTTTTAATTCTTATGCTTTTCTAAATATATTTTGAAGAATAGCTAGCAAATTAAATATGGTATCGAAGAAATAAAAGCTTCACCTCATGCGACATACAAGTATAATTATCATATTTTTAGTTTTTATCGTTTCCAATAAATATAGTTTATTATTTTTCGTTTTGTTATTTTCAAATTTTAATCCAAATTTAGTGACTTATTACAAATAAGTTCTAGTTTTGTGCTCTCACCTTGCCCTTCAAAGGATCTTGGTTCATCATAAATAGATGAGCCTAGTGGGGTACTAAATGTTGAATTTGGTTATTTCATAGAAATTTCCTAGGCTATAATTTTTTTCTAGAATTTGAAAAACTAAAGAAGATGTCATTCTAGGCTAAAAGTTTATCAATTTTACTTAATTATGTGGTGTGATGGGTTATACCCCAATACTCAAGCCATTAGACAATGATGTATACCAATTTTAGCTTCGCATCCATCATAGTATATACAAAGTGCCTTGTATTTTTTTCCAATAGGAAACATCTTGGTCGTTTGATTATATGCTATAACAATAAGTAGTTAACCTTACAAAGTTACTTCTATGTACCTCAAAGATGGGATACTTGTGGTTATGGTTATGGTGGAACCCTTTGTAATCAATAACCTAAAACATTGGTTTGATTCATTAATCATGAATAAGATAAGTATATTAGAGAGACTAGGGATAAACAATCCCTAACCTAGAAATTCGAATAAATATTAGGTATACATAGAATTTTTGTACACACTATTGCCATATCTTTATTCATATATACATCACTTGAAGTTTGGGTTCAAATACAATATACACTTCATGTTACATTTTTAGTTTAGAAAATATATTCGATTATAGTAGAGATTTTTGTTTCATTGGTTTAGAACCATTTACAACTACAATACATATTTCTTGTTTTATTTTATATTTTCATTCCAATTACTGTTTCAAAAACCATTTTTTGATATAATTCCAAAATAGAATAGTGAAAAGACATAGATAAGGGTGTCTTTAGAAGAAATAAAAAAATAGAAACAAATTTTGAGAGATGTGGAATTTCACAATTTTGTCATAAATTTGGTCTAAGGAGGTAGCGAAACAAAATTTCCATATGAATTGAAAAAAATGTGAAAAATATTTATTTCCCATCCATGAGAAAATTGCACCTTTACAATAACCTTTTTGGAGATTGTTTCCCCTTAAGGTGGCTACACTATTGTGATTTTCTCATTGAGAGGATCCTTTTGGCATTTATTTCCTATAACACGTTTTTGGAATTTTTACATACGGAAAAATTGGGTTCATTTTTACCCACAATAAGTTTTTATGGGACAATATGTCTAAAAAGGATAATTTTCACATGTTCCCATTAATTATGCTAAAAGGATACATTATTGATGTGTTCTTTAGCAAAGATATTTACCATATTGCAATGAATGAAGAATTTACACCTCTTGACCTTATCAAATGACATAAATGGAAAAGAAAATTGTGATTAAGTTTGGAGACATCATTGGTTAATCAAGATCCCTTGAATTAAAGTTTCATTTTCAAGGCGATCCGGATCCTTATATAGTTTAGAATACCTTGGAGTTCCTCTTTGGAAAGCATAGTAAGATGTGGCCTTGCCAAATAGAAAATGATATGTCAACTCTTATTCCAAACGACTATCCTGGGATTGAGGACTTTATCACTAAGGTCAAGTTTTTGAGGCTTTTTCTTATTAAGACCAGTGAAATACAATATAATGAAAAAATAATTATGACTATTTTGTCTAAATGGGGTCATCCTTACTTAATTTGTGTATTAATCTACTATACACAAGAATATTATTTAGGTCCATTCCATATGTGACATTGAATTTTGGTAGGTTATACAAGCAAATTCAAAGAGAATAATAAAAATTGAATTTTAATTAGTGACATCGGACTTGGAGGTACTAAGTAGAAAGCATTAGTAATCAATGATTATAATTTGACAACACAACCTAGCTTAGAAAAGGAAAGGGCCCTATCAAGGGAAAAGGTAAAGCAAATCCTAAGCCTAAGGGAAATAAATCAAATCTGCAAGACTTCTCCCTCATTAATACAAATGAAAGGATAAAATAAATGTAAAATTTGAAAAAGATTATTGCAATTATTTTGGTAAAACAGTTATGTTTAACATCATTGTTTCAAGAAAAATGACATATTTGTAAAAAGAGATGAAAAAAATAAAGATTCCTCCCTCTAAAATAGGATTTTTCCTTTTGTAATAATAATTGGATCACTAATTTATGAATGTATTTTGGATTTAAGAGCATCCAACCAAATGGATAATTAGGACCTTCACTTTAAAACTCTCGAGGACAGCCACACAACCATTTTTGTGGTAAAAATTACTCCTCTTGTTGTTGAATGTTGATTCCATTAAGATGGAGAATGATATTTTCAATAAAGTTCTTCATGCTCTATATTTTTGATGCGAAATTATCATCCATACATCATATCACTTATTATAGTGAAGGATAAACTATTGAGTTTTCCTTCGATAGTATTATTATCAAACATGTAAAATATCAATCCACTATTATAGCCATTAGCAAGGTGGATCATCAATTCAAATTATATAAGTTTGCTATATTTTTGATATCAACCTTCACTAGTCATAATTACACATACAAATGACTTACGTAAAGTGTGGCATGAGTGTTTTAAAAATTTTAAGTATAGATAATTATAAAATATTAGTAAGCAAAACTTGGTTCTTGGGTTATTGAAAGTTTCCTTTATAGATGGAGTTAGTCTAGGTTGGACACTTGAAAACAAAACAAGGATCTATTTCCCAAAGGAAAATCTTGGAAGGAAAGTGAAAATTTAAATTTGGTTTACAGTAACATGATGGCATTTCCCCATGTTTCTTTTTAGAAAGATAAATATGTGCTTACATATATAGATGATTTTTCTCACATAATTTAGGTATACATTCTGAAAAATAAAGTGAAATCTTTGAGCACTTAAAAGTTGTTAAGACTCTTGTTGAAAACCTATCCGAGAGATAGCATCTTAGAATAGATATTGGAGGATAATTTTTCAACAACTGGATTATTACCTTATGTGAACATGCATGAATTTAACTTCAACTTATATAGTGCCTTACACTTGTCAAAAAAGTGTGTTATTGATTGTAAAAATGCAAATGAAAAGAAATGGATAATTGTACGGTGCATTCCAAATACTTTTCTCCTCACTCTTGGGAAGAAGAAATTTAGTGTACAAACTAAATTTAAGATCACACTCCCCAAAGAGTGTAAGATATGAATCATGATTAAAAATGGTTTAGTGTTGAGCACAATGTTTTTCATTTGAATATTTTTAGATGAATTCATGGGAACAATATCTCGATGATAAGCACAAAGAAATGTAAAAGAAGGTATTCCCTTGTATTATTTTTTAGTGTGAAGATGTGAAGGAATTTCTTATTCGTTTTGGGCACTAGTATAATACTTATCAATGTCATACATTATTTGATGAACAATCTCAATCTTAGTAGTTGTCATCTCTACCTCCTCCATTGGATTCTACTGAGCTAGACATACCTTCTAATGTTTCTTATGAAGATAATTTGGATGACTCCCATTATGAGAGTTGATACAATTCAAATGATGATTCGTAGGGGGAAAACCAAAACCTTCATCATTGTTAGATGACATTCAAAATGGACTCAGTAAAACTAACATGTCTACCAAAATGGGTCTTCATGGTTCACCTAAAACTAGTGAATTGGTGGGGGAGTCCAAAAGATTCAAGTAGTATTATAAATAATATTTTAATATTAAGTCTAATATTATCCACTTTAATATTAATGTTTGTAATTTATTATAAATAATGCACACACAAAGGAAGTTGAATGACCATCCAAAATATGAACCGAAGAGTCTCCCTTTTGTGATTGTTTATACTTGTATGTACATTTGCATCACAAAAACCTTTATTAAATACATAAAAGCTTCATTGAATATTTTCTTCTTGTGTAATTTTCAATACATTTCTTTATGTCAATATTTCTCTTGCAATTTAATTCCCGGCCTCATAGGCTCTTGCATATCATTTTTTCATCCTCAATTTTCTTCTCCGTTGACGCGTATCAATACAAAATAAATTTTTTTTTTTAAAATGAGTTGAATACGATAGAATGGCTTGATGGTTAAATTTCTATAGGTAGAAATTGTTGGGAACATAAGAGAAGGTGCACATTCTACATACATTTTTCCCAAAACTTTACTCCTTGCTAGTTTGAAAGTATTCAATTAGCATAAAATTCTGATACTCTATTTTTCAATGTCCAACAATATTGATGTTCTCTTTTTGTTTGGCCACCCGAATTCCTTTCTTGAGTTCCTTTTTTTTTTTTTTATCTAGTGTTGTCTACCTATTAGATGGGTTTCAAGTCTTCATGTGAACTACTATCTACAAAATTCCCTTGCATTAGAACTTCAACCTTATTTATTTTTCATTCCTATTGAATGTTAGTCATTACAAGTTAGTACATACATTTACCTCTCCATTGGAACTAACTATGCAAGAAACTATTACCTTGACCTATTGAAGGCAAGAGAAGATCACCATGTTTATTCATTTGATTAAATACTCTACCATATTAGCTGGAAAATATGTAATCAAGCTTTATTGATAGGCATTAAAAATTAAAGCTAAATTACAACATTGAAAATGTGCAACAACAAATCATATATGCTCGGTAGGACCCAATCTCCATGCATTTCTTTCAAGGTTCCTTTAAAAGACAATTCTTTGGAATTTTATATGAGTTGCTTTAATATTATTTTTTGGAGAAGCTTTCAATAGTCAAGTTTTAACAAAATTGAGGAGATAAGTTATATAAACTATCACAGGATATTAGATAGTATCATTTTGTAAGCCCCTTAATTTCTAATAGGTGTGAAATTTAAGACTTTCCCTCTCATTTTATTCAAATTTGTATTTTTAATTAATTGGAAAACTGGTAAAACTAGTACCTCTTCATGTGTTTATCACTATATCCAAGTAATTAGGTTAGATTTGTCTTTGAAACTTAGTTGTTTAGAAAATAGACTCATCGAAGATTCCAAGTTGTTTGTCTAGTGTATTTTAATCCCGTAAATCAAGACAAATTTCTAAAATTGCATTAGAGAAGAGTTTGTATTGCCTAAAACTCACAAAAATTTCAAACAAACATAAATATTGCTATAGTGGCCAAAATTGTCTTATGACCACTTGTTTTTCATGTAAGTGGGATCCCGAAATCATTTATGTCTATTAATTTTTTTTTTGAAACCTGGTAGGTCATAGACCACCGTATCCTCACGGTGAGGTGGGCAGACTTCTTCGGCTAAGCAGACCAAAGAATGACGGGTTTCCATTCTCGCCAAATTTGTCGTGGCATGATCCTGGCCTCGTCCCTTATTACGGCATCTCTTGGCTTCGCTTTCAGCGAGAATTGAGCCCTGGTGGGCTCTTTAAGAGCCAAGCATTTCCACCATTGAGTCAAACAACATTCGATATGTATATTAATATTTATTTTACAACTTCTAAAATTTGTTTTAGATAAATAAGGGTGTAAAAACTTGTTTGGATGAAGTCAAAGTGCAAAGACTCGTCTAATATATACTTATGTTTTGTATTTTCTAATAACTTTTAGTGTAACATGACTCATAACTTAGTATTTTGCATACTTCAGCACACTGCATACACAATGAACACATTATAATTGAATGGCATACTATCCTTACAAATTTATGTATGCACAAATTAGGAAGCATGTTTGATTTTAGAATATTGGAGATAGTTCAAACCAATGTTCATGCAATTTTGCAATCAACACAGTTTGTTGAGACAAGAGATAGTTCATCTACAAAATCAAATTGATTCTCACAAGGCACATCCTTTTGACCAATATGATAACATTGTTAACAATACTATTGTAGAACATTATAAGCCTTCTACAAGTGCTAGAAAGGAAAATACCAAATTTATTAAGTTCAATCATATTTCCTCAAAAACTAAGGTAATTTTAAATAATTCCAATACTTTTTTGGATATGATCATGTTAATCCCCTTGTTGTTGACTTTGCATCTTTTGTGCAAGTATGAGAGACAATGAAACATAAAAAACATTGTATTAATCTAGGTTTTATAGGTGTTGTGAATTTTTATATACCAAAATATTCCAAACTTATCAAATTTGTGTCTAGATATATTATGAACAAATTTTAATTTGAGTCTTCACCTATTGGTTAGTCCAGTGAAATTTCCAAGTTTTCAAGTGAACCAAAACCAACTTGCATCAAAACACCTCAAGTCAAAAAAAAATTCATTGTGGACATCGTGGTCATACCTCTAATGATTATTTTGACTTACATCCTTGTCTATCATGTGGTCAACATAAACATTTTGTTAAACAATAATATCTCAAAGGTCAACCTACCAAATATATGAGGCATGCACATTTTAGATGTATAGATCACTCGATATGGAAATCAAAGGCTCGTGCCTATTATCAAATTATTACATGCGAGTACACTCCATTATATTAGATGATGAGCTCAACCTTATATTTATTATTGAGATTGATTTCATGTGTGTGGATTCTATTGAGTGAAAACCTACTAAGATATTGTAGAGTTGCACCCAATTCTCATAGAGGATAATTATGCACTTAATATTACTAATATTGACCAGGAGGATGGACATATTTTTGGTGATTTCCTTTCTAATTGGAATAATGATGATGATCACACTTAGACTGTAAGATATTCATTTTGGTATGTATTACATGTTGATTACATTTTACACTTGAGTTGTAAGTTGAAAACATGAAAAGGTAGATTATAAACTCTTCCCATTAAGTTGAAAACCTGAAAGGCCAACTTAATCGAGACTCGTGATGAAGTTTACCTAAGAAGTGATCATTGAATTATGCATTTTTATTACATGATGATATATGTTGTTCCCAATTCAGGGTAGCATGTATAACATCTCTCCACTCTCATCTTACAGGGGCACCATCCTAATTCATATTTTGAACTCTTTGAGTATATACTTCATATATTGCAACATATTGCAGATTATAGAAGATCACTTTGGATATCGTAGACCATAGTTTGTGTACAATTTGAGTTCTTCAAGTTGATACTACATACATCGTAGCAAATTGCATATTATAGAATATAGACGTATATCATGCATCATAGCTTTTGAACTATAATGAGTGATTATCGACCAACATCAAATACATCATATATTACACTTAATTTATATGACTATGCATGGAGCTAGTTCATCCAACTTAAATGTAATTTTCTCATCATAATCAACACATGCCTTCAATTTTAGAGATTTTTGGACAATAATTAGTTCACATTTTCATCTTGATAGAAATTTAAGTCATTATGTGCATGCTTGAGCACACTTCCGGCTTACTCATGGTCATAATCAGCATGGGTTATCCAATTTTTAGGAAACACAATGTAGTTGCAACACACTTGGACTACTCATGGGCACGACCAATTGGTGTTATCCATTTTCACCATTTTTAGACATGGTTTATTTTGAGCATTATGAAAATTGCATAGAACAAAAGAACATTAAACTTAGTCTTATACGGGGTGTTAGAAATAATATTCTAATACCAAGTCTAATATTTACCACTTTAATATGAGAAGTCAGTAATTTATTGTAAATAATGCCCACACAAGGGAAGTCGATTGACCATCCATAAAATGATCTCAAGAGTTTACCTTTGTGGCTATTTATGCATGTATGCATAGTGCATCATAAAGAGATTTATTTAATACATGAGAGATTTATTGAATATTTTCTTCTTGTTTCCCATTAATTTCATTTTTTAAATATTTCTCTTGTAATTTAATTCCCAGTCTAACAAGTTGGACAAGATCACAACATCCATATAATGTTGTACATTTAGAAATCTTGGAAGTGACATGGGATCTAGAGACTTATCATTAATCTCTTAAGCATTGGGGATAAAAGAAAGTTATTATAGATGAAATTGTTTCTTTGAATAATAAAAACACTTTGAGTTTAGTCTCTATTCTAAAATTACTAAAAATTGTTATGTACAAATGGATGTACTAAAATAAATATGTAGGAGATGGGTTCATTGATATATAGAGAGCCCAACTTGGATAAAAATTCTTTCACCATTTGAAGTTGTCGATTACCATGAAACCTTTACTCTAGTAGCCAAGATTAATAACATACAATGATTATTCTATTTGGCTACAAAGACAAGGCCAGAATTTAATCACATGGATGTAAAAAGTTACTTCTTACATGGATGATTGTAGGAATAAATCTATATATTCCAACCTCTAGGTTTCCTCAATAGTGATAACTCTAGTTATGTGTATAAATTGATAAATTCCTTATACAAATTGAAATAATCTCCTTAAAAGTGGTATAAAAATATGCACAAGTTTCTTATCAATTTTGGATTTACATAAACTCCCTCTAACCCTACTATCTACACCGAGAAATTAAATGACAAACTAATAATTCGGTCCTCTATGTCAATGAATTAATCATCACATGAACTTCCAAAAAGAAAGAAAAATATTTGAAATCACATATAATGAAGTATTTTGAGATGAATTATATAGTTTTTACATTTTTTCCATGTTCTTAAAATTAATTTGAAAACGATACTTTTTCTATCAATCTAAATATGATCAAGACATTTTATGATGCTTTGAATTGGAAGATTGCAAGTATGCATTGAATCCTTTTCGATCTAGAGTTGAGCTTTCCACCAAGTGTTATTTATTTACACCATTTTAAATATTTGATTGTATTTTAAATAATAGTTAGAGTTGTGTGTGTATAATTTTTTGTTGAGTGTAGGATGTGCAATCCTATCACAAGACACACAACTCTATTGGAAGCCATATAATACTACAAGTCTATTGGAAGTTATGAAGTACTAGAGGAAGCCACGAGATACTAAATATTTGTTGGAATCCGTAAAGTACTAGATGAAGATGTAAAAAGTACAAACCTATTAGATATTAAAGGAAGACACGTAATATTATAGGATGTCATAAATAACCATGGAGTTGTGCCAATACACAAAGATATTGGTTATATTGGTTGAGTCCACTAGTTATGCTTCTAGTCTTGTGGTGGGTCCTTTAGGCCTTGTATTATGATGTTTCATAATTTTAGGAGTCTAATAGTGTAGTGTGTAGCTAAGTTATATGTATTATTTGTGTGGATTACATTCCTATATAAAAAAATCCCAATATCCTTAGGAAAGTAATTAAGGATAAGCAATAGTATAAATCACAAGTGAGATATCTAGTCTAAGTGTAGACTTTGGTCTAGTACTATTTTTAATGTATTATTTAGGCTACATCATTAGTAATCGGTCTATATGTTTGTAATTTTATACTAAGTTAATTCAATAAATTTGTTGGTGTTTTTTTGTTGTTTACTTCCAATATGTGTTATATATAATATTATATTTTTATGTGTAAATCTCTTAGGGTTTCATGGTCTAAGGAAGTTCTTCATTAGGATCCCTAACTCGCATTTCCATTAGGGTGAATCTAGGAAATCATATATATTAAAAGGTTTTAATTTTAAGGTTAATCTCATTAGGTTCATCATCATCTAATTCAAGCATATTATATGGACTCCTTCCCACTATTTTAGAATGGCCACTATATCCTTGGATGGTGTCAACCGAGTAATTGAAGTGTTGGTTCTCTCGTAAGGGTACATAAAGTATTTCTTTGTGAGTAGGGATTTTGAACATGCCTCTTTGTTAAAATTGTTCAAAATTCCATGTGTTCGTATAACCTTAAATTTTGTAGACGGTGCCTAGGTAAGGGAATTTCATGTATTAAAAAAAAAAATGGAGTGGCAACATGTATTTGATGTGTCCATGGTCGATTAAGAAGAATTTTATATGATATGGGAAATTTAAATATCACACTTTTCACTCCATCAGTGTGAGGCAACACTTTGGTGGAAAATCGAGATACACCCCAATTGGAATTTCCCTTTGGTCATTCAAGATTATTGGTCAAGTAACCTAAATATTTATGTGTTCAAGAGAAGTGATATGTGTTGGACCTCTCATCTATGAGATAATTTTTCATTTACACAATATTGATCTTTAATGTAATGAAGAGAGGGCTCATCATGACACAAAACAAGAATTGGTGCAAGATCAAATATTGGATTAAAAACAAAGTGATAAAACTTGATTGGTGTTTTAATTGGTTTAAATAGATAACTCTTCACATTGCTACAAAATATTTGTCCAAACCATGTAAAGAAGCCTCTTCCCCCATAGTAGGTGGTTGAGGGATATTTATGTCAAAGATTATATTCATCACATGATTACAATTCTTAGGAGACTTTATCATAATTTTGAGAATGGGGATTTGACTTGGAAGGTTAGAGATTTCCTTGATTGGATTCCACTTGTCCAAGTTAGTTTACCAATGCTAGTCTCGAACCTCGGGATTTTGAGTCAAAATGATTGCAAAAGTGACTTAGGATTTAGCTTGAATTGATTTTTTTGGTCCTTTCCAATGAAATTAATCATGATGATTGGATAAGGTGGCTTAAAAACATAGGTTTGTCCAGTCTATAATAAATTGGTCAATAATGTTAGAATTCATAGGCTACATAGATAATGACATCGATCGACGTTGTAGGTTTAGAATGGAAGATGGAATTTTCTAGGGGAAACTAATATTTTTAAAGTTATGGGATATTTTCTAAGTAAATCTAATTTATTGGGTAGGTGCAAGTAGTCTTCTAGGCCTTATGAGGCATTTTATTATACATGAATCCATTACATGCATCACCCATTTCATATCTTGCATATTAATAACATTTTTGGCATCGAAAATTATGATTGAAAGTTGTTTAATAGTATTGGATGAAGGAGTGGAATTTTGGTTATTATTGTTAGGGTGATTTTTCTTTTCATTTTTAGGATGGCTAGGAAAATGATTAGTATATATACCCAAGTGGGCATTGGTCTTGTGAATGACATGATGTTAGTCATTTTTTACATTGTATTTTTCCATCACAATCTCACCATATCTTTCCCTAGCCATAACATCATGATCAAAATCATGGCCAAAAGGAAAGCATAAGTAATATAGATTCAAAGAGATCAATATATTTCATTAGAATAACCCCTTATCATGCCACAAACAAAAATTGTTTTCATCGTACCCGATGAAGGAATAGGTTGAGAAGGGTTCTTAAGCTTCAAGATAAAGGCCTAGGTAGACATCATCTTAATTCTTCCTTAGTATGAGGTTGATGTCAATTCCCTCTGTGGGAAGGAGGAGGAACAAATCCTCCCTTAGGTTAGGAGGGACTAAATCCTTAGAGGTGTTGATATTATGTTTATTATGATTATAAGTATTTCCATGATTGTGAGTGTGTGTGACTCCATCATCGGTGGTGTTACAATTTTGACATCACATAATAACTTTAATTGTTGTTGTTTTCTAGGTTGAGATTGAGATTTCTCAAATTGATTTATGAGATAATATTTTATTTTGGATTTTTAAGGGATTCCTCAAAGTTTGATGAGAGAAACACATGACTTTTTATTAAATATTAGGCTAAGGGATGTAAGAAAAAGTAAGAATAGGGGCTATCATCGGTCATGCTATGTTTGGATTTTTTGTTTAAGAATTTACACTTTGTTATATGAATGATCGAACCATCTCAATTTTATATTGTTTGCAATTGAATAAAATACTCATGTTAATTTTGGGTTAGTCATGATAGTGAAATTCTTCAACTAAATCATTGAATAATTTTTTTAGTTCAAGGATAAACTATATGTTACCAATCTAAATCATTAGGTTCGCAGAGGAGCATTGGCAAAGAGTTTGGTACAATATGAATTTATTTTGAGCCATTTATTGTAGATATTTCCAAAACTTTAAGATAAAGAGTAGAATATATTGATCCATCATATGTAATGGTTGGGGTAATTCTCCCAATGTCAATCACATAAATATAAGAATTTAAAGGTTTATTTTGCAATGATTGAATACAAGTGTGTTATGCTTGGTGGTTGTAGTATTGAGTTCTATTAAAGGATGTGAAGAGAGGGTGTCGGGGAATGAGTTTGGTGTACCCCACTATATGTAATGTGGTCTACTAAGCATTTGAGCCAAATTGTCTTATGTTTTCATGAATTTATTTTTACTAGATGCTTGCATGTTGACCATTCAATCTAACATTATCATGATCATTTTTGTAGTATCTACATGGGTGTTTTAAGTGAGATTATTAAGAGGAGGTGAATTATTTAGGTTATCACCCTCCATGGTTGAAGAAGATGAGGTAATTTTATAGGATGATAAGGTATGGAAATTCATACTTTGACTTCCCCCAACAACTTAAAAAATGTTTGAAATGGGATTATGTTTATTGAGGAGCTCATCCATTTTTGGATTGATGTAGGATATTTTGTAACATATTGTGGAAAGTATTGAATGAAATTTCATATTACGTGCATGTAGTTAGAGTAATATTCTTGTTCACCCTCTTGTTATAATTTTTCATTGATTATAGCTTGGATTGGTTGTGATTTAGTGGAAATCACAGAAGAAATGGTATTCACTACATTTTCATTATAGCTAGAAGCTACCATATTACAATATTCATATAGGGGTTAAGGTTTGATGTTATCCCAATAAGTGGTTTCCTTTTGGGTGTATAGAGACATTCCATGGTAGGAAGAGGATTTTAACATTTAGGGGTTCTAAAAATGGAAGAAAATAAATTTATAAAACAAGGTATTCTCTACAAATTGCTAATGTTGAAAAGATTTATAGGTGAATTAAAAAAACAAGACTCACTCGGGGGTCGAGTAAGATTCAAGTTGGATTCCCTTAAATGTATGTTACCTAAGATAGTCAATGTGATTATCCTCTCTTTTAAATATGAACTAGGATACATAGATATAATAATAATGATTGGTTTCACGATGTCGAAACATTTTTTTGGGTCTATAGGAGGCTCATAGCATATGAGAATACCTCATACTTCCAATATGAAAGAGGTGCCTCACTATTATTAGAATATGAGGTAAACCTACTAAGGCCAACACACAAGCCAAATATAAAATCCTAAAGTTGCATAGTCATGGATCTAGAAGAGGGTATACCACACTCTTATCAAATTATAGGATTCCAAATCCTATATCTAATATATGGGGATGAGGTCTTACTAGGATCCTTAGGGTTATATGATTTTGATAATAAGAAATAGCTAATTCTAAACTAAGGGTTGAAATGTTATTAGGAAGTAACTATGCATTGTAAAGAGAATCAAAAAGTAATAAAAAGATACGTTAAGGTATTTTTGTCTAATACATGATACATCAACATAATCAATCAACCAACATAAAAGAAAGAGTTTAGGGTTAGGGATACTTACCTTTAACAACATTGAAGATTACACCAATCCCATTCTTAGGTTAATAGTATCATCTGATGTTTTGGGTGAACCAAAAAAGGGATAGGTATAAGACCTTGGTAGAAATTTTTTTGGGGAATCCAAATTCATTAATGTAACTCCTTTTTTTATAGATCTTACTATCCAATTAAGATCTCTAGTATAAGCTCCACTAGACCCTAAAGCCTCTCAACCCTTAAGGTTTTATTTGCAAATGTAGGAAGAACATATTATGTGCCGATATGCTTAAGAAATGAAAACGATGATGCCTATAAATAAGATAATATAACCTAAATCCGCTTATGTCACTTAGATGATGATATCGACCATGGTTAATGTTATTGGCTACAAAGAGTCCATAAAAGGTAAATGTGAGGAGAGATAATGGAGGTAAAGTAAAACAATTAGAAAGGGTGTAATTAGGATTTGAAGGAAATCTAAAGGTCATGTTAAGATATTATAGGAGAATGATATAAATTCCACATAGTAGTAAGGATATCATGTTGTCCTAAAGTGGTAATAGGAAGGATATGGAATGCTAAGGCAAGATAGGGAAAAACCATGAAGATATATCATGAGGTACTTCCAAGTACTATAAACCCCGCTCTTGATATGCATCTTGAAGGCAAGCACTCTAAGGGATTAATGGATTAGGATCCTACAAATAATTGTTAGTAAGTGAAAAATAAAGTGTATGCAACTAAGAGTCGACCTAATGCGGTCTTGACAATGTTTGCTAGTGTCATCCATTTTATTTCTATCTTAGATATATTAGAATGTGGTTAAACTTTCAAGACTTATTTCAAAATATCTTATGAGTTTTGGTTGGATCATCTACATTCCCTTTTCATTAGTGAGAT
Source organism: Taxus wallichiana var. yunnanensis (assembly GCA_018340775.1). Lineage (NCBI taxonomy): Eukaryota > Viridiplantae > Streptophyta > Pinopsida > Cupressales > Taxaceae > Taxus > Taxus wallichiana. Next base: position 813,280,430 of record CM031240.1, on the reverse strand, counting down.
GTGAAATTCAAGAGGAGTTTTCTCACATTATTTCACTTTCACTCTATCCATTTTTAGTTAAATTTCCTCTTTTCAAACTCTAAAATTAATTATTTTATTTTATTTATATTAGGGTCTATTTTTATTTGATTTGTGTATTCATGTTCAAAAATATAAAACACACTCGAGTCCATGAAATCAAACTAAGGAATTAAGAAATTTGTAGATACAAAATATATGCACTTGGGTACATTTCTAGGTCCTAAAGCATACTAATGTATACATGATTCCTAAGCAAGAAAAATAGTGGTTGACAACTCCTTATGTCCTTTTGGTTGCTTTATCTATTGCACTTTACTGGCTTTACACATTTCACAGCTATGTCGGCACTTGAATAATTTACATTTTGATGACCTCAAACACTAGTGCCAGGTAGGGTAGAAGTACACATGCACTCCTGTCCCTCCTAGGTGCTCCTACCCTTTTTATCTTCTTATTACTCTTGAATTAATTTAATTTTAATTAATTAAGTCTAAGTTTTGTGGATTCACTTATTGAAATAAATGATAAAATACGAAAAATGACACAAACAAACTAGGATGTAAATATGAAACCCTAAGAAAGAGATAAAGAATAGATGACTTAGATGATATTTGTGCAATTTGAAATTAATCTAAGCGGGAGAAGTGATGAAAAGATGTAAACAACACCATTATTGGTCATTGTGAAATTTCAAGCCCATGAACAAGGCTGGAAAGGGGCGCTTGGCCTGGTGATTGGTTTTGGGCACCCTTGACTATCTGAAAACCTTTGGATCTACTTTATGTTGTGTCATTAGGATTTGGAGATTGTTCTCTATTGATTGCCTCCTGTTCACACTATGATCGATGAAGGTAATTGTAACATGCAAAGGAGAATGTTCACCGCACAAACCCACAAACCACCTAAAACCTAAAAAGAAATATGCAAATGGGGAGTCGATTGACCCAGGTGGTCACCCCCGAAAGTGAACTTACAACTGAGTGCTACACTACATCTCATAATCCATGTAGTTCTTGTGAGTTTGTGTATAAATTGTGCCCTAGGATTCCCGAGTGCAAGTTGCACTTGATAGTTGGCTAGATATAGAATGTAGAAATGTATAACATGTGTGTATGGAATAGAATGAACTTCCCATTCCTATGCAATGTATGCAGAGTTGATGTAACCCTTGTCCATTGAATGGATGCTAGATGAATGCCTTTAGTGCTCTTTAGTGCCTTTGGATGCAAACTTAGGTGATGATAATATATGCTTAGTGCTTGGTCTCTCATTTTGAAAACATAACTATGTATTTATATGATTCCCTTGTTTGAATTTCATAGTTGACAACTGGAAGGATGATCCATAAGTGAAAAAGATTCCCAAAAGATAATATATACCCAAAAGGAGTGAGTAATGTGAGAAAAGGTCGGGGACACCTAGAGGGGATAGGAGCGCTTAGGTGCTATTATTCAAAGTTGGGCACTTTGTGTACTCAAGCCATAAAAGATAAATCAATAAAATCTCAATTGGGCTGTAGGGTGTGTAAGACCAAATAGAAAGCAAGAAACAAAGAAAAGAGGCCAAATATTGTTATCAATTACTATTTTTATTTCTTAGGAATTATATAAATGTTAGTATGATTTTGGGACATAAAAAGGTACCCATGTGCGTGATTTTGTGTCTATATTTTCCCCACTTTATGTTGTTGATTGAATACTCAATAATGTAAATTAGATTGATGATGTGTACTTGATAACCATGTAGAGCATGCGGTGAAATGCATGTTGAGTGGAAAAGTAAAGCGTGGAATGATGTAAAATGAATTGTGGAGACTGGGAAAGGGAAGTGGCCCCGGGGTGAAGCGTATGTGTTGTACTGTCATTGTAGCTTTTGGTTACTTCTTCTTGTAAGGATGGACCTGCAAAAGAAGAGAAAAAGAGTAGTCAAAGTTTTGTATATGATAAATCGAGACAAATGTGTATAAGTATGTAAAAGTATGTAAAAGTGTGTAAAGGAACGTGTGCACCTGATGTATAAGAGTGTAAGGGATAGAAAAAGTGTCCTAAAATATTGTGTAGAGAGATTTTTTTGGAAGATATCACATCGATCGCGAGTTTTTGGGTGATCTCACACCAAGTGTGAGTTTTTGGGTGATCTCATGCCAAGAGCAAGTGTTTTGGGTGATATCACACCAAAGAGAAAGTGTTGGGGAGAGAGGTCTAGTGTTACTCTCCTTCCATGACTTTGCCCAATAAGCACTACTGCAGATGATATGTCCCTGATTTTTTCCTATTGTCTTGAATTAGTTCTGATTGTATTGATTGTTTCGATTGAAATGTAGTATAGGAGATTACATGCATGTTTTAACGTAGGACTATCCTTAGAATCGTAGAAATGATCTCAAGACTTATGTGTACTATGTTGGTCTCGAGAAGGTAATTGTATTTTCCCCGGACATTAGTTCCCGGGAGGACACATGCACCCGGGCGTTACTTTCTGCGAGTTTGGGCGCTAGTGTATGTGCTATGATTATGAACCAAGGCTTATTCAGTCATTCTATGACTTTGTTCCTATGCCTTTTTGTCTTGTGTAGATTTGGACTATAGCTTTGAGTTGTTGTAGGGGTTATTTGTTCACCTAATGGATGCGCCCTTTGTTTTGTGTGTATAAGACAACTATAGGAGTGTGTGGACCAATAGAGGGGACATAAGGTTGTGTTGTATTATATCCTTGCGGGGGAGGGGATGTGTATGGTAGAAACCAAGGCACACACAAATAAAGTGGCTAGTATCATGTGTTAGTCGAAAAAGTAGTGAATAAGGCATGTAATAGAAGACAATGTAATCAAGCGTGTGAAAAAAATATACCACAAAAAGTGGGTTTCATACATGGGACATCACTCACAATGTCACAAGATAATCAAGGTCAAAGTGGCCAAAAGAACACAATAAGTACACAAGACATAGGGCATAGCCCGTAAACAAAAGCATACAATGACAAACAATGGCCGATGGAAATGTATCGGATAACTATGACAACATATAGTCCTACAAAGAAAATGATACACATAAAGCACCTCGTTAGCATGTCTAAAGATAAAAAGTATGGCAAAGCATCAATGTGTGAATGTAATAGGAGCATTGTGCCCTCTAGGGGATGTGTATGAGAGTAGGTTCATTTATAAAATACCCCTCAACAATCAAGAATGAACCATAGAACAAGAGTGCTTCATTGGGAAACGTTTTGAAAATCTTAACTATAAAGATAGATCATGAAGCATAAAGCATGAAAAGTGAATGTGGTGAGGTTCATTTGAGATTTAGACCCTCAACAATCGATTATGAACTGTGGAACTAGATTTCATCATAGGGTAATGGTTTGAGAATGTGTGCTAAAAAGATATATCATGAAACATAGAGCATGAAAAGTGAATGTGGTGATGTTCATTTCAGATTTATACCCTCAACAATCAAGTAGGAAGCATAGAACTAGAGTGCATCATAGGGTAATGATGATACAAGGCATGTATCAAAAGGTTTGAAAGTGATTATAAATATTAGAAATGAGGTGTGGAGCGTGAAGTGTGATAGTAGGTGCTTTAGAGACAATGCTAGTGATAGAATGGGGGAAGTATGATACCCCTAAGTGTGTGAGGAATGTGGATTTATGTGATGATGTGGGAGAGACCTTTCCAAGGTGGTGAAGTTTGAAATGTGCTAGAAGAAAACATATGGTCATCACAATGATAGGTAGGATCAAGAGTAGGACCAAGGTTGGACTTCAAGTTGACAAGAGAAGGCCTAAAAAGGCGATCTAGAGTTTGTTGGTCTTGCTTAGAGAGTGGTTGCTGATTTGGAATTTGTAACACCGTAGAAGAATTGAGAGGAGGAGGGTATGAAATTATTTTTAGGGGAGGTTTCTTAGTTGGAATGGGTAATGTTTTAGAATACATGAGAGGAGGAGGGGATGAACTAATTTTTAGAGGAGATTGCTTAGTTGGAATGGGTAACGTTGTAGAAGACTTGAGAGGATGAGGGGATGAACTGATTCTTAGAGGAATTTTCTTAGTTGGAATGGGTTAGATAGGCGGTTCTTGACTAATTGAAGGAGGAACATTAGTAACTATGGAATGATGCTCATTAGAGATGGAAGGACCAGATTTAGGAGCCCATTGGGATTTAGCAATTGAAGATGAACATGAATTAGAATGTTGTGTAGCAAATGAGACGAAACCCCGATGCTCAAGGTGTTTAACTCTTCGTATTAAAGGATAGTAATCATTTTCATTATGTCCACTAATTATGTGATAAATGCAAAATAGAAGACTTGTGTACTTGACAAGCCAATAAGGAGGATAGCACTGAATAGTTGAAAATTTGATCAATTGATGATCGAGGAGATGAGGAAGAATATCATGTTGTTTAGCATTGAAATAAAACTTAAGAGGTGTGGGTAAGACTTGGGGTTCACTTATATGAGCACATGTAGAAGACATAGAAGTGGGATGAAATGTAGAAGAATTGGCATGGGCTTGAGAAGCATATTTGAGATGTTGGATTTCAGATTTAAGAGATGTAATCGTTGTTTCCATAGCTTGAATTTTGTCTTGAAATAAACAATGCAAAGCTTGAATTGACTCTAGATAGGTTAATTAGATGGAGGATTAGGACCGATAGAGTCATCAAATAGACAATCGAAAATGGAACTTACTTGAGTGGGTGGCATATTACGAGGGAGATGTATAGTGTCTAGGGATTTTTGGAGAACAACTTTGCAAGGTGGGTGCATTTGAAGTAAGTCATGCAAGGAGATGAGAGGATTTTTAGGAGCCATGAAAGAAGATCAGGTAGAATAGACAATATGAGGATCCAAGTGTTTGATTACGAGTGGGATTTACTAAATTATTTAATCAAATTTTAATTAATTAAATATAAGTATTGCAAAGTCACTTATTGAAATAAATGATAAAATATAGAAAATGACAAAAGAAAACTAAGATGTAAATATGAAACCCTAAGCAAGAGATAGAGAAAGGATGACTTAGTTGATATTCGTGCAATCTGGAATTGATCTGAGCAGGGATAAGTGATGAATAGGATGCAATCAACATCATTACTTGGTCATTGCGAAATATGGAGCTCACGAACAAGGCTTGATAGGGGCACCAGCAACATAGGAGCGTTTGGGTCTTTGGTGATCGGTTCTAAGCACCGTGACTACAAAAAAACTTTGGATATACTTTTTTTTGTGTGACTAGGGTGTCATAATTTTCTTTGTTGATCGTCTTTGTTTGCACTATGATTGTGAAGGTACTTCTAACTCCGTAAAGAGAATGTTCACCTACACAAGCCCACAAACCACATCAACCCTAAAAATAAAGATGCGAGATGGGGAGTCGGGATGACCCGGTGGTCACCCCAAAAGTTAACTTACGACTAAGCATTGCACTACATCTCATAGTCCATGTAGTTTTTGTGAGTGTGTGTAGAAATTGTGCCCTAGGATACCCTAGTGCAAGTTGTACTTGATAGCGGAATAGATATAGAATGTATAAATGCATAGCATTTGTGTATGAAATAGAATGAACTTCACCTTCCTATGCGATCACAGACAATAAATCATGCATTTGGGTACACTTCTAGGTCCTAAACACATACTAGCATTCATATGATTCCTAAGAAAGAAAACTAGTAATTGACGACTGTCCTTGGCCTCTTTTCTGTGTTTCTTGTTTTCTATTTGGTATTACACACCCTACAACCCAGTCGGTATTTTACTTATTTATCTTTTATGGATTTATACACCAACGCCTAGCCAGGAAAAAAATGCCCAAGTGCTCATGTCCTTTGGGCGCCCCTGACCCTTTCTTGCCTTACTCACCTCCTTTTGGACCTCTTTTATCTTTTGGGCATATTTTTCACTTATGGGTCGGCCTTCTAATTGTCAATTACAAAATTCAAACAAGGGAATTTTTATCCAATTTCACTACCCTGGTGAAATTGAACAATTGAACAAGCTCACCTAGCTATTGGAGTTCATTGATGCCTCTTGGTCATCACAAGGTTCAAATTTGTTAAGTGAAGAAGCAGTAACGGGTGGGTCTAAATCAGAAAAATGGAAAAATACCAGATGCATTGCTTCATGAACATCCCAAGCATCTTATTGTTGTCCTAGGAGCACTAAATATTTAAAAAGGATTGCATGGGATGTATATGGGAGGTGAAGAACTTTTGAGATAGCCCCACCTCTAACTTGAGTTCATCAAGCTCATAAATGAGCTACATAAATCGGGTGACCTATTTTGTGTGAAATGAGCCAATGCATCACCGTAGAACTCTACACCATCCAGGAAGAGTTGTTTTATTTAAGGAAGGCTCTTACTTTTCAAGATATCCCATTACTCGCATAATTGTTCTAGAGGTCCATTGGGTCATGTAAGAACCCACCAATCTATTTTTTTAGCAGATCAAGTTATCTAGTTCTACGAGCGATCCATTTGTTTGGAAGAATGGGCTAGTAATGGGTCATAGTGGTCGAGCCCCTAGTCAAACCATATGCCAAACTATGTCATTGAGGTGGTTATCCAACATCTTGGTGGGTTCATACATCTTAGACTGAGCTATCTCCTTGCAAAGGAGCTCGATTCAAGGATATTTCAATGAAGCCATGAAACATCAAATGCAAGATGCCTTATAAAGACAAAGCTATATTCATCGAACTATCATACATGGCATTGTAGTGGCCAAACCTTGAAGCATGTAGTATTGATAAGAAGGATTCAAACTTGGGTTGGGTAGGAAAATGGGCAAGTCAAGCTTTGTAGATGGAGGGAACTTTGTACGTTTCCTACAATTCATGAATTGAGAAACTATGTTGAGTCATGTCCGGAATAAGGGGAAAGCTCCATACCGAGAGTTGTAATGTAAAAGGAGAGATACCGAGTTCGCAAGTATAAAGGAGTGAGCCATCCCAATGGCTAGCCAGGAAGTGAGCTTGAGGAAAGGCCTTTGCGGAGATATCGTAGATAGAAATGACCTAAGTGGCCTAACATAGTGTTTTGCGGCAAAGGTGGATAAAAATGGCGTGAGTGCCCCGACCAAGTTGGGCCACGAGTGCATGAAAAAGCCAAAAAACCACATAGAGTTGTGTGGGGACGGCGGGTCAAATGAGCCCGAGTGGCCCATCGGAGGTCCATGTGGCTCAAGCTTGAACTCACCGAGGGAAAGGAGTGATGGCATTTCAAGGGTCAATGGGCCAACCAGCCCGGTCAGAGTAGTGAAACATGGAGAGATATGCGGATGTGGGGGATATTGAAGGCCCGTATTGCGGGAAAAGTGGGTTTGAGCGGCCCAAATGTCCCGGGCCATGTTAAAATGAGTTCTCTGCAGTAGGTTTAGCTTGAAAAGCATTAGCATAGGCCCTAACTCAACAAGGTGGAGTTGGCAAGTTTTGGCTCGGCATAGGGGTCTACCGAGTTGGGAGGCTACACAGAGTTATAAGGGTTGCAGACATGTATGGATAATTCCGCCAATACAAAACATAAAGGAATTTCGACATGGAGCGGTCGACGCAGTGCAAAAAAAAAGGGAAACGACACGTGGAGTGATAAGGGTCGACGCATAAATGTAAGGGGTGGAGATCCCAATGTAAGGAGCCAAGGAGCTCGAAGGGGTTGGCCATGGGGGTTAGCGAATGCAAAGAGGTAGCCATCTCGGCCAAGCTAGCACATTCTAAACATTAAAAGCACATTTTCCCCCAAATATAAAATAAAGGCAATCAAACCAATGGTGAGCCCTAAACATTTTTAATGCCAAGACAATTTTAAATGATGTGCAACCCTTAGAAAAGGGACAAATATTTTAATGTTGATTTCCAGAAAGGGGATTGATTACACAGTCTTGTGTATTACAAGAAATGTCGAGCAAGCCAAAGGAGCTACAATCACTTAGGAAGCCATAATCGGAACAATTCTCAACACAATCATGCGAAATTGGTCTCAATGGAATCATGGCTATGAGCCCGACGTACAAAAAAATTAATAAATTCTAGAATTGATGGAGATTTCATGGATAATTTCATAGAAAATGAGCCCAGTTAAATTTGGTTCTTGGATGGTGGTTGGAAATGCAATTAATGGACATGGAAATCATCCTTTCTGTTGTAAGTCATGGGACAACATGGGGAGCCTTTTACAAGAAAAATACCATCAATTGCACTCATTTATTGCATCTTGCAAGTGGTTGAAAAGGAAATTTTTGGATTGCAATTCTCTCTCTCTCTCTTCCTCACTCTATAAATTGTAATTTTGGGTTCATTGTAAAGGAGTTACTCATATTTTTATGCCCCCTCTCTCTTTCTTCTCTGTTAGGGTTGAATGTGGAGCTTAAGCCTCATTTCCAAGCTTTGTAATGGAATTTTCTTTCCTCTTTCCCACTAATGTGTATTGTGCAAACTTATTGGAGCAATAAACTATGTTTTGTGATGCATTTTGTCCATCCTTTGCATGTGTTGTTGTCTCTACTTGCCTCTCTCCATTGCAAGGTATATTGTGCATATCTCTGATGTCTATTGCAGGTTTTGGGAGTTGTGTTTAATGGGTATGAAATGGTGTTATGTGTGAATCCATCTCTAGTCTGTGGTGCATCTTGTCCACCCTCTCCTTTTCTCACCTCTCTCCATTTCAAGAAGATGGATTCTTGGCTAACAACCTCCTTTTCTGGTGTATCACGATTTTAGTGTAGGCTTTATTTTCATGCACTCTCTCTCCCTGGTCCCTTGGAATATTAGGATAGGATTAGATAGATAGCTTTCCTGCATTAGGAGTAGCTTGTGGTAGGTAGTTTAGGAGCAGGAACCAACCTTCTCTAGAGGGTTATCTCAAGCCCACAAGTCCCACAGCTTGAGAGATGACCCAATGTTACAAAAATTACACTGAATGCCCCATCCACATTCAGGCCATTCGGGGTGTTGTAATTTTGTGATAATAATTCTTGGAATGCCCAGTGGGACATCATAGAAGTTAGAGTTTCATCTTTCAAAGGTGTTCCACTTCAAGCAAATCATTAGCTGGAGTGCAGATCAATCATTGAGCAGACTTCATTTCAACAAGTTGGTGTGTTCTTGTTGGAATTTCAGCTTTTGGAAGCATATAAAACACATCTGGTGACTCCATCTGGTCAACAACCCATTCTCTAAAGTTGCAGACCTTTCTCTCATCCATTTCCATCCATTTTCATTCATCTTTCTTTCCATGTCTTTCCATTTTCTTCCATTTTATGAAGTTGTGCAATCATGGCTTCATTCCCATAGTGGAATTCACATTTGCAGTAGTGCAATTAGCCTCTAATGAGCTTCACAACTCTATCAGATCAGCATGATGATCAGATTCAAGACCACTACTCTTACCCATATGAGAAATGTCAAAACCAGTTTGGTTATGGAGTTTTTCAAGAATAAGGGTATTCATATAATGACAGTTATCAAATGGATAATATTGATTTGTTGGAGAAGATCCAAAGAATGGAGGTGACATGGTTCAATCTTGGGCTACAACACAGATGAAAGCATTCAGAATTGGTTGCAGGGCACCTTTTTCATGGGAAGGCCATTTTCTGAGACATTATAGCTCACAGGAGAAGCTTGATTTCATGGTTGAGATGCTTCCCTAACTTGCACAGTGGACTGAGGATATAGAAGCCTATGAGAAAAGTGTAAGACAACCTTGTCAATGGGTAAGTCAAGCACCAATTCCTTCTTCTTCTTTTCCCCCTTCCCAAGTGTTATCATTTCAGCAATGTCAAGATTCAAGCCCATTGTATGTTGCCCCAAGTATTGAGTTCCCTTCTCCATCTTCTAATCTTCCATTACACCTCAATTATTATGCCCTTTTCCCTTCCAAACAGTCATCCCCTCCACACAAACAAGAATTTCTACCTTCCCCACCACCACAAACGAATCCAAAACTGATTGTAACCCAACCCAACCCTCCTCTTGTTGTCTCAAGTTCATCTTGGGAAGAAAACAATAAAAAAACCAGCCAAGGGAAACAAGAAGAAGATTCTAGTCAACAAGAAATGACAAAGGATTTGAAAAGATGGGCTCAAAGGTTTGGTATTGAAAATATACCCTTGATGGTCAAGCCTAAGGAGGAGGTTAAAGTTGATAATAAGCCGGTGGTGGCCAGGTTGATTTTTTCAGCAGCAATAGAATAAGAAGATGATCAAAAATATTTTTCTCAAATTGTAGTGTCCATGATGGCACTCTATTTGAAGAAAATGTTGATCCAATCATGGTTGCAAAATCAGCAAGAGAAGAAGAAGAACAATCAGCTACAAGTCCCATTGAAGGGGATAAACTGGAGGAAACTAAATCATATTTAGGAGCACTTAATGAAAAGGAAATCATTGAAAGTTTCTTACTTTCATTCAGAGAATTTGATTTAGTTGATGAATCCATGATGGAGGGAAAATTTCAAGAATACCTTGTTGTCCCAAACATTCCTCTAGAGCAGCAGACTTGATTGGAGATGTTTATTTTTCGGACTTCATGCTTTTGAGGAAGAGGCTATTCAAGAACAATGTGGTATTCATCCTTCAAAGGAGGAACTCCCAAACAAGAAACGTGTTGTAGTTGATTGCGGTGATGTACAGGTAACCTCATTAGATGCTTCAATAAAAATAATGAGTTGCATAATGAAGAAGATTCCCATGTTGCCACGAGAAGGAAAAGAGAAAGGATATGTTCCCACCTCTTCCATATCATTCACCCAAACGGGACATCAGTTTTTGTAGATGTGCAAGAAGAAAAATATCAAGTTACAGACAGTCCCCTTTTCAAGAAAGTCTACAGGAAGACTCCATTTTTAAGTTAAATTTTAGAGTAATGGGAACATTCAAAAGACCAGACCATGCCCTATCAGGTACTTGGCTTTTTGAGTCAAGGGAGAAGCCAAAACTAGTCATGCTTGCCTCTAAAAATGAGGGAGAGCCACAAGGTGCCAAGGATCAACAACAACACCTCTTGGAACCAAATGAGCACAGTCAGAAGGTATATGTCTTGTTTCTTGTTGATTCCTTGATGTATAAAGGAGTGGGAGGTCAATTTGCAGCCAATCTTTCACTCCTAATCTTAGTTGTACTTAATGCCAAATCATCCACATGGCTGCCAATTATGAGAAGGGGTAGCTATTTCTCAACACCCATAGTAGGTTTTTTGAAGTTTCCCATTTCTCTGGCTAGTGTAGGAGTAGGAGTAGGTTTGTTTTTAGTAGAAGAAGTGCTTGTGCACACTTTGCATGTCTTACTTGAGGCATGTATGATTTGTTTCTTTATACATAACTTTTGTTTGTGTTTCTCCAAGAAGTATAGTGCACCATGCCCTTTAGTTTTGCAGTAATAAATTTATAGTTGCATGTACCGATTTGCAAAATTCAAATCAAAACAAATGTAGAGAAACTAAAATCAGTTAAGGAAGAGATCTTGATTATTCTCTCCAAGAACAACTGCAGCAAGCCCCATTACCATGCATGAAATTAAGAGGTCACCCAATAGCCCAAGTCGAATCAGCTCCACCTTCTAGCAAGAACACAAGGCATCATGTTTGAAATTAGACATTCAGAAGAAGAAGGAAGATCAAACTTTAATAGAGTTCTATGATGTCCAAGATGACAAGTTTTCCACTTAATTCATAACATGCTTCACCTTGCCAAGAAAACCAATCCCGTCTATTCATACTTGGTAAAATCATATGTTGGGGTGGTAATCACATGTGTTTACCATTCAACCTCATGATCACAATTATTGGGAATGAGTGGAATTCAAATTTCAAAATAATTTTTTACTCTCACAAAAAAATTTCAATATTTTCTCATGAAAGTTGAGAGTGCAAGCAACAAGGTAGCTTCAGACCTGAACAATAATGTTTCAGGCATTAAGGGGTCAAGTTTTACAAAGGATTGAACTAGTTCATGTTGATCACATAGACCCCTTGCCTAATGGATAACTATAGGTAGTTGGGTCATGCTCTATTTAGCATTCAAATAGCCCCATGAGTCACCAAATTATTATCCAATTTCACTACCCCGGGTGAAATTGAACAATCAAACAAGTTCACCTATCTACCGGAGCTCACTTGATGCTTCTTGGTCATCACAAGGTTCAAATTTGTTAAGTGAAGAAGTAGTAACAAGTGGGTCCAAATCAGTAAAATGGAAAACTACCAGATGCACTACTTCATGAACATCCCAAACATCTTCTTTGTAGGCCCGGAGCACAAAAGATTTAAAAAGGGTTGCATGGGATGTGTATGGGAGGTGAAGAACTTGTGAGGTAGCCCCACCTCTAAATTGATCTCATCGAGCTCATAACTGAGCTACATAGATTGGACGAGCTTTTTTTTGTGAAATGAGCCAATGCATCACCATAGAACTCTACACCATCCAAGCTGAGTTGTTTTATATGAGGCGGGCTCTTACTTGTCAAGTTATCCCATTGCTCACAGAATTGTTCTGGAGGTCCATCGGGTTATGTAAGAACCTACCGAGCTATTTTTAGCAGACCAAGATGTCTGGTTCTACAGGCGAGCCATTTTCTTGGTAGAATGGGCTAGTAATGGGCCATAGTGATTCAATCCCAAGTCAAACTATATGTTGAACTATGTCATTGAGGTGTTTATCCAAAATCTTGGTAGATTCATACATCTCAGACTGAGATATCCCGATTCAAGGATATTGCTAGCGAGCCTTCAAACAACAAATTTAAGATGCCTTATGAAGACCGAGTCATATTTCATTGAACTATCATACATGGAATTGCAGTGGTCGAATCTTGATAGCCTGTAGTATTGAGCAGAAGGATTCAAACTTGGATTTGCTACGAAAATGGGAAATTTGAGCTTTGCGGATGGAGGGAGGGAATTTGTACGTTTCCCACAATTCATGAATTGGGAAACTATGTTGAGTCATGTCTAGAATAAGGGAAAGCTCCATACCAATTTACAGTGTAAAAGGAGAGATACCGAGTTCACAAGTATAAAGGAGTGAGCCATCTTGATGGATAACTAGGGGATGAGCTTGAGGAAGGGCCTTTATGAAGATATCACAGATAGAAATGGCCTGAGTGGCCCGATGTAGTGCTTTGAGATGAAGGCGGATAGAAACGGCCCGAGTGGCCCGACCAAGTTGGGCCGCGAGTATGTGTAAAAGCCAAATGACCTGGATATAGTTGTGTGGGGAAGGTGGTTTGAATGAGCTCGAGTGGCCCATAGGACGTCTGTTCGGCTCAATCCTAAACTCGCTGAGGGAAAGGAGTGCGGGAATTTTGGGGGTCAATGACCTAATCGGCCTGGTTAGTGGCAGAGCACAGAGAGCTATGTGGATGCAGGGGAGATTGAAGGCCCGTATTACAGGCAAAGCGGGTTTGAGTGGCCCCAATGTCTCGGGTCATGTTAGAATGAGTTCATTGCGGGTAGGTTTAGCCCATAAAGCATTGGCACATGCCCTGAGTCAACAAGGGGAGTTAGTAAGTTGGTGTCTCAGTATAGGGGTCCAATGAGTTGAGAGGATACGTGGAGTTATAAGGGTGGCTGACATGTATGGATAAGCCAATGCAAAACATAAAGGCATTGTAATGTGGAGCGGTTGGTGGTACAAAACAAAAAGGGAAACTCGTCACGTGGAGTGATAAGGGGTCAGTGCATGAATGTAAGGGGTGGAGATCCTATTTTAGGGAGCTAAGGAGCTCGAAGGGGTTGGTCACGGGGGTTAGTGAACGAAAAGAGGTAGCTAGCTCAGCCGAGTTGGCCACGCTGGTAAATTCAAAACATTAAAAGCACATTTCCCCCAAATGTAAAACAAAGTAAATCAAAATGATGGTGATCCTCAAGAATTTTTAATGCCAAGACCATTTTAAATGGTTTTCAAACCTTAGAAAGGGGGAAAATATTTAATGATGATTTCTAGTGAAGGGGATTAATTACACAAGGCCCATGTATTGCAAGAAATGCCTCGAAAGCCAAAGGAGCTGCAGTCACTTAGAAGCCATAATTGGAACAATTCAATGGAATTGCGTAAAATTGGTTTTGTTGGAATCATGGATTTGAGCCCAATGCACATAAACCAAGAAATTCTATAATTGATGGAGATTTGATGGATAATTTCATAGAACATGATCCCGGTTTAGTTTGATTGTTGGATGGTGGTTGGAAATGCAATTAATGGGCATGTTAATCATCATTTTCTCCAGTCATGGGATGGGACATGGGGGATCCTTTTTCAAGAAAAATAGCATCAATTGCACTCATTTATTTCATCTTACAACTGGTTGAAAAGGCAATTTCGGGATCACAATTCTCTTTGTCTTCCTCATTCTATAAATTATAATCTTCTCATTTGTAAAGGAGTTAGTCATATTTTTCTGCCCCCTCTCTCTCTTCTCTCGACAGGGTTGAATGTGGAGCTTAAGCCTCCTTTCCAAGATTTGTAATGGAATTTTCTTGCCTCTTTCCCACTAATGTGTGTGTATGTAAACTTATTGGAGAAATAAACTATGTTTTGTGATGCATGTTGTCCATCCTTTGCATGTGTTGTTGTCTCTACTTACCTTTCTCAATTGCAAGGTATATTGTGCATATCCTGATGTTTATTTTAGGTTTTGAGAGTTGTGTTTAATGGGTATGAAATGGTGTTCTGTGTGAGTCCATATATGGTATGTGGTGCATCTTGTCCACCCTCTCCTCTATTTCTCACCTCTCTCCATTTCAAGCAGTTGGATTCTTGGCTAACAACCTCTTTTTTTGGTGTATCACCGCTTTTAGTGTAGGCTTTATTTTCATGCACTCTCTCTCCTGGTCCCTTGGAATATTAGGATAGGATTAGATAGATAGTTTGTTTGCATTAGGAGAAGCTTTTGGTAGGTAGTTTAGGAGCAAGAACCAACTTTCTCTAGAGGTTTATCTCAAGCCCGCAAGTCCCACAACTTGAGAGATGACCCAATGTTACACAAATTACATGAATGCCCCATCCAAATTCAAGCCATTCGACATGAATCATATAAATACATAGTAATGTGTTCAAAATAAAGGACCACGCTCTAATCATTACTACTATAACCTAAGATTGCATTCAAAAGGCACCTAAAAACTTCAAGGTATATGTCTAGCATCCATTGAAGGGACAAGAGGATTGCATTTTATTCATACACTACATAGGAAGGGGAATTTCATTTTATTCCATCTATACATGTTATACATTGTTACATTCTAGATCTAGCCTACTATCAATTGCAACTTACACTAGGGCATCCTAGGGCAAAATCCTTACACACACTCAAAAGAATTACATGGAGTCTCGAGATGTAGTAGAGCAATCGGTCGTAAGTTCACTCTATCGGGTGACCGCCGAGGTCGATCGATCCTCATATTGCATCTTTATTTTTGGATTTTATGTGGTTTTATGGGTTTTGCAGGTGAACTTCTATTTTATAGGTTACATGTACCCTCGCGATCGAGGAGTGACTTGAATGCGATCAACAGAAATATTTGTGACACTTGTGTAACACAGTAAAAATCAGGTTTTGACCATTTTTACATTCATGAACACCCAATAGAAATATCTAGTGCCCAAATGCCCCTACCCTAGTCTAGGTGCCCATGTCTAACATCATTTGTGAGCTCTATAATTTATCCTGAGCATTTACGACACACTCCACCTCATGTTCAATAGTTTTCCCGGTTTGTTCCAATCCCATATCAAATGCAAATAAGCTAAGTTAATCTTCCTATACTTCTTGCTTAGGGTTTTTTACTTTACTTTCTTGTTGCTTGTGTCACATTGTATTAGCAATTGTATATCATATTGTACATTCAATTACTCTGTAATTAGGGTTTTACAAAAATATCATTTTTGTTAAATCATTCAAAGGAACCCATCCAATGGATCCCTTATTCTTATGCATGTTACCCGTAGTGGTCACCTTGTGTATTTTGAGCACATCTTCCTCCATCTTCCCATAGGGTTTCAAAATCAATGGCTAAATCTGATAAGCCTTTTTCCAACTCACAGAATGTTCCTCTTGAAAACATGGAAACATCTAATAGTGAACAATCATATGACAAAAATACCAAACTCTCTTATCTCCATTACAAGAGAGTGTTATCTTTGAAACCTCTCCCTCATTTGATCAACTATGTCATATGCTTAAGTTACATGAAAGAAAACTCTTATCTATGGGAAACTCAAATATCATGATCATGCTTCATCTTCATATTCTAATCATTTTCAAGGCAAATCTACTTTCAAGCCATCTCCTAAGCCCATTGAAGCCAAATCTACTGTTAACGATGTTTCTACTCTTGAAAATATTCAATGGTAACCTCCAAAGAATACATTTACAAAATTTCCTTATGCTCCTCACTTTTTATTGCCACAACTTATCGAAAGCAATCTTATTATGCTTCCACCACCGCTCAATCTTGATCCATCTTGCCCTCATGGCCGCAATTATGATGAAAATTCTAAATGTGACTATCATCAATGTGTTAGGCATTCCACTTATCGATGTTTCAAACTTAAGCATCTCATTCAAGATCTTATTGACAACAATGTAATTGAGCTCCCTGAGCCATCGGCATCTAAGCCGGTCAATGAAAATAACAAGCTAAAAATATTTAATAACCCATTTCCTAAACATGACAAGCAAGTTATTGATTCTTCTGCTAATCATACATATCGCATTGTGCCTCCTCCTTCATCGGGGCCTCTTTATTTTCTAGTTTCTACTGCTTTGATGCATCTCCACCACTCATTACATTCTCAGATCATGATTATCATGTTACATTTTCTTCTGATTCATTACACATCAATACTTCTATTGATCTAATGTTGTCAATAACACGATGATCTATCCATCGGCTCCTATCAATGTGTGCTCTATTGCACTCCTCGTAGCTATTAAATGTCCACTCTCTAATATTTCATATCCAATTCCCAAATCTTATGGCTATATCAGGATTCTAGTTATAGTTGGGCCTCTCACCATGCTTGTGTCATTCATTGTGGCACCTTCAATTGAAGGTTGTGACATGATCTTAGGTCTTCCTTAGCTCAATGCCGCCTAAGACATCCCCTCCATGAATCATTTCTTCCTCAATTTTATTCACAATAAGAAATTTTTTACTCTCAAAGGAGTTCCCCATGCCCACCACTACCTCATCCTCCTCTTGAGGATGTAATTCTACTAGTTTTAACATCTAGGCCCCATGGGCCTTTCAAATCTAAGGCACATTCTGCATCTAACTCTCTTATTTGTACACAACCTTCTTCTTGACCTTGGCGTCCTCATCGGTCCACTAGTACATCTTCTCGGCCTAAGTTCCCTACTCAGGTAGCCCCTTCGCATAGGTTCTCATTACCTCCTAGGTCTCGTTCACCATATTTTTCACCAAATAGGTCTCATTCATCGATACATCGTCACTCTCATACACCATCAGTCTTAGAGCATTTTCACACACCTTTATCACCTCGGATATCGGGTGGAGGACCCTTTCCCTTCACTCTCATCGGATAGCTTACCTTTCATCACACACTTGGGGGCATCACACTTACTCCCCCTAATATAATCAATTGTCTATCATTTTTACTATTATGCTTTGTGCTTCATACTTCCTATTTCTAAGCACTCTTACACAACTTAATACATACCTTGTATCGTCACTACCCTATGACGCACTCTAGTTCCATAGTTCAAACTTGAATGCTAAGGGTATAAATCTAAAATGAACCTCACCACATTTACTCTTTACGCTCTATGTTTCATGGTCTATCTTTCTAGCACACATTTTCAAACCATTTCTCAATTACGCAATCTTGTTCTATGGTTCATTCTTGATTGTTAAGGGTCTTTTATAAGTGAACCTCATTTCATACACATCTGTTGGGGGCACACTTCTCCTTCCATCTTCACATGTTTCATACCATTCCATCACATTTACAACATTTGTATATCTTGGTTGCATTTACTCTTGCTTGCTTATACTTACATGTACACTTTGTTTCCCATGCTAGACAAATACTTAGTATGTCAATATCTTTTCTATATACACATGCATATTCACTTGGTATTTTGGAGTGAATGCAAATCTCTTACAGTCCTTACATGTTGCAATGATGCTTGGCATTGTACCTCTTACCAGTCCCACCGAGGCTCCTGGGGGCATCTACTTTCTCACACATTACAGGTGTTATCATTTCATCGTATACTACTTCTTATTCTTACTAGCACACTACTTTCCATTGATACATACATGCCTTGACATATTTTTTATCTTTCTAACATGCTAACATGTGCTTCATGTGCAACATTTACTTTACTTTGCAGATTACATGCCACCATGGTTGTCGATAAACTTTACTTGCCATTGTTTTCTATTATATGCCATTATTTGTGGGATTTTCCCTATGTCTTGCTTGATCATTGTTTGTCTTCTTTTGGCTGCTTTATCCTCGATTGTATTGTGACATTATGAATGATGTCCCATGTTTGAAACTTGCTTTTTATGGTCCACTTCGTTTGCACACTTGCTTATTACATTGTCTTATATTGATTGGTTCTTTACTTTTTCTACTAACACATGTTACTAGCCACGTTTTTTTGCATGTGACTTTGTTTCTACAATGCACATCCCCTCCCCTATAGGGATATAGTTCATATCGAAGATCGATCCTCTCCTTTGGGTTGCATTATCCTAGCAATGTATCATGCACCCAAAATGAGGGGGTTATATATTGGGTGAAAAAATCACCCCATACACCAACTCAAAGCTACAACACAATAGTGTACAACACGTAATCAACACAAGTTATAGTTACAACACTAGCTTATAATTAGACTTGGGTCATAATCAAAGCACAAACATTAGCACCCAACATCGGACAAAAGTTCCTGGTCACCTATGTCTTCCTCTAAGTGCTAATGTCATGGTCATTATAGACACTAAATCACACACTTTGGGTAAATATTTAGTCCCGGTTTCATACTACTATTCATATGGTTCTTGAGTGAAAAAGAATACTAATCAACCCATGTCTTTGGAAATTTTACTCTTCTTGTTGTCATTACTTTCAATCTTTCACCCATATTTTCCTAGTTGGTTCTACCACACCGTGCTTTTCCCACTTTACCGGGTCGCCCTAGGAGCCCCGATCCTCTTTGCACTTTACTCTCACTTTTTGGGAACTTTCTATCCGTTTGAGCTTTCTATCTTTTTGGTGGTCGGCCTTTTCGGGGTTAATTATGAAACTAGATCAAGAGAACCATATAAATATAAAGTTATGAGACTATAATGAGGGACCAAGCACTAAGCACTAGTACCATCACCTAAGGTTGCATCCATCAAAGGCTTCTATTACTCCATTTGCATCCATCTAGCTCCATCACAAGGGACAAAAGCTATTTATTCTACATCACACTTCATAGGAGGGGAGTTAATTCTATTCCATGCACTATCTATTTACATTCTACATCTAGTTATTGCTCGCTACTCACAAAGTGTGACTAACACAAGAGTAACCTAGGGTATAGTTGTACACACACACACACACACACACACACACACACACACACACACACACACACACACACACCTAGAACTACATTGGGTCTGAGATGTAGTGCATTGCTCAATGATAATTCCATCCATTTGGTAGCTAAGGACAGTCTGACCCCTTCATACATATCTTTATTTTTAGGGTTTTGATGCTTTTCTTGGGGTTTATAGGTGTTTCCTCCATATCCCGATTTACAAAGACAACTAGAAAAGTTCAGCGACATTCACATGACAGAATAGAAGACATGTGATCATTCAATGACTCCTCGCAGGAGGTTTTCTGGTCATTTCCACAAACTAGGGTGCCCAGATCTTAAGCCAGGGCACCCCAAGTTCCCCCATCCCTTTTCAAGCACCCTCGTTTGGTCGGATAGCTCAGATCGTAATTTCCTAAATTTTTGTGTGGTCATTTCCTCCTTCTGTTTATCCGGTCTCCACCGTAACACAATCCTCAAGCTCGATGAATCAACTAAGGCCTTCTTAACCCTCTTTTCACATTAGGGTTTCACATTTTATTTACTTAGTTTTCTTTGGTGTATTTCATTATTTATTTATCTATTATTTATCTACTATTACATATCCATTTTAGTTTAATCATTTTGGTGAACCCATACCCGATCTTCACACTTTTAGGATTATCATTCTCTCGCTTTTCATCCTAGAGTCTAGTCATCACAATTATCTCAATCAATGATTACTTGTTATCAAATCATGATTTATGGCATAGAGTCTAACGAAATTATTACTACTACTCCCATTTGTGCTTATATTCATCCCGAATCAATATATAAAACTTTTGTAGATGTATTTTCTCAACACATAGCTTTCAAATCCCATTCTCCTACTAATGTCAACACTTTTGACAATGATCCACCTTTGCATATCATGTGTCACATTCACAATGTGGGTGTCAAGTGCACTTTAATTGACAATGGATATGAACTCAACTTATGTCCCATGTCATTCATTAAAAATTTAGGTATTTTCGCTCTTGATGTTAATACATCTTGTCTTTCACTACATACATTTTGTTCGTCCATGTGTTGGTCACATTACTTTACCTATCACTGTAGGGCCAAAAACTATCAACACTATGTTCTTCGTCATTGACTTTCCAGTCTCCTATAATTGTTTGTTTGGTAGGCCATGGATTCATGGAAATCGTCACTTATACCATACATCATTGTGTCAAATTCATACATGATGGCATCGATATACTATTTTTTATGAATGCGATCCATTCTAATATTGTGACCAATCTCCCGATACTAGTCTCCTATTCCATGCATAATGATATAGATGATCTTCAACTTATGGATGAACCACCTCATTTTCCACCACTTGAAGGTGTTATTTGTGTGATAGATGTAGTCTCTTTTGCTCCATCACATCCACCCACTACTACTACTACTACTATGATTATTTATTAGGGGCATGTCTCATCTGTGGACATCACTATATTCCCTACATCTTCACATGTGTTACCCTCATTAGCACAATCACCATTCACATGTACGCTTTTCATGAATGATTCATATTGGGAACATATTCCATTCGATCCTACTTGCGATGACATTGTATGTACACATGAGGGATTGAATCAACTAGGATTTTCTTTTGAGGACCTTTACCCTCCACCACACGCTCCTCATCTTTATCATGGGTTTGTTCACATCACTTCCACTTATGTCCTACGTGTCTTTCACCTCACAGTCTTCCTTACACGTGATCCTCAATCTGCACCACTTACATTAGGACAATCATGGCTTGATTATATTGGTAGCACATTAGATCCTGCCCATACAAACATCTCATTTCCTATGCCTTTTTTGGTGTGTCTTCATTTGCAATAGCTCTTTTCTTTCTATGTGCAAAATATCACTCATTGGTATGCACATGGTTGTCGATTTCCTATATTCACTGATGAGGAGTATGCTATGGGCATGTACCACTTACGTCTTAGTGGCTCATTACGCAATCAACTTGACACCATTTCTTACCGTGGCTCTAATTCCTATCCATTTGACTTTGACCCAGACATTGATGACCTTCTAGATGAAATTACATGATCACATTATTCATCTCACACACTTAGGGGCATAGCATCCACACATCCCCCCATCTTAGCATCAACACATATCATGCATTTGTGTTATCACACACCCACCTCCCAACATAAGCATATTCATCTACACTTTAGTGTCGACATTACCCGATGACACACTATTGTGCTTTGGTTCACACTTGACTATTGAGGGCTTCCTACACACATAAACCCCACACAATGCACATTAGACACTACACCTTACATATTCTACACATCACATGGTCATCTTTCATCATCGCATATACTATACACATCTACTTGTATGCGCTGCACTCACTACCCTATGATGCACTCTAGTCTCACGGTCCATACTTGGATTGTTGAGGGTATACATTAATAATGGACCTCATCACATTCATGCACTCATCATTCAATCTCTTATCATGTGAAATTATTAGATTAGCGGCATACGCTACATGCTAAATGGTCACCTATACCATCATCTTGTAGTGGTATATGCTTTATGCTACATCATCACTTTTTTGATCATCATATCATGATATACACTTTGGCTATAGGGTTACGCACACATCATCTATAGGTCGCATATCATCAACACATATACACATTCACCATAGTTCACTACACACAACACAAAATTTGACCATTTCCCGATGATGCACTCTCATTTATGGTTCATTCTTGACTGTTGAGGGGGAAAACAAATGAACCTCACTACATACAATTCCATTCACTTGGGGGGCATGCAAATCCTATGTCATCATCCATCTTGCATTCCATTCCATTCACACTCACAACATATTGTATATCTTGGTTGCTTTTACTATTGCTTGTATTTACTTGTACATGTTCGCTTTATTGCACATGCTAGATAGATTTATTTTATGTCATTATATTTACCATACACACATGTACATTCACGTCCTTTTCTAGTTGTGATCACAGATACAGGTCTCTTACACATAACATGGATGTTTGTCTACTACCATTCCCACAATGGCTCCTAGGGGCATCCACATTCATATACTACAAGTTTTATTGTTTCATTTTGTACTTAGAACTCCACATTACTTGGTTATACATGCTTTTAACATATGGGTTATCTTTCTAACATGCTAATGGGTGCTTCATCTACAATATTTGTTTTGCAAGATTACTTGCTACCGTGGCTATATGTGGTTTGTACTTTCTTATCTTCATTTGTTATTGTATGTGAGCCTTTCCCTTTTTGTCTGGTGTG
This sequence comes from Taxus wallichiana var. yunnanensis, assembly GCA_018340775.1. Taxonomy (NCBI): domain Eukaryota; kingdom Viridiplantae; phylum Streptophyta; class Pinopsida; order Cupressales; family Taxaceae; genus Taxus; species Taxus wallichiana. The sequence continues at coordinate 813,257,520 of CM031240.1, read as the reverse complement.
CACACTTTTTTGTTTGTATGCACCACTTTGGCCTTGAGTGTCTTATGACATCATGAGTAGTGTCCCATGTTTGTAACCCACTTTTTGCAGCCTATGATTGGTTTCTTGCGTGTTTACTTGCATTCTAGCGTATAAATTGTTTTGGTATCTTACACTTGTCTTCTACATGCATGTTTGTTTTTACTAACACTTGTTTGTTCTAGCCATTTGTTTGTGTGTGCCTTTGTTTCTACCAAGTGCATTCCCTTCCCCTATGTAAGGATGAGTTTTAGTTTACGTGGTCAGTCCTCTTTTGGGGTTGCATTCTCCTATCCGCGACATCGCATGCACCCCCAAAGAGGGGGAGCATAATTTGGGGTTTACACACTACACGACGTAGTACCGATATAGTTCATTTTTAGTTTTTCATCCATAACATTGTGGGTTATACATCGAGTGGGTTCGGACATCTATAGAACTTTAATACATAGTGGCTTTTACAAGATAGGATTTCCTTAGCATTCTGGGGAGAAGTTATAGGTTGGAGGATACAGTGAAATTTCCTCCCTACACTACTTCGGCCATGGCATCGGATCGCCCAAAAAATGAGGCAAGAAAGAGATATCTTCATATTCTCGGGGAAGCGATTCTGAGTTGGAGAATAACACACCTTTCTCCCTACACTTCTTTGGCCACAATGGTGTGAGATTTCCCAAAAATTTCACATTTCACCGACAATTATAGGATATCCCTTTTACACCCTTTTTCTCATCACGGATCAGGTGCACATATTCCTTTTACGTTTTCATACTTTCTTTACATGAACTATACATGTGTTTTTACACATATACATGTGTATTTGACTACTTCATTATCTTATCCTTTGCAGTCCGTTCGTATGGGAAGCAAGAAGTCAAAAACAACAACGATGTCAACAAAAACACCGGACACAACATACTAACATGCATGTACATCACACACATTGACATCTACACTTGTGCTTCCGCCTAGGTTCACTCTCGTCACTTTTTACACTTTTGCATCCTTAGTCTCTCGGCTCTATCTTTTTGTTATTTCATGCTTTATCTAGCCCCTTGACAGGCTTTCTACATCACTCTACATGGATATCAAGTACTCATCTCTATCTAATTTATGTTACTGAGTGTTTCTCTCACCAACATAAAGTGGGGGTAAATGTAGAAACTAAATCAAACACTTTAGGTAAATATTTAGTCTTGGTTTCATACTACTATTCATATGGTTCTTGTGTGAAAAAGAGTACTAATTATCCCATGTCTTTGGCCATTTTACTTTTCTTGTTGTCGTTACTTTCGATCTTTTCCCCATATTTTCCTAATGGGTTCTGCAACAATGTGTTTTCCCCTCTTTAACTGGGGTGCCCTGATCCTCTTTTCACTTTACTCTCACTTTTTTGGCACTTTCTAGTCGCTTGAGCTTTCTATATTTTTGGTGGTCAGCCTTTTCGGGGTTAATTACAAAATCAGATCAAGAGAACCATATAGATATAAAGTTATTAGACCATAATGAGGGACCAAGTACTAAACACTAGTACCATCACCTAAGGTTGCATCCATCAAAGGCTTCTTTTACTTCATTTACATCCATCTAGCTTCATCACAAGGGACAAAGGCTAGTTATTTTACATCACACTTCATAGGAGGGGAGTTAATTCTATTCCATGCACCATCTATTTACATTCTACATCTAGTTATTGCTCACTACTCACAAAGTGCGACTAACACAAGAGCAACCTAGGGCACAATTACACAAACACACACACACACACACACACACACACACACACACACACACACCTAGAACTACATTGGGTATGAGATGTAGTGCAATGCTTAGTGATAAGTCCATCCATTTGGCAGTGAGGATAGTCCGACCCTTCATATGCATATTTATTTTTTAGGGTTTTTATGTTTTACTTGGGGTTTTGTAGGTGTTTCCTCCATTTGTGATTTACAGTGACATCTATCGAAGTTCGGTGATATTCACGTGATAGGAAGTGAACATAGGCGATTAGTCAACGAAATCTCGAGAGAAGGTTTTCTGGTCATTTTCATAGACGAGGACACCTAGATCTTACACGAGGGAACCCCAGGTGCCCCTATCCCTTTTCAAGCGCCCCAATTTGGTTAGATAACTTGGATCTATACTTTCTTGATTTTTTTTACAGTCGTTTCCTCCTCCTTTTCATCTGGTCTCCACTGTGATATAGTCCCACAAGTTCAGCGAATTAGCTAAGTCCTTTTTAACCCTCTTTGCACATTAGGGTTTCACATTTTATTTACTTAGTTTTCTTGGGTGTATTTTAGTATTTATTTATCTATTATTTATTGCTTTACATAACATCATATTAAACTAGAATAGACTATTACATCTCTATTTTAGATTAATTAGGGGCACACACAGTCATCTTCTCATATCAACACATTTCGGTGAAGTTCTATAGTTACATTCACAATCCTTCGATTCAACATGCATGTAATCTCCTACAATTCGTTTCAATTAGAACAATTAGTACATTTAGAACAATCAAGACAACAAAAACAAAATAGGGGTGTACCATCTATAGTGGTGCTTATCAGGCGAGTCACGAAGGGCTTATGATCAATTCCTCCCCTCCTTGACCCCCGATGGGCCGATGGGGGCCTATTAATATAGGGTAGGGGCGGCCCCCGGCCCATCGGGCCCCAACCCGGGGGCCTATCTATATAGGGGAGGGGTCCCCGATAGGGCCGTTGGCCGGGCCCCCAGAGAGATAAGATCTATAGGACCGTTGTAAATATAGATCCTTTATGTTTTTTTGTTCTATCTTTCATCCCATCTCTTTGGGACTTAAAACGAGATAACAAGGAGAATAAAATTTAATATATTGTTGTTTTCCCCTCACCCCTTCGATCTGAAGGACTAATAGAATTTGTTTTGTTATCTTGTCCTTCGTCCCTTCAAGACTTGAGACAAGAGACAAGAGTAACACTAGACCTCTCCCCCCAACACTTTCTCTTTAGCTTGAGATCCCCCAAAAAACTTACACTTGGCATGAGATCACCGAAAAAACTCACTCTTCACAACAGTTCAAGACATTTTTCTATATTTTTACACTCTTCTACATTAGGAGCAAACTTTCCTTTTACACACTTTTATATATTGATACACATTCTTATTTGATTTATCATATACAAGACTTTGACTACATTATTTCTCTTCTTTTTAAAAGTTCATCCTTATAAGAGGGAACAACAACAAGCTACAACAATAGGTACAATGCAACACATATGCTTCACCCCCTAGGGTCACTTTCTTTTCCTAGTTTTCACATTTCACTTTGCATCATTCCACGCTTCAATTTTCCACTCGGCACACATTTTGTCGCATGCTCTACATGGTTATAAGGTACGCATATCTTTTCTACTTTATGTTATCAAGTATTCACTCAAAAACATGAAGTGTGGATAAATGTAGTCACAAAATCACACACTTGGGTAAATTTCTAGGTCCTAAACACATACTAACATTCATATGATTCCTAAGAAAGAAAACTAGTAATTGACGATTTTCCTTGGCCTATTTTTGTGTTTCTTATTTTCTATTTGGTCTTACACACTCTACAACCCAGTTGATATTTTACTTATTTATCTTTTATGGCTTCAAACACCAAGGTGCCGCCAAGATAGTAGCACCTAAGTGTTCTTGTCCCCTCTTGGTGCCCCTTACCCTTTATCACCTTACTCACTCTTTTTGGACCTCTTTTATCTTTTGGGCATATTTTTCACTTATGGTTAGAGTTCCTGTTATCAATTACAAAATTAAAACAAGGGAATCATATAAAATACATAGTCATGTGTTCAAAATAATGGACAAAGCTCTAAGCACTTCAAGGCATCCATCTAGCATCCATTTAAGTGACATGGGACTGCATTATGTGTATACACTATATAGGAAGTGGAATTTCATTCTATTCCATCCACACATGCTATGCATTTTACATTCTAGATCTAGTTTGCTATCAAGTGCAAATTGCACTAGGGCATCTTAGGGCACAATCCTTACACACACTCACAAGAACTACATGGAGTTTGAGATGTAGTGTAGTGCTCGATCGTAAGTTCACTCATTGTGTGACCACCCGAGTCATTCGACTCTCCATATCGCATATTTATTTTTGGATTTGATGTGGTTTTGTGGGTTTTACAGGTGAACTTCTATTTTACAAGTTACAGGTACCCTCGGCGATCAAGGAGTGACATACAGGTGATCAACAAGGAATATTTGTGATACTTGTGCAACACTGTAAAAATTGTGTTCTTACAATTTTGTAGACACGTGTGTCCAAAGATGTGCCTCTCTGGCACCCAAGTGCCCTTACCCTAGTCCAAGTGCCCATATCTAACATCATCTCTGTGAGATTCATAATTTATCTTGAGCATTTAGGACACATTCCACCTCTTATTCATCATTTTTCCTAGTCCGTACTAGTCCTATATCAAGTGCAATTCTACTAAGTTATTCTTCTTATACTTCTTGCTTAGGTTTTTATACTTTACTTGTTCATTGTTTGTGTTGTATTGTATTAGTAGATGTATACCATATTGTACATTTAGTTACTATGAAATTAGGGTTTTATAAAAAGCTCAATTTTGTTAAATCAATCATGTATGTAGAGTTGATGTAGCCCTTATCCCTTGAATGAATACTAGATGAATGCCTTTAGTGATCTTTATTGCATTTGGGACGAAAGCTAAGGTGATGATAATATATGCTTAGTGCTTGGTCCCTCATTTTGAAAACATAACTATGTATTTATATGATTCCCTTGTTTGAATTTCATAATTGACAATTAGAAGGCCGAACCATAAGTGAAAAAGATACCCAAAATATAAAAGATACCCAAAAGGAGTGAGTAATGTGAGAAAGGGTCGGGGATGCCCATAGGGGATAGGAGCACTTAGATGTTCTTTGTACTATTTGGGCAATTTGGTGTCCAAGACATAAAAGATAAATCAGTAAAATCCTGACTGGGATATAGGGTGTGTAAGACCAAATATAAAGTAAGAAACAAAGAAAAGAGGCCAAAGATAGTTATAAATTACTAGTTTTCTTGCTTAGGAATTATATAAATGCTAGTATGCTTTTAGGACCTAGAAATGTACCCAAGTGTGTAATTTTGTGTCTACAAATATTTTGGGTCATTTTCACCTTTTAGTCACCTTTTAAAACTTTTGTTCAGCCTTTCATTCAAATCAATTACGAAATTTAAACAAGGGAATCATATATATATGTAGTTACTTCTTCTAAATCAAGGGCCAAGCACTATAAGCATTATCTATCATCACTTAAGCTTGAAAAAGGCACAAGAGCACTACAAAGTATACATCTAGCACATTCATACAAGGGACAAGGGTTGCATTGGTCTGCATACACAACATAGGATCACAGTTCATTCTATTCCATCACACAAATTTTGCATACTCCACATCTAGATCTATCCCGCTATTATTGTGTAAATTTCACAAGGGCAACCTAGAGCATGGATACACACACACAGAGAGAAGTATATGGATTTTGAGATGTAGTGCATCACTCGATCATAAGTTCACTCTTTAGGTGACTGTCGAGGTCAATTTGACTCCATATTCTACATATTTTTTATTAGATTTGATGTGGTTGTGGGCATGTGTAGCTAGTCATTTGTTTTACAGGTTATAGGTATGACTGATGATATAGCAACAAAACCAGAGCAATAAAGAGCGAGTAGAAGAGAAGATCTTCGACCCAAAAATACCAAGTTTCAAATCTCCGAGCGGACAAAGGTGCCCCGGATCAGTCACTAGCACTTGGGGTGCTCTTGTCCTCATGTAGGCATTTATGCTCTGTACATTCCTAAGATTTCAAACCCCCATAAATACTTTGATACATTGCTTTTAACCCATTACAATAGATACAAAGTCCAAATCATTCCCAAGTCACATAGAATCAATGAAGTCATCTTTCTCCTCTCATTTGCTTCTTTATTAAACATTGTCGAATGTTTGGTGCTTGTGTATTACTATACTTAATTATCCGAAAATCATTTGTTACAGTAGTTACTTTGAAATAAAGGTTTAATTCAAATTAGATTAAATCATTTGGTGAATTCATTCTCTCGAACCCTACCTTCCCTCACGACCTTCTTTTGTATGTCAATCACCCATAGTAGTTGTTTTGGTCCTTTTCAACACATTGAGCTTCCTCCATCTGCCCGTAAAATCTATATACCAATGGTTTCCTCCGATAATCTCCTGATTAACTCAATCAACATTCCTCTTGAAAATATTGAAGCTTATGATAGTTGTTGAGCATACCAAATATTGCTCTAAGGAGAAGACACACAAAGAATGTGCGCGCAGGAACAAGGCGCATTTGAAGGCGCGGGAAGATAGGAAAGGAAACATGCGCCATAACACTTTGGCTCAAGAATTAGCCGTTTTTATGGATAAGGGCTATTTTTGAGATAACTTGCAGAGGAAACATAGAGATGAGGAATTGCGTCCTTGTATTGCTATTTTGAGAACAAGTGGTAGATAAGCGCCATGCATAGTTTAAGCTAATAATAGGATTTCTACTTGGTGTTAACTATAGGAAATATATTGTTAGAGCACTTGCATGTTGTGCATACTATTATAAAGGTGCATGGCTATTATCAGCATGTGACCTATTTTGAGAAGTGCATATGTGGTGAAGGGAAAGTCCCCAACCCTATAAATATGTATTGACTTGTGTAGTTTGGTGTGTGGTGAATTATTGTAGAGTTGTGTTGTTGGTTTTGACGTGCATAACTCATGGAGATACTGATATAGTGTAAGAAGCTTCTATTTTTACAGTATTTAATACAATGGAGTATATTGGTTGCATAATGGTATTAGAAATAATCTGAATCTAGTTCTTGTATGGCTAATATTATCATAGTTATCATTTAGTTCATTTATTATGATTCTCTGAGACATAAATACGGATTATGCATTATGGAATGCTTATGTCTAGTTATGAATATGAATATGTTTAAACATCATCATACTAACATCATGTGCAAGTAAATCTAAAGAGGGCTGGTACCTTTATACGCTTCGGGTGAGCACTTAGCTTAGGCTGAGTGATGTGCCAGCGCGCCTGGGTTATTCACAGTAAATTATAGGTTACATCATTGGTTCTATTGTGAGACCTCTTTTTCAACTGTTTTCGGGATGTTTTGTGATGAAGACGTATTGGTTGACCTTATCAATTCTTTGAGGAGTGGATAGTAGATCTGGAAGATGAATACACTCGCATATTCAACACTACATCTAAGTTTGATGCACGCACATGGGTAGAGCATAACTTGTATAACTATTTATATGAGAATTTCTTTGTTATCTTTCCGATAGAGTTGTATGAGTGGCTGGTTGCTTATGTGTCTAAAAGGAATTGGATGTTTTGCACACTTGTCTAGACATAGGAAGAATTTCAAGACCTCTATGATGCTAATCTGATTTGGACGCGTGATTGGACACTTGGTTTCGTGGTGTTTTGAATAAATATATTTTGGACTATTAAATTTCCACTTATTCTTGCCCAGAGGTAGTTGAGTTTCAGTTTTTGTTATCCTAAGGAAACCTACACCGTAAGGCATTCCACTGGCTATTAAAATCTTGATGGTAACCCTAAATTTGGAAGAGAATTCGATGGCTAGCTAAACCCCACCATGCACGGGGGGGGAGTAGGTTTAGTGAAGGATGGAAGACCTAGCAGTAGAGAGAAAAAGAAGAAAGGCAGCTTAAGTACAATGAGGCACACGAGAGGGAGTTAGGGAAGGAACGCAAGATTACAGAATGGATGGCATTGAGGAGAGAGATGGCTCATGAAGGATTTGGAGCTCATGTAGAGGGTGTGGAGCCATAGCATTTGGAACTCCCCACCGGGAAAGCATGACAGGGAACCCTCATCGGCCTCTTATGAGAGCATGCTAGCAAAGATGACATGGGCCACAAGTGTGCATCTGAATCTACCTCGCAACCTAGCCCTTGCACTTGGTTTTCCAATTTCTAAATGCACAGTAGTAGTCAGCAAGCTAGTTTGGGAAGTAAAATAACAGGAGTAAATCAAATAGCAAGTACATATATGTCAGGTAGACATCTTCCTTGTTATTTAGAGGTACTTTTTCAGGCGCATCATTGGTGCGAGAACTCGGGTGCGCAAAATTTTGGATTCACCTCTCGGGAGTAGTGCCACCTCGCAGATTGTAGGAGTTTAGTTTAGTACCATGTTTAGACACGGGCGGTACATCCTCTGGTTCAATTCCTGGGACAGGTGGAGGATTAGGGGGCATAGGTGGCTCAGGTTCTGGTGGATCTGATAGGTCTGGAGGCAGAGGTAACACAAGAGGTTCTAGATTTGGTGGGCATGGTCCTCACCAATCCCAGAATATTTATATGGAGATGTCACTTCATCTTCCAGAGTATAGGGGAATAGAAGATGTTACTGAGCATGTGCATATGTGTGAGATCTTGTGGCGTGTGAAATGGATAACATATTCGAGTGTAAGGCAAGCTAGTTTGCAACTACGTTACGAGGATGTGTGCATAGTTGGTATAGGAAGTTTGACCCTGATCAAACTTGCGTAGATTATACAATGTTACGGGATTGTTTCCTTAAGGAATTTTATATCCCTAAGTTCAAGCAGAAGAGTATAAGTGCGCTCAAGGATATTAAGTAGGGCACTATTGAGAGTGTTCGAGAGAATGATGCCCATTTCAAAATGATTTTTTCCAAACTTTCCTATGATATCCATTCAAGCCAGCATGCACAGTGGTTCATTGAAGGCTTGATGACATCTTTTAGGAGGGTTCTGTCACATAAGACATATACAAATCCGTGTGAAGCGCTTGAAGCCACGTTGTGTCCTGAGGTAGTTGGAAGTATAGACACTAGAGTGATCCCATTTCTGGAAGCTTTGATTGCAGCTATGGAAAATAATTTTGATAAACTATTGGTCAATTCATGCATGAGACGCGCACTAGGATTTGGTGTACAGATTGTGAAGTTGAGGGGCACACTAAGGATAGTTTTCCATGTATGTTAGTGCATTCATTGTTGCTCAACTATGAGATATATCATTTAGATAATGATTCAAGTCGATGCCCATTATTATAACATGTGATAATAAAAGAATGTATCTTGCTACTTTGTAAGATTTTCCGGTCCACGACTCACAATACCAAAGATTGCAGGTTGATTGATCAGATCCATGATGCCATTGATATTGGTGTACGATAGACAAGAGTATCGATAACTCTAAAGGTAAAAGTGAGCACCATGATCATGATCACACTCAAGGGTGCTATGATCATAATGAAGGGTGATTTGAAGGAGGTCGTGGTAGAGGTCGAGGATACTATGGTGGATTCAGGGGCCGAGGCCATGGTGGTGGACGAGGTGAGTTTCCTCATGGAACATGTTATACATGTGGATCTCCTAACCATTATAGGCATGAATGTCCTCAAAATATTACTTGTTATTTTTGTGGAAAGAATCATAACTATGAGGAGTGTCTGAACTTATATGAGTATCTTAGCAAGCAAAATAAATATGAGAAAAAGGTGCAGGGATGGTTAGAATACAACACGCCAAGGAAAACCAACAGCAGATTCCAAAGTGGGCACCAAAACACGAGGTAGTACCTATGAAAATTACTACACGAACTGAAGTTGCACGTGTCAGAGAAGCGTTGCAACAAAATCCTACCATTACTAGGGAGGAGGTTTTACATGTAAGATACCCAGATCCTACACATCAGAAGGAGGTTTATCAGGAAACCATGGAGGTGCTCATAAATCTTCAGGGTGAAATATAGTGTTTAAAGGAACATTCACGGATGATGGAACAAAAGAAGGCAGCAAAGATGGTCCAGTCAAGTGTTGATGATTTGAAAGAGGTATGTAAGATGTTGTTCCAGGAGAATATTATTCCATTTCTAGGGAATTGGTTAAAGGGCAACACTTTATGCTCAGGTATTGAGAATGGACGGAAGATCCTGCACACTAACCTCCCCCCTCATAGCTTGGATTATGACAAGGAGATCACTATGAATGTTGTTGTGGATGGGTGGCTGTTAAGAAATATATTGATTGACATAGGTGTAGAAGTTAATGTGCTTACTCTAGATACATGGGTACAGATGGGTAAACCTCCATTACAGCCATCCTTTAATGTATTGTTTATGGAAAATTGAACTAAGACCACTCCATAGGAGTTTTTAAGGATGCATCCATTACTATAAAAGGGGCCAAGTTCATAAGGTACTTTGAGGTTTTAACACTTGTAGAAGCATACAACTTCTTAGCTCTACTTGGGCGCCCTTGGTTTTATGAAAATAATGTTGATATATGGTTCAGAAAGGGGTTTATAAAATTTGAGCACAAGGAAGAACGAGTTATTATCCCTTTGATAGATGGGAAATCTGCACCTTATGTTGAACCTTTGAGTGAGGAATACCTGAACATAATTTATGTGTGTGCCATTCAAGATCTGGAAGTACTTGAGCCATTTAAGGAAGGAATCCTCCAGTGGGAAGATGCATAGTCTATTAGTGATACTACAAGTATTGCTGTGATAATTGGGCACATGGAACTTATGAGATGGTTGGGCGTGAAGTAATAAGTGCATCTGCATGAGGAGAAAAACCTCGTTGTATTAGGAGGATAAGTAACAACTCGTACCCCGATACACTAGAGAAGGAGACCTTGCGGTATTCCTGCGTGCCATGGAGGAACAATGGAAGGATCAAGTGGACAAAAGAAATATGTTAGTGTATACCATGTGTGGGACAATAGTGCGCTAGTGGATGGTTCACAAGGATAATCTCATAGAATGGAATGAAGTAAGAATTTCTCTAACAACCTGGTTTCTCAGGAGCAATGTGCCTACTCAAATATGCACATATCATGGTAATCATCATGTTTAGCACCACATTCAATAGTGTGAGAGACTCTAGATAGAGGGGCAGGAAGCTTTACCACCTTCACTATGGGTGCACAAACTTTATTTCACTTTGCACAGTTGCGCATGCGCTTGGTATGTTTATGTAGAGCTGCATAGGGAGACTGGAAATTGACAAGACTTGATTGTAGGAATGATACAAATTTTTCACTACTTCTCCACTAAACCTTCGGTGAAACAAGTATCATGACTTATGGAGCACTTGACCATGGGAGATAGTGCAAAGGATGAAGAATTCATTCAAGAGTTATTTGGGGAGGCACCTAGTAGCATGTTTTGATGAAGTAGATGAGACAGGATGTTGCACTACTTAAGCGTGCTTTCCTTGAGAAGCAAAAGGAAATATGGTCTACATAAAGGATGATGAAGAGGTAGAAAATTTGGACATAGATCATTTGGAGGGTATGCGTGAAGTCTTAGGCAGTCACGAATAAGAAGGCACACGCCTATCATGAACTGTGAAGTCCAAGAAAGTGAACATTGACACCGACGTTGAACCTAAGGAGGCCATAATTGGGAATTATTGGTTTGATTTTGAAGTGGCTAAGATAATTGAGTTACTACATGATTTCTAGGACTTATTTCTTATGAGCTACCATGAGTTAAAGGGAGTACATGAGTCTTTGGGTGAGATGAGGATTAAGCTAAAAGAAGGTGCGTGCTCGATCAGGAAGAGACCTTACATGATGAACCCTAACCTATGCATAAAAGTTAAAGAAGAAATTGAAAAGATGTTGAAATCCAACATCATTAAGCCCCTAGAAGAATCGAGTGGGTTAGCCCCATGGTAATTAGTATAAAGAAATATGGTCGGATTAGGATTTGTGTGGACTACAGGGAGTTGAATGTTACATGTGTGATTGATCCTTTTCCTACACCTTTCACCGAGGAAATATTAGAAGGCGTTACAGGGCGCGAAATTTACTCTTTTACAGATGGATTCTCTAGATATCATCAAGTAAGAATTGCAAAGGAGGATCAAGAGAAAACAACTTTCACCACTGAATGGGGAAGTTTTGCATACATGGTGATGCCTTTTAAACTGAAGAGCACACCTACAATATTTTTACACATTGTGGTTTAATCATTCCATGATTTTATTCACAAATTCTTGTAGGTTTACATAGATGATTGGATAGTATATGGGCTTGTCAATGATCATTGTGACAACTTGCGATTAATGTTTGAGAGATGCAGACAATTAAACATCTCTTTAAACATCAAGAAGTTTGTATTTGTTACACCCTTTGGAACTCTGCTAGGGCATATCATCTACAAGGAGGGGTTTTTAGTAGATCCAGCCAAGGTTGCAGTTATCTTAGGCTTAGAGGGACATACCAGTCAGAGTGAGGTGCGTGGATTCTTGGGCCACACATGTTATTACATAAAATTTATCAAAAGATATGTGAAGATTGTCATGCCCTTGGAAGAGTTACTAAAAGGAAAAGAGACATTCTATTGGGAGAACTGCAACAACATGTGTTTGAAGAGTTGAAGGAGAGGCTTGCTACGGCACCTATTCTGTGCTTTCTCTCATGGAACCAACCTTTTCACGTACATGTGGACGCCTCTAGCATGGCCATTGGTGTAATATTGACTCACTGGAGAAGGTACTATAGATCATCCTATCTTTTTGCTAGTAGAAATTTGACAACTATAAAACAGAATTATACAACTACGGGCGTGAGGCCTTGTTAATGATCTATGTGATGCATAAGTTGAGATAGTACTTGCTAACAACACCTTTTTTGTTTTATACAGATCACATGGCATTGAAATACTTTGTAAATAATCCTGTTTTATAGGGGCGCATATGTCGATGGGTTCTCTTATTCCAAGAGTTTGAGTTTACAGTCATGGTAAAACCAAACAAAAGAAATTATGGTCCAGACCACTTATCAAGAATTCAATCAGGAGAGGATGTGCAGACAATTGAAGATACAATGTTAGATGTATAGTTGTACAGGCTTAACCATGTGCCCTCGAACTAGAGGATATTTCTATCTTTATACGCACCGGTATAATTTCATAAGGAATGAAAGCCTTGGAAAAGAAACAACTTGTAATTCTTGTCACACCTTTCATGTTGATCAATGGTGACCTATATAAACTAGGATGAGATGAAGTATTGCTACCGGTGTGTCTTTGGAACATGAGCGCATGGATATCATGGAAGAGGCTCGGCGGTATTACAGGTGGACACTATGCGATGACAAAGACCAGCATGCAAGATTCTACTCATTGGTTTATGGTGGGAAACCTTGTACAAGGATTTTAAAGAGTATTGTAAGGCATGTGATCAATGTCAACACCTTGGAAAACCTGGAGTAAAGATATGAAATGCCTTTGAGGCCTATTAATAGTGTAGAGCCGTTTAAAAATGGGTAATAGAATTTGTGGGTCCTATTTTCCTAGCCGCGTGTAGAAGCTGGATTACGCTACATCATCACTGTACATACTATCTTACAAGGTGGGCGGAAGAAGCACCTACAAAGGATTTTACAATGGCTACACATTAAGGTTCTTATGGGAAAATATTATTATTAGGTATGGATGTTTGTTAAGTTTGGCAAGTGATGGGGCACACATTTCTTGAGTGAGACAATCAGGATATTATTGCATGAATTTATGGTCACACACCATAATACTGAGACCTATCACCCTCAATAAAATGGGACTTTTGAGGCCTTCAACAAGATATTGAGCCATGTTGAGTTGTTGAGCTCAATTACTTCAATTTAGCATGTAATGGAAACTTGCTAGAAAATATAGTAATCGTCATCGGTTAGGGGAATCGCATCGGTCACCCATGACCGACATCTGTTAGGTATGGCCGGCATTGGTCGAGCAAGGAGGAACTAACAACGGTTAGGTCTAATCGACATCGGTTACCTGTGCGAGGATGTTTTAAGTAACTCTCGGGAATTAGATCTATTTTTAGCATTAAAGTATATCTATTGATTGTAATTGTGTGGCTAAGTGCCCTAAGTCTATAAATAACTATATAAGCATAAAATAGGGTTTAGAAGAATAATTAACAAGAATTAGAAAGAACTTTCAAAAGTTGGTGTGAGAGAAAATTCTTGGTGATGAAACAAAAACTTGAAAGAAAGAAAGTATTATACATCCGAGAGGTGTGGAAGATTGTAAATATTCATTGTATATCTTATCAAAGCTTTGGATAATAGATTAGATTGTTTCTTGGTGGACATAGCCCACCTTTGGGTGAACTACGTTAAATTTGGTGTTGATTTATGTCTCTTTTTTTGTATATTTCTTATAGTATAATATCCACTTTTATTTGTATGTATGCTTAGATCGATATATTATCTATATAACCGGTGTGATAACCCCAACAAGCGGTATCGAGCTTTGTTTGAGGGTTTTTGTGTTGATAGATTTACTCACGAGGGTTTTTTTATTGAGTGAGAACTACAACAATGGCCGAAATAATCAATTATGGAAGATGTAGATTAAGGATTACCTATATCAAAGATATTTGTATTTACCATTCGATGAGAAGTCTAGAACTATGAAGATGACTAGTGAAGAATGGAAGATTCTTGATGAGAAGGATTTGGGATCTATAAGATTGAGCACAGGCAAAGATCCGTGGCTTCCATATTACAGTAAGTGACTTCTATGGTAGGCTTAATGAAATATCTTGCTAATTTATATGAAAAACCCGATTGCTTGAAGTAAAGTTTATTTGATGAAGAAACTATTTAATTCTAAGATGCATGAAGGTGGATCTCGCATCTAGTCATTTGAATGTTTTCCGATCTATTGTAAATCGAGTTAAAATTGGTTCTTATACCATTTGATGATGAAGTAAAAGTACTTTTATTCTTATGTTATTTGCACTGATAGTTAGGATAACTTGGCAATGGTTAGGAATATAACATCTGCTAATAATATTTTGAAGTTTGATGATGTGGTTAGTACAATCTTGAATGAAGAAATTCATAGGAAGAGAACAAAGGAATCATCATCTAGAAATGCTTTGAATATAGAAAGAAGGTGCGGGTAGAAGGAGAAATCCAAGAGTAAGAGTAATGGGAAATCAAAGTCAAGGGATAGTAGATCTAAATCCAGAAGTAAGGGAATTACTTGTTGGAAATGTGGAAAGAAAGGACATGCAAAGAAATATTTTTGGTCAAAGGACAAAGAGAACCAACACCCAAACAAAGGTAAAGAAACAAATCTTGCTACATCAGAGGTAATGCAAGATGCTATTATTCTTTCTTTAGACAATAGAATTGAATAATGGGTTTTAGATTTAGGAGCTTCTTTCCATGCAACCCCTAATAAGGGTTATTTTAGAAATTATGTCCAGGGTAATTTTGGGCATGCTTATTTGGGTGATGATGAACCTTACGGTATTATTGGTAAAGAGGAAGTTCATCTAAAATTATAGAATGGAAATACATGGGTATTGAAAGATGTGAGGCATGTGCCAAGCCTCAGGAGGAATCTTATTTCTGCAGGGCAACTAGGTGAATCTAGTTACATGGTAAGAAGGTAGGAATGTTATATTTATCTACCTATATTACTGATTATTTTTCTGCATTATTAACCCGGATTTAAATGCATGCATGTGGCATAATCGGTTGGGTCATATGAGTCAAAAAGGAATGCAAATCTTAAAGGCTAAGGGTAAGTTATCGATTTGAAATATTTAGATCTTTATTTCTCGTAAGCATTGTATCTTTATAAATTAAAAGAGGGTGAGATTTCTCAAAGTTGGGACAACTAAGAAGGAGAAGAAATTAGATCTTGTACACTCGGATGTGTGGGGACCAGTGTAGGTAGCTTCTCATGGAGGATCCTAGTATTATGTTACTTTCATTGATGATGCTACAAGAAAGGTATGGGTTTATTGTATTAAACGTAAATCTGATGTTTTTGAGACTTTTAAAAGATGGAAAGCCCTTGTTGAGAATGAATTAAATTCTAAGTTAAAGTGTCTTAGATATGAAAATGGTGGTGAATACTGTAGCAAGGCCTTCATGATTATTGTTCAGTGAATGGGATACATAGAGAAAGAATGGTTCCAAGAACACCACAAGAGAATGGTGTTGCAAAAAGAATGAATAGGACAATCATGGAACATGCTAGAAGTATGAGAATACATTTTGGACTACCCTTACAGTTTTGGGCGGAAGCAGTTGATACAACAATTTATTTGATTAATCGTGGGCCTTCAAGTTCACTAGATGGAGGAATACCAGAGGAAGCTTGGACTGGAAAAGAGGTAGATCTTTCTTTTCTTAAAGTTTTTGGTTTAGAATCTTTTATGCATGTTGATAAGGAAAATAGGAAAAAGTTGGATGCAAAATCCAAGAGATGCACTTTCATTGGTTATGGATCTGGTGATTTCGGTTTTTGTTTTTGGGATTTAGAGAATTCTAAAATTATTAGGAGTCGTGATGTTGAATGGAATGAAAAGAGAATGTACATGGATCAAATTTTGGTACCCAAGGATGAACCGGTTGAGAAGTTTTTGAATGAAAATAAACTCTCGGATTTAAAAGAATTACTCTTGTGAGGTTACACAAGATGGCGATGTCGGTTGACCTGACGACAAAACCGGTCGACAAATCGGTATCAGATTACGAGAGGATCCAAACGCATCGATTATCGAACCATTAATTAGAGGTGACCGGTGTCAAGGGTAAGGAGAAACTAGTGTGCGAGGTTGAAAAAGAGCTTATATGGACTCAAACAAGCTCCAAGGAAATGATACATGAGATTTGATAGTTTTATGCATGAGCATGGTTACTTGAGATGTGAATTTGACTATTGTGTTTATTTCAAGAAGCTTGAAAATGGGAGCTATATTATTTTGTTATTGTATGTAAATGAGATGCTTATTACGGGATCTAGTATGTAGGACATTGGTGAGTTTAAGGAAAGCTAGCTCACACATTTGCTATGAAGGATTTAGGATATGTAAAAATAATCCTTAGCATGCAAATACATAGAGACAAGAAAAATAAGAAATTGTATTTGTCTCAAGAGGATTATATCTACAAGGTGTTAGAAAGGTTCAACATGTAAAATGTAAAACCTATTAGTACACCTATGACTGGAAACTTCAAATTGAGCAAATATCGGTGTCCTTCATCACATGAGGAGGTCAAATACATGACACGAGTGTCATATGCTTCAGTAGTTGGAAGTCTCATGTATACTATGGTTTATACCGGACCGAAATTACACGAGCAATGGGAGTTGTGAGTAGATATATGGCTAATCCGAGGTTAAAGAGCATTGGAAAGCAATCCAATGGATACTTAGGTATTTGAAAGGGACATCTAGCATGCGGTTATGCTACGGAGGTTCGGATATTTTATTATGTGGCTATGTTGATTCGGATATGGTGGAGATCTGTATGGTAAGAGGAGCACTACTGGATATATTTTCACAAGTAGGTGGGATTGTAGACACCTATAATTACGCCCAAGCAATTTAAATACTTAAATTGAGCTAATTATCCCTTTCTCACAAATCAACGACATATCATCAAAAGCGCTCATATTCCCTCTTATCATCATTAATTAATTACACTACGCTAATTAATTAAGTCACCTATCCAACTAACACCCTAATTAACGACCTTCCATTAATAAATCACCCCTTCTATCTAGACTAATTAATTATTATTAATTAATTAGCTTCCCTTCATTTAACCAATAAATCAATATTTAATTGATTTAATCCCCTTCTAATAGCCTAAATCGTACTAATATTCCTCTAATTAGCTTCTATAAGCTTACATCTACCTATTAGTTAATCACCTTTGATTAATTAAAACACCCCCAACTCCCATGACTTGCTAAACATAAATTAAACCCTTCTAAAGTAAGGTTACCTTTAATAAAGCAACCTTATCCATTCCTAATCATGTTTTACCTTTATCCCACATGCAAAGGGATGAAGTGTTTCCTTTATCCATTAGGCTATATAAGGAGCCCTCCTTCTACCTTTATACCTACACCTAAACTTCTTAAGAGACAAATGCAAAGCATATAGCAAAGAGACTAAGAGCTTGCCTTTTGTTTTCTTGAGAGGTCACCATTGTTAAGAGCTAAAGCTTCCTATTCTTGCATTCTTTAAGGATCAAACAAAGCAATTTTGATTGCCATTGGAGCTAAATAGGTCCATTCATTCTTGTTGGTAATCTAGGAGAGTAGAGATGTTAAAATAGCATGCATAGTTTTGATCTCATGTTTTCAAAGTTATAATGTTAGTTTAGATCTTGCTTAGTTCTCTATCTTGATGGTGTTTATGCTTTGTTTTAGCTAAATTGTAGAACTATTTTAGGTGGTAGTTCTTGCTTCATTTGATTTAGCATTAAGCAAAGTATACATGCACACATTTGGCACACCCGGTGGGACTTACTCCATTGTCCTTTGCACTTAATTTCAAGTTTTTGTAGTTAAGTTTCATTTTTGGTTACTAACCCTCTTTTACACATGTTGATCTAACTTGTTTTTCTTAACTTGTTTTGTTGAGTTTGCATGTGTTGAGTCTTCCTTGTAGGTATAAAGGAGGTGAAGTGCTGTCAAAATTGGAATTGATGGGAAAATTTCAAGATTTCTCCATGTTTTCATTTTTAGAGCTTACTTTTTCAACATTCTACATGCTAGTTTTGTCAATTTCTTGAAAATTTTAAATTCTTGAGCATGTAGGTTAGTGTTTGATAGTGCTGAGTCTTCTATTTACATATTAATGTGGTGGGCTGTTAAAATTTAATCTTGGTGAGAAAATTTCAAGATTTCATCATGTTTTCATTTTTAGAGCTTACTTTTTCATCATTCTACATGCTAGTTTTGTCAATTTCTTGAAAATTTTAAATTCTTGAGCATGTATGTTAATGTTTGATAGCGTTGAGTCTTCTATTCATATATTAATGTGATGGGTTGTTGTCAAAATTGAATCTTGGTTGGAAAAATTTGCCCATTTTGCAGATTAAGGGACATTTTTTTACATTTTTTGAGTGCATGTCAAGTGCATACCCGTGAGCATAAGAGCATATGCGTAACCCATCTTCCGAAGGCCATAACTTTTGCTCCCAACTCAAATGACTCCATTTTTTTGTGTTGGAAAGGTATTGAAGTTAACTATGCAATGAAAACATAAATTTGGGATTTATACTTACAAAATTGTAGGTTTTTTTGTTAGTTTAAAACTGGTCATTTTCTAACATGTCTAATGTTTTGATGAATGTTATATTTCCATGCTTACTCGATTTAGACCAAAGCATGTGTATGATCTTCTCTTGCACCTTTTGGTGATCTTGAGAATCAAAACAACTTTGATCTCTATCTTTTTAACATTGGGATTAAACTTGAAATTTGATTATTCATTTTGCTTAAGGGAATGAACCTTTTACAAAGTATTTTTCAATGGTCCTTTGATTTGAAGTTTTCCATTTCTATATAGTTGGGATAAAGTTTGTGTATGCTCTTCTCTTGCACCTTAGGGTGATCTTGAGAATCAAAAGCAACTTTAGTCTTCATTTTATAACATTTGGTAAATTGAAACTTCATCTTTCACTTTTGGTTTAGGGAATGAACATTTATCAAGAATTTTGTATGGTTCATTGATTGAAAAGATTTTCTTTACTTTTTAGTTGGATTATTTGTTGTGTATGCTCTTCTCTTGCATCCTTGGATGATCTTGAGAATCAAAAGCAACTCTTAATCCTCTTTTAAATAATGTGATTTTCTTGGAGAACTACTAACGCTTGAGTGCAAGACCTAAAAACACTTGTCAAAGAAAGGAGGAATCAAAACAAAATCAAAAACTACTAATACAATTGTTATACAGGTTGTCAAAAGGTGTTCAAGAAACCACACCTAATTAAACAAGATAAAAAGAACAACATATTCAAAACATCAGTATTGTAGGTTTCGGAAAAAGGGTACGTCCCTCTCCGCTCAACTGGAACATAACCCCTTTGGCATAACACCTTAAGCTACAACAATGGGGGTGGTTCCAGGAACCCCAAAGTAGTCCACGCAAGAGGGAACCTTGTGGATGAAATGGGAAGTGCTCCACACTACCTATCTGACTAGTAAATCCTTTGTGAGATAGAGTTACAAGTTGTCCCTACGCGACCCTTTTAAGTACACATTTGATGCATTTATTGCCCACTATGCTTGAAGGGGGAAAAGTCGAGATACTCCCAAACTAGTCATTGTGACTTTTTGGGTAAATCATCCCACTCATGGATAATATTTGTAGCACCTAGGACAAGAGAACCACCTAGGAAGATATACTTTGGCCAGAGCCCACTTTGACCATTCTAAAATAGTGTTGAGTTGTGAACCATATTTTCATCACGAAATGTGATGCGTTACTTTCACTTAGTTTTTACTTGCCTTAGGTGAGGTGAAACTCTGCCAAAGTGAAGCCATCATTTTTCATCCCCATTTTGTTTTACTTCCTTCACATTCTTTTGACACTTTTTTGATCAAAAGAAGGGTGACTACCTTTGTGTTACCAATCGATTGTTTCGCCACTTTTTTGTCCATTTACGCCCATCCATGTTTTGGTGGTGGGTAAGTTAAACATCTAAAGTGTGTGGAGACATATTTATATCATTGGTAGCCTTTGTGATCTTGATACCCACATCAGGATCATCATCATAGTTAGGAATGATTCATCATTTTATCTCCCTTTGACATGTTACCTCGTTTGCATTGTCTCGACATAATTAAGATACTTATGTCACGTTTCTCATAAACATGATCTAAGTGTCCATATTGTGGCATTACGCTGCCCACATTTTAACACATCCTTAGTATACTTTGACTTAGTTTGATTTCAAACATTGTCCCAAATCTTGAAGGGTGTCACTTACTTTGTTTGCGTCATTTTGATACCACTTTGACACTAATATCTCACTTCTCCGCGAAGCTTGATAGACGTGTCCAATTGGTGTGGTTACGTAGCTTACATTTGTAAACCTCACCCTTTAACATTTAGGCCTTGTTGGTTGTTAAACTTGTCATGGTATCCTTTGATTGGGATTCACATCTACCCTTTGTTAATATTTACGCCTTGTTCATTTCGAGCTTGACGTAAATATTGACATTGTGTTGATCATATTTGCACATGCATTTTCATATGGTGTATTTCCTTATTGATTGGCTTTGTGTTTCACACTTGCATGATTGTTCCTTGTGATTATTCATTCAGAAAACTTATTTTCTAGGACAATCCCTTTCGATCTCATCGATATTGCATCATCACGATGTCTATTTTCCTTAGACCTTCTTCAAAAATCATGCACGCATATCAATACTTACAAAATGTCTAGTTGGTTGTCCTTATGCTACCCAAATCGACATGTCACTTCCTTCCCTTTGAAGGAGTTCCATCACACTATCTAGATCTAGACATTTGTGCTTAAAACAACACCAAAAATGACTACTATCGCACGTTTCCCATACTTACAAAAATATGGAACCTAGGTTTAGCAATTCAAATCAAAAGATTCCCATTACAACTAAACCTCGTTTGGTTCTTCGTGTGCTAGAGAGCCCATACGGGTAACTCGTTCCCCACCTTCATCTCATAGTCGGTGGTATGATTTGGACACTTCTGATCCAAATTATTATTCGAGTTCCCCCACTCTTCTTCTAATTCTAATCCAAACATTTCCTCTTCTTCTGAGGATTCCAATCCAAACATTTCTTCTGATTCTTCTGATGATTCGGATCCAAACTACTATTCGATTCATCTAATACGACTCTTAAGTCATCTAATTCACTCCTAAGTCATACCTCCCCTTCTTCGGACTTCTATTATCAGTCATCTAAACAATGTTCTCCTCCTCTAAAGATTTGTGTCACCACAAATCATCTTCATCCTTCATCTAATGCGACTCCTACGTCATGGTCCTCCCTCTCTTCACAGGACCCCTTTTATCAGTCGCCTCAATGACGTCTTCTTCCTTTGAAGATACACGCAACTCCAAATCCCTCCAATCAAACATCTAATACAATTCTTGAATCATGGTCCTCTCTTTCTTTGCAGGACCCTTGTTATTATTCATCCAATGCGATTCTTGAATCACGGTCCTCCCTTCTTCGCAGGACCTTCTTCATCAATCACCCCCAATAAGTCTTCCTCCTTTGAAGATTCATGTGACTCAAAGTCCTTCGAGACAAACGTCTGAATCGACCCATGCGTCATAATCTACAGACTTTGGAATTAATCCTACTATTTTACATATGATATACCATCGTATAGGTAGGTCCACACCACCTTCTTCTACTCCCGAGACATCTAGCTACACATCTTCTTCGTCTCCACATCATCTTCTTCTATCAATCATCATCAAACATCTTCTAAGTCTTCCACACCAATTGAACCTCTTTCTTCCAATCAACCCCTGGTGGTCGATCAACAACTCATACCGATTGATCTCTTTCAAAATGAAGAAACAATCAGGGCATTTATAGGGGCATATGAAGATATTCCTTTAGAAGATTACGAGAAAGGATTCTCTTTAGACTTTGATGCGCTCGCATATTGTGAGGAAAAGTTGATTCCTTTTATCAAGAAATGGAGGAAGAGCCTCAAATCATGCAACTTGATCCTCCTCTTATTCTTCCATCTTCACATTCTTCATTATGTGATGAAACTCCTTGGTCTTGCATTGATCCATGGCCTATCTTCTCATCACCCAATAACTCTTTTGTCTATCATAATTCCTCAATCACAATCTCTTATGGGGTCAATGCCAAGTAGCCCTTCATCTTCATCTAGGTGTGGGTCACCTTCTAGTAGCCCTCCCTCTACTATTTGTGGGACATTTTCAAGTAGTCCACTATCTTCTATTCTTGGGGCACGTCCAACTAGCCCCTTGTCTTCTAGGTATGGATCACCCCCGGGTAGTCCATCATCTTCTATTCTTGGGCCATATCCTAGTAGTCCATCATCTTACATCTATGGGTCACATCCTAGTAGCCCTTCTTCTTCTATTCTTCTTGGGCCACATCTATAGGGTCCATCTTTCTTCTTCTATGGGGCCACATCCTAGTAGCCCTTCATCTTCTATCTATCTATGGCTCACCTCCCATGGCTCACCCCCAGAGCTTCTTCTTCAATCCTTGGACCGTATCCTTTTCATCAATCACATTATTCTTCTACCAAAGACAGTGGCAAGCCCATGGTCATTTCTCATCAGTTCTAAATGTCCACGTTCACTTTCTTCTCCTTCTTGGGATCAAACAAGTCACATGTTAGCTTATAAGAAACCCAAACAGTTTCTTAATCAAGCTCAGATCAAAATTGCAAAGAGCTCTATAGCTCCCAACAAATCAAACAATCTCAAAATTCTAAATCAAGCGCGATTCAAGAACACACATCAACGTAACCATCAAGTATGGTGCTAAAGTGCATAAACCTCTGGATAGGGAACTCAAACTCCCACATACAAAATCCATGTTTCAGGATAAATCACAGTCCTTTGTTGAGTGTGAACTCACCACGATCATCGAGATCGGGAAAACATGACTCTTGATAAACAAACACGCTTAGTCTCCCTTATCAAGGAAGTCACAAACATTGTTGTTGGATCTTACTACACATAGAGTGACTTTGTTAGTCCCAACCTCTTAAAAATCAAAAATCTAAAAATAAAAAAACAATTCAAAAATACAAAAAAACATTGAGAAAACACAACAAAAATCAAAGGTACAAAGATCAAACATTGCAATCAGGTGTTGTACACATGGATATTTATTTCTTCCCTTCCTTGCTATTCTTCTACAAGTCTTCCTACCATTTTCATCCCTTCGGTGATATTTTGGTTAGCTTATTCACATGCATTTTGTGACATTTATCTCTATGGTATCTGTTTGACCTTGGTCTTTTATCACCTTGGTAAATTAAAGAATGACTGACCTCTTAGAGATCCTATCACATTCAACATCTAATAAACTTGTTGTGAAGAACTTTTGGACATATTTGTTGACACTAGCCAATGTCATCATCGTAAGCACTTCCACCTCCTTCCATCAAGCCATCAGTGGTTCTTAACCCCTTGTCAAACAAGAGAGCTGAAATAAGTTTTCAGAAAGCAAAAGAATCAAAATCAATCAAAAATCAAAAGCTAAAAGCTACAAAGCAAAAGCAAATTGATATATTACTCTCTCTTGGGGTATTTCCAATAATCTCTATCGGGGCTATGGATGCCTTGATGGCAAAGAGAGAATGTTGTGATTAGAATCAAATACATCTCCATCGGGGCTATGGACGCTTGGCTGGCAGCGAGCAATGTATGGCTATCCTTTCACCATCCATTCACAAAATCACCTTTCACAATAAATCATTCCTACACATTGGCTAGGGTCTCTTCACTTGTTGTCTATTAAATCTTCACTTCAAGAGGTAATAAACTCCACGTGCACACACTGGATCTCTATGAGTAAATAGATTAGTATGTTACCAAGTGTCTTTTTTTGGACCTTGTTCAGACTCTTACTCTAGTCCATATCTCGTCTCACGATTTGTGCCTTTGGCTAATCACTTCTTCATCATGAGGCTTCTAAGCTACATTCATATCATTCACATCATTCTTCTACTTCATTCAGAACATCCATGTGTATAAGATTACTTTTTTCCATGTTTTTGGGCACCTTTGTCCCCTTCACAAAAAAATCTTCTCCTTCCTTTCTATCATGTGCTTTTAGGCCAACTTACGCTGGGGCATCCTTGCTTCTTCCCAACATTTCATTGGTTTATGTTCATCATCATGTTGAACCTATCCATAATGGCCTTGGGTCCCGCTTCTACCTGTGAAGAGTTTGCCTTTGAATACTCCCACCTAATCATTGGGGCATTTTTGCATCTTCACCTTTCTCATACGCACGTGGCCTTATGCCCTTGTACATCCCATCTATCACTAGGGGCATCCACGCTTCCTTGTCTTCCTGTACATAGTTTAAAAACTTTCAAAATCGTTAAAAAATCATTCAAATATGTTAGAAAAATCATCAAAAACATTCAAATATGTTTAAGAAAACTTCTAAAAATTGAAAATCATCCTACAAAACATCACTCTTTGGTTCTCACTTGTTCATGTGTGTGACTTGCGGATCATCTTGATCTACCTCCATCAACAAAAGCTAGGTTGCTTACTTCGTTTGTACTCTGGGGCACAACGAGTTGCTTGGTACTATTTCATAGTGCACATTGCTTTTCCATCGGACCCAAGTGTCCTCCGTTATTCCCCTCACATGTATCCTTGCTTGGGGCACCATCATCAACCCTTGTCATTAATTTGCACAGGTCGTAATTGAAGCTTGATAATAAAAACATTATATTATGTTTCTCTGTTAGTTTAGCTTGTTTACTTTCTCGTATTGCATTGCATTTTGTATGTTGCATGGAGTTAGGCATCTTTCACTTTCTCGTATTGCATTGCATTTTGTATGTTGCATGGAGTTGGTGTTTTCAAGCAATGGACAATTGTTCGTAGTATGGCTTTTCATGTCATTCTACCTTTTCGTATGCTTATATTTTTCATAAGGACCGATGATGTAGCTCTTATGGCAATATGATGACATCAAAATTGTTCCAATACACAATGGCTAGAGGCTAAGCTCTTCTCTCCCCTCCTCCATATTTCTTCTACATCACTTCCTCTCACCCCTAATCTTCCATCTCATCGGGGCATCTTGCCTCTTCCCATTCTTCTATCTATTTCTCACCTTTTTCGATCGTCGATCGGCTTCTTTCATCACCCCATCGACACTCGAGGGGGCATCTCTCCTCCTACTAATTTTTCTTCTATCCTCTTCAAAATTTTCTTCCATCTACTATCTTTGAAGTGGCATCACTTACGCCACCCCAAAGAGGGGCAAATGTAGACACCTATAATTACGCCCAAGCAATTTAAATACTTAAATTGTGCTAATTATCCCTTTCTTGCAAAATCGATGACATATCATCAAAAGCACTCATATTCCCTCTTATTGTCATTAATTAATTACAATATGCTAATTGATTAAGTCACCTATCCAACTAACACCTAATTAACGACCTTCCATTAATAAATCACCCCTTCTATCTAGACTAATTAATTATTATTAATTAATTAGCTTCCCCTTCATTTAACTAATAAATCAATATTTAATTGATTTAATCCCCTTCTAATAGCCTAAATCGTACTAATATTCCTCTAATTAGCTTTTATAAGCTTACATCTACCTATTAGTTAATCACCTTTGATTAATTAAAACACCCCCAACTCCCATGACTTGCTAAGCATAAATTAAACCCTTCTAAAGTAAGGTTACCTTTAATAAAGCAACCTTATCCATTCCTAATCATGTTTTACCTTTATCCCACATGCAAAGGGATGAAGTGTTTCCTTTATCCATTGGGCTATATAAGGAGCCCTCCTTCTACCTTTATACCTACACCTAAACTTCTTAAGAGAGCAAATGCAAAGCATATAGCAAAGAGACTAAGAGCTTGCCTTTTGTTTTCTTGAGAGGTCACCATTGTTAAGAGCTAAAGCTTCCTATTCTTGCATTCTTTAAGGATCAAACAAAGCAATTTTTGATTGCCATTGGAGCTAAATAGGTCCATTCATTCTTGTTGGTAATCTAGGAGAGTAGAGATGTTAAAATAGCATGCATAGTTTTGATCTCATGTTTTCAAAGTTATAATGTTAGTTTAGATCTTGTTTAGTTCTCTATCTTGATGTCCAAGTGGGAGATTGTTGAGTTGTGGAGCTCAATTACTTTATTTTAGCATGCAATGGAAACTTGCTGGAAAATACAGTAACCATCATTAGTTAAGGGAAGCGCATCGGTCACCCAGGGACCAACATTAGTCGTGGTAAGGGAGGAACCAGAAGGCGGTTAGGTCTAACCGGCGTCGATTACCTATGCGAAGATGTTTTAATTAACTCTTAGGAATTAGATCTATTTTTAACATTAAAGTATATCTATTGATTGTAATATCATGGCTAAGTACCCTAAGTCTATAAACGACTATATAAGCATAAAAGCTAGGGTTTAGAAGAATGATTAACAAGAATTAGAAAAAACTTGCAAAAGTTGGTGTGAGAGAGAATTCTTGGTGATGAAGCAAAAGCTTGAAAGAAAGAATGTATTGTACATCTGAGAGGTGTGGAAGATTGTAAATCTTCATTGTATATCTTGTCAAAGCTTTGGATAATAGATTGGCTTATTTCTTGGTGGACGTAGCCCACATTAGGTGAACCATGTTAAATCTGGTGTTGATTTATGTCTCTTGTTTTGTATATTTCTTACGTTAGAATATATTATTTTATTTGCATGTATGCTTAGATCGATATATTTTATGTACAACTGGTGTGCTAACCCCAACAAGCCGACCTTGACAAAACATTTAGATGTTGGAAGGAAAGATTGGGTTGATAAAGTTTCGATGTACTTTGGGCATATAGAACAACCTAAAAATGTTGAATAAGGCCACACCCTTTCGGTTGGTGTTTGGCACATAAGTGGTTCTTCTCATAGAATTTATGTTACTTTTTTTGCGTATTATGTTCTTTGGATGTCTAGCTGATGAGAAAGCTTTGGAAGATAGAATTGATAACTTAATACAAATTAGATGAGAGACGCGCCATAGCACGTTAGAGTCAAAAGAAGGAAAAGGCCGACGAAGGCATGGCATGACAGATATACCAAGGACAAGAAGCTTGAGGTTTGGGTAGATGGTGCTTCTTTATGATTCAAAGTTTTTACGCCACCCATGTAAGCTTAAGGTACATTGGTTGGGATCATATGTTATCACTCACATACTTGAATCAGGCAATTTCCGAGTTAAAGGCGCTTGATGGAACACGGTTACCCAGTTACTTCAATAGGAGTAGGTTAAAGCCCTACTATAAATAAGCCTTCTTGGTTTTTTAATAAGACAATATTTCCATTTAGTAAAGATTTCCCTTATTGTAATTCCTTTAATGTGTTTCCTTCTTCGTTGCTATGCTTTTTCAATTTAGTTTAGTGTTTTTTGTAATAAGCGCATTTGCGCACTGAAAGCTAATTCCAATCTGAAGTGTTTTTATGCGCGAGAGGACTACACATACCCTTGGTGTGGGTGGTTGTCATTCGAAATAGGTACACATAAGAAAATACTATTACATGTGATTTCTCTTGTTAACAAGTGTAGATACTTATGAAAAGGTGTTCTAGAGAGAAAATTACTCCTAAAAAGACCATAGCTAGAAACAAATGAATGAACAAAGATAACGTGAGGTAATTTGTGGTCATAAAAACTACTAGAGGAAGGCACGGTGGCGAGGTACTTATGCACGTGGAAGCATGCGAAAGGAGGTGCTCGTAGCCAAAAGGTAGGAAGGCATGCTAAAAGGTTATCTGTGGCATGTAATTGTATCGCATGGAAATTGGGAAAATGGTCAATTAATGAGAGGATCGGTGGTAGGTAAAGGATCAATAAATATGTTAAATTTTCAAAACTCTATATAAAGATGTGATGCGGGTTCATTTCTACCTTTGTGATAATAAGTATTCGAGCGAGATAGTTGCGACCAAACCGAGTGAAACGCGGTGAGGTGTGGAAAGTTGTGAAACCACGTGAGGAGAGTAGACTTGTGCATAGAATTGTCTTGCGTCCCCATTTGAGAAGGGTTTGAGTGAAGTAGAATCATTGAGAAGGAGATAGGGCACGTGGTTTTGAGCTAGGGTATGGGAGCTTGCTCGAAAGAGGAAAAAGGCATAACTTTATCATGGCACCAAGGAAAGCACCTAGAGCTGGAGCATATGAAAAGAAGAAGGTGGAATCCGAGGTCGAGGATGCTCTCGAGAGCAATTTTTCAGAAATGTAGTATCCAGGAAGAATTAATTATCATATGGGATTTGGATTCCTATATCCCAGAGTGCAGGTGTGCTGACTGCAACATCGCACCACTAAGAACAAAAGGGAACTGTATGCATTGTTGAATAGAAATACCAATAAGTGAATGGTTGAGGACATGCTAGTGTATGATGATGCTTTGGAGAGAAGTTGTTGAAGAAGGTAGGGGTATACCAACTATACGAACTCCTGTACTTTGGAAAACTAGAAAATCTATACCGGTGGCTGATGAGCAGAGTCCATGAGGACTTCTTCTACTTTGTTGGGCGATTGGTAAGGATCACAACGCCCTTAATTACTACGTTGATAGGATTGAAGGGCACAGGGACAGAGGTTAGTAGTGATCTAACTGATAAGGAAACTATCATGGCCACTAGCAAGGAGTTGGGATATATGAAGGGTCCGAGGCGGGATGGATATCTACAAGTTGAGGAAGTACCCTGTGATACAGGTGGCTGCACATTTACTCACCAAGCTGAATGATCAGGAAAGGTGGTCAAAAGTGAACACCATGTGGCTACATGTTGCTAAGAATATTTCACAAGGAGAATTTTACAACTTAGTTGGGTACATAGCAGATAAAATTATTGAGGAAGTGTGCACATGTGAGAAGATAAGTTTTAGCACTCTCTTATTGTCACTTGTGTTTGTAGAAATTGGAGTGCCCGATGGGCCAAACAATAAAATATGGGAATACCCCGTGGAAAAGAAGTCCCTTGCAGAGATGTTTGAAAAATATCTATGTGAAGGATCAATGAGTGGTTCATTCAATCAAATGGCGGAGTTATGGTATGACCAAATTCACATGGCTTTCAAGGAGGAATGACGTACTCCAAAGGAGTTATCCTTGGTAGTGGGTAAGGCCGTGCAGTTTGCGGTATATCAACATTTTTGCATCACATGGTTTGCAATGAAGGATGGGACATGGAGTCCCTAGTGAAAACTACCATATGCCTTCACAACGTGATTATTCCAAGCAATAGTACACATGTTTAAAGATGCATTCTAGTTAAGCTACAATGTAGACAAGGTAGACTGTGACTACCATACTTTAAGGAAAACTTATGTTTATCCAAGTTGATCTACCTACATTGAGAGGCTTATTTTTGATGTCATAAGTATGAAGCCGGTAAGTTTGGCTATTGGGGACAGTGGGGCTACGCTTATCTATCTCCAGCTTAAGCCTAGGATGGAAAAGGGAAAGTACATGGAGAATGAGTTCATGTTGTCGGGCTGCCTAAAGGCAAGCATACAATTGAAAATGTGGCAGCTCCAAATCCTGCCTCGACCTTAGAGGAAGATGAGGAAGAAGAACTCAACAAGGATAGTGGAGGCTTGGACCATAGAGGTTGGAGGTAGCCCATTGACAAAGTAGAAAGTGAGCGTGCATATACTCCTCCATAGCCACAAGGAGAAGAGGAAGACTTGGACGTAAACACATTCCATGAGGAATGCCAGTTCAAGAGGGTGTTCAAAAGAACCAGAACCCAAGGCACAAGAACATCTCAACCTTTATGAAGGTCACCTCGACTCTCCCCTAAAAAAGAAACACCCGAGAAAAATAGAGAGAAGAAAGCTGAATCTTAAAGAGGATGAGGAGGCAGAGTCAGGGGAGAGCATGCCAGGAACCCCGGTTCAACCTAAAGATGCAGAGGAACCCCAGGATGAAGAGATGAGAGATGATGAGGAAGGGGTGAAAGAAGCAGAAGAAGTTATGGGTGAGCCACCCAGTGTGCCCATTACTACTCAAGAAGGAGAAGGGCCAACTCTAGACCTTGGTGCCTAGGTTCCTAAGGGGCCAAGGACAAAAGGAGAGGACAAGTGAAGAATATGTTGTCCCTAATATGGGCTATGTTGAGGACATGAGAAAAATTGTCCACACCCGTTTTCATAGCACTTGTGGGCATAAAAGAGTTATATGGGTGGGAGTTGATGGATCTAGATATGGCTACTACATGCACAAGGAAGCAATTATCCTAGTCCATGCAGACTCATATGGACGAACCTGATTTTGACGTGTGTGCAGAGTGAAGAAGGCACCCCAGAGCAGGCACATGACAATAAAACCCACTCTAATGTCTAATGAGTAGGTCAGCAATGCCTTGGTCAAGGTATCTATTGAGGTGGCATGGAGGAACATTGATAAGGCCACCACCATTTGAGCCTGCTTGAACATAACAAGGATAAAACTGTAGAGATAACGTGCTTAAAAAAGAGAAGGAACAGAATAGACAAAGAATGAGGCCTTCGTTAGTATGGCTAAGGAACTTGGTGATCACATTTTTATAACAAGGCCTCATATAGGATCTTAGGTTCCTGAAATTTTCCTTCTGCTATGTATTATGTGCACACTTTGGTCAATTTGGTGTTAGATGATAGACTAATTCAAATGCCCGCACCAAAAGATTCTGAACAAGAAGCAAAAAGAGAAAGGGCCACTATTGTTAGAAAAATTTCAACTTATGAGGCCTTGCTCCAAACCTTAAAAGATGATATGAAGAGAGTTGATCAAGCTCTTAATTTATGTGTAGCGCCAGACACCATAATAAGGACCAAAACTTTAGTAGAGGACAATGAAATTCCAAAGGAAATGAAAGATGAGACACTTGGGCACGCAGAAATATTAGCACTAGTAAAACAAAAGCGTGAGGCCCTCACAATGCCCAGGATCCACACAAGGATAGAATTGATGAGATTGGGAAACTCATAGTGCAGAAGATGGATTTCATGGAGGGAATGTTTTCAGGTATGGCCAATGTTTTCTGGTGCTATAGAATGAGAAAGAGAATATTCTCAGGATGAATTGGATGCAATAGCTACATATATTCCAAAGAAAAAAGGAATGCTCTAAGTGACTAGAGACATTGGAGGCTGAAATCAAAATTTAATATCCAGAGTTAATCCTTCCAGTTGAAGAAGAGGGTGTTGTAGAGTAAAACTTCATTCTTTTTGTAAAATGTTTCATTCATTCTTTCATTACTTATTCTTTATTATTGGGAACATAAGAAAGAATTCCCATTTTCGGGATGGCAATGTACTTTAGTGTGGGGTAATGTTGAGAAGACATAATGTTTCTCTAAGGAGAAGACACACAAAGGATGTGCGCGGGAACAAGGCACATTTGAAGGCGCGAGAAGATAGGAAAGGAAATGCGCATCATAACACTTTTTCTCGGGACTTAGCCCTTTTTATGGATAAGGGCTATTTTTGAGATAACGTGCGGAGCACACATAGATATGAATACTTGCACTCCACACAATGATATTTTGGGAACAAGCGGAAGATAAGTGCCATGCATAGTTTAAGCTAATAATAGGATTTCTACTTGGAGTTAACTATATGACATCTATTGTTAGAGCACTTGCATGTTGTGCATACTATTGTAAAGGTGCATGGCTATTATCAGCATGTGACCTATTTTGAGAAGTGCATGGGTGGTGAAGGGAAAGTCACGACCCCTATAAATATGTATTGACTTGCGTAGTTTGGTGTGTGGTGGATTATTGTAGAGTTGTGCTACTAGTTTTGACGTGTGTACCTCATGGAGATACTGATATAGTGTAAGAAGCTTCTATGTTTTATAGTATTTAATAAAATGGAGTATATTGGTTGGATAATGGTATTAGACACAACTGAATCTAGTTCTTGTATGGCTAATCTTATCATAGTTATCATTTAGTTCATTTATTATGATTCTCTAAGATATAAATATGGATTATGCATTGTGGAATGCTTATGTCTAGTTATGAATCTGAATATGTTTAAACATCATCATGCTAACATCCTATACAAGCAACTTTAAAGAGGGACATGGTACCTTTGAGTGCTTCAGGTGAGATTTCATCTTAGGCTGAGTGATGTGCCGGTCTTTGGGTTATTCATAGCAAATTCTAGGTTACATCAACAATGAACATTCATACGATGAGGACAAAGAGTAATGTTAATTAAGAACAACTTTAAAAAGTCATTAATTTCCATTCCACTTTACGCAATCACCCCACAAATATTCTGCATATCCCGAATTCTCTAGTTGCTACTAAAAATTATCGAGATGGTACCACACTCCCTCTCATGGGTTCCTCCTCGGTCACCTTGAATTCTACCCCACCTTCCACCATTCTCGAAACTATTGCTACAACCACCACTTTGCTCCTCTTGTTCCTCCTAATGCTTACCATACACAACCTAGATCCTCTTCAGGAACTCATGACCTAGCTTCATTATACCATGATTTACAAACCCAAATTCACCAATTACAATAAGGCATCTTCATCCTTCTCTCAATCTCTAGATTCCTCACTCCTCTTGCATAGCCTTTTGCACCCACCATCTCCTCTTATCCGCTACCTCCTAATTTCATTGCACCTAAGCTTCCTACCTTCAATGGCCATGGTAAACCTTAGAAACACCTTCTTGCATTTCAAATTGCATGTCTTGAATATGTTGACAACCTTACACTATTGAAAAAATTGTTTTATGTGATGGTTCTATGATCTACCCATCCATTTGGTAACATCTTTAGCCAATGCATTCCTTACTCATTTCTATATGAACGTCGACACTAAGATATTTTATGCACAAATAGCTAAAATCAAAAAAGGATCTAATGAACATCTTACGACTATGTCTTACAATATAAAAACAACCTTGTCAAAAAGACCAATGCTCTAGCTGATTCGAAATTGCAAGATCTATTCATTCAAACTCTTTTGTCTCCGCTCCAAGAGTGTTTAATTTTTGATACTTCTACTTCTTTTGATTAATTGTGTCACACACTCAAATTACGTGAAAACAAACTATTATCTATGGGAAAAGTTAAATATTATGATACTTCTTCCACTTCATCTTCCAACAAGTTTCATCCAAATCCACATTCAAACCATCCACTAAGCCTACGACTCTAAAGCTATTGTCAACATTGTTTCTACACCACCCACACTTCAATTGCAATCAATGAGGCACACTTTTACCAGGATACCTTGCATACCTCACCTCCTATTACCATAACTCATCAAAAGTGATATGATTACTCTTCCTCCACCACTAAATCTAGATCCTTATGAACCACGTGGACATAATTACAATAAAAACACATGTTGTGATTATCACCAATGCAATGGGCATTTTATTGATCATTGTTTTAAACTCAAACATCTCATTCAAGATCTTATCAATAACAATGTAATCGAGCTTCCAGAGTTGTCTACTTCTAAACCAGTCAATGATAATCAAAAGATTAAAATATTCAATGACCCATTACGAACATGACAAGTTGTACCACTTTGATTCCTCTGTTAATCACACATATAATGTGGTGTCTTTTCCTTCATTAGAACCCCTTGATTTTCTTATTTCTATTGCTAACATGCCACCACCAGTTATTACATTCTCAGATCATGACTACCATGCTACATTTTCTTCCGATTCACTACATATTGATGCTTTTATTGGTACTCGTATAGTAAAAAAATTGGTCCATCCTTTGGCCCTTTACAATGCATGCTTCTATGTAGCACTCTTACTAGCTATCAAATTTCTAATCTCAAATCACATTTCCAATCCCCAATTCTTATGGACATGTTATCCTTCCCATTACTATTGGGTCCCTTACCATACCAACACCATTCCTTGTTACATTTAAATCAAGTGTTGTGACATGGTCTTAGGTATCCCTTGGCTTCGAGCTGCCCAAGCTATCCCTTCCATGCTCCACTTATGCCTTAAGTTCATTCATAAAAAACAAGTTGTCACCATTCAAGGTATTCCACCACGCACACCATTACCTCGGCCCACTCTCGCCTCTGTTCCAACCCCAGTTATGGAAACTAAGCCTCTTGTAACTCTCAATTCTAAATCAATCTCTACTGGCTCTCTTATTCATACACGACCTACATCACAACCACGTCATCCTCACCGGTCCATTAGTCCACCCCATCGACCTAAGTCCCCTACCCGGGTAGCCCATTCCTATAGGTGTTCTCCACCTCCTTTACCACATCGATATCCCTCACATACACATATTTACTCTCCTACACCACTAGTCCTAGACCATGGTCACATGCCTTCTCCTTCTTGGATACCGATAAGGGGCCCTCACTCTTTGTCATTATCGGATAGCTTTCCATCACTCACACACTTTGGGGGCATCACACTCTCTCCCCCTTCCCTCCATCACTATTTTTGTCTATCATATACTTTTATCTTATCTACTACACTTCATGTTCTTGATTCATGATAAATATTTCCTAACATCTAGACCTAATCACATATAATACCTTTTTTACCTCATGACGTACTTGTGTTCTAAAGGTTCATACATGACTATTAAGGGAATTAAATGAACCTCATTAACCACTTGGGGGCATCACACTTTTCCCTTCCATCACTATTGGACGCCTCTATCATCTACTCATAACTTATTTAATATAATTCACGCTTTGTGCTTCATGATAAATATTTCCTAGCATCTAATCTCAATCACATACAATACCTTTGCTACCCAATGACACACTCTTGTTCTACAGTTCATACTTGACTGTTGAGGGAGAAATTCTTAAATGAACCTCACGTCACACACATCCACTAGGGGGAAACACAACCCCTTTTATTTGCACATCTTGTTTATCATAGCACACCTTCACTTTCACACCACATTTGCACATCTTTGTTGTATTTACTCTTATTAGCTTATACTCTTTACATGTTGCACTTTGTTTCCTATGTTAGTAGTATACTTAGTATGTCATTATCTTTCACTATACACACATGTGCGTTCACATGGTATATCGAGGTGAATGCAATAATTTTACATATTCTTATATGATGTATGATGCTTGACACTACTCTTTACCGCATCTGCTTTGAGGCTCTGGGGCATCTACCTTTGTTACTCTCATACTCCACACTCACAGGTCATATTGTTACAATATTTACTACTTCTTGTCACTATCACTTACTTTTCGCTGATATATACATGTTTTGACATACTACTTATATTTCTAACATGCTAACGAGTACTTCATGTGTAACATTTACCTTGCAGGATTCTATACAACCATGGTTATCTGTTACTTGCTTGTTGACTATTGTTAGCTCATTTGTTTGTGGGGTATGATGTATATCTTTCTTGATCATTGTTTTCTTATGGCTGCTTTGGCCCCGATCACTTGTGACCTTGTGAGCAATGTGTCATGTATCAAACCCACTTTTCGTGGTCCCGCTTGTCTTCATAGTTTCTTGATACACTATTTTCTATTGCATACTAACTCTTCCACACTAACATTTACTTCTATCCTATATTGTTTGTATATGCCTTGGTTTCCACCATACACATCCAATACCCCATCCGGGTATTCAATCCATGATATGCATACCATTTTGATGCCCTCTCATTTGGGCTGCCTCTGTTACACTCGTCACATGCACCTTAAATGAGTGGGGAAACTATTGTGTGAAGAAATCACCCTTCTAGCGATCGTAACTCTAGAATAGAATAACACAATACACAATTAGAAAAAGCACACATTTACAGAAGGGTCTAGAATCAGACTTGGATCACAAACACATAACATACACTAGTGCCCAATATTAGATAGGAATGGTGGGCACTTGTGTCCCACTTGGGTGCTTGTGTCCTGGGGTAAATCAGGATAATTTCTCATTTCATCATAGTTTCTAGTAGTTTACAGTACAAATCTACAATATCAAACACTTGGATTTAGTTATAAAATTTAGTCATTCGATTACAATTCAGTCACAATACAAGAATAATTTGGTTACACTATGGTTATAAATCGAGACATGTCAATCTTCATGGCACTTTGAGAAGCGTCATGGAAGGAGAGAAAAATAGACCTCTCTCCCTAACACTCTTCTCTTGGCATGAGATTGCCCAAAAAACTCACTCTTGGCATGAGATCGCCCAAAAAACTTGTCATTGGCATGAGATCACCCAAAAAACTCGCTCTTAGCATGAGATCACCCAAAAAACTCACCCTTGGTGGTAGGATGCCCAAATCCGCAACATCTCTATAGTAAACATGACAATTTTCTATCATATACTCTCTCATACATTAGGTGCACTCTTTCCTTAGCTACTACTTTCTACTACTTTTACATACTTATACATATGTTACTCTGATTTTTCATATACAATACTTTGACTACTCTCTTACTCTTCTTTTGCAGGTCTATCCTTCCAAGCAACCAAAAGTAACTCACATTAGCAAGGAAAAACTCTCAAAGACACTACTACGCATACAATTCACCCCTAGGGTCTACCTCCCTTTCCTAGTTTCCAAGCTTCACATAGCTACTTGTCCACTTGAACGCTATCGACCACACTCTTTTATGAATCACAAAGGTATGCATCTTCTATCTACTTTATGCTATCGAGTATTCACTCAATAACATAAATTCAAGGAAAATGTAGACACAAAATCTATGCACTTGGGTACATTTCTAGGACCTAAAGCAGACTAATGTAGGTTCTCTTTGCCTATGTCCAATCATAGAGAGGTGATTTCAGTCTGGAAGACCAACGACAAGCATACTATCATCTATAGTTGGAGTTTCTAGCGATTCCTGTTGATCTATGACCATTTGTTGATTTGTTTGCTAGCCAATTTAATAAGGTGTTGTAACTAGATGGTAAGTGGAATTCCTTCTAAGTTAATCGAGGGTTTGTGTGGAGGTAGACCTAAAGAAGAAAATCTTCACCTTCCATCTCTATCATGAAAATCGATAGAGTTCTCTAATAAAAGGTTCGGTATTTGAATCCTAGTCCTACCACCCACAAATCCTTCTTTTTGCAAACAAAAGGCGGAACCGATCTGAGATATATAAATATGACCAACAATAGATATAGAGTTCAGATATAGATGTCCCGAAATGACGATGATGTCGCCCTTCCCTTTATTAACTCGTTCCCCTGGCGCGTATCCACCAATCTCCGCGACCGATGCCAGGGCACTTTGATCACGGAGCAATGCAGGTCTGAACAATCGTGAATGATAAAATTGTTTCAGAAGCGAAACTAAAAAGGATTCACATTCATATACATAAGAATTCCACAGGAACAGGGAGAACCTCCTATTCTCCCTCGGTGGAACCAGAGCTTTCTGCAAATTTTCTGCACTAAAACTATTTCTCCATTCGTGTAGAATGGATCGTAATAGATGCAAAGAAGGAGCATCTCGGATCCAGCGACGAAAAGTCCACGTGATTTCTAAGAAAGAAAACTAGTGGTTGATAACTCCTTATGGCCTTTTGATTGTATTGTCTATTGCACTTTACTGGATTTACACATCTTACAAATTTGTTGGCACTTGACTGATTTATCTTTTGATGACCTTAGACACTATAACCAAGCTAGGACATAAGTGCCCATGCAGTCATGTCCCTCCTAGGCACTCATGCCCTTCTTTATCTTCTTCTTACTCTTTCGGGTCATTTTCTCCTTTTGGTCACCTTTTAAAACTATGGGTTGGCTTTCAGTTGTCAATTATAAAATTTAATTATGTTTTTGTCCCTGTTGGGCGCTCATGCCCTTCTTTATCTTCTTCTTACTCTTTTGGGACGTTTTTGCCTTTTGGTCACCTTTTAAAACTTTAGGTTGGCCTTTCAGTTGTCAATTACAAAATTTAAACAAGGGAATCATATATATACTTAGTTACTTCTTCTAAATCAAGGGCCAAGCACTATAAGCATTATTTATCATCACCTAAACTTACATAAAGGCACAAGAGCACTACAAAGTATACATCTAACACATTCATACAAAGGACAAGGATTGCATTGGTCTGCATACACATCATAGGAGGGCAATTCATTTTATTCCATCACACACATTCTGCATACTCGACAAAATCTAGATCTAGTATGTTATCATCGTGCAACTTGCACAAGGGAAACCTCTGGCACAAATACACACACACACACACAAATAAATACATGGAGTTTGAGATGTAGTGCAACGCTTAGTCGTAAGTTCACTCTTCGGGTGACTGTCGAGGTTAGTTCGACTCCACATTCTACATATTTTTTATTAGATTTGATGTGGTTTGTGGGCTGTCATGTGAACTAGTCATTTTTGTAGGTTATAGGTACGACAGTGACAATCTAGCAGTAAAACCAAAGTGATAAAGAGTGAGTAGAAGAGAAGATATTTCGACCTAGAAAAGATTTGGTTTTAAATCTTTGAGAAAACACATGTGCCGAAATCAGTCACTAGCGCTTAGGGCGCTTATGTTCTCCTATAGGTGCTTTTGTCTCGTACATTCCTAGGGTTATGAACCCTCATCAGCCTTTGAGACAATGTTTCCAGCCCATTCAATTAGATACACAAATCTAGATATGATGTAGAGGCTAATGTCATGCACCAACCACTCAATAAGTTAGATCAATTATTGAAAGCATTATTTAAAACTATGTCATTTTCACTTTTCCTCAATAAGCCAAAACTTGCATTTCATCACCAAAAGCTATATACAACTGATTCAAAGCTTTAAAATACTTCACACCTGCTTGATTTCACCTATAAACAATGTACAAATGCTTGAAAAAGTTTCAAATCTTCACCTTCACCCAATCTCTCTCTAGACCTCACTTTTGCTACTAGCCCTTCAAAATTGCATTTTCTGATGTAAAATCCACATTTCTGGGAACTAAGACTCACTGGTAAGTTTTTCAAGTACCCATTAAGCCCATTAAAAAGCCCGTAAAGTTTCATCACTCAATACTCTACCAATTTTCTTTTATTCTCTCTCTCTGTTCTTGTTTACTTCTTTCAATTAGCCCTAGTTTTAGACAAATCATTGTTTATAGACAAAACTAAAAGTCTTTATGCAAATGTGGAATATGTTCTATACCCTTTATCCCATTCATGCTTTGTGTAAGATTTCATGACCTAGCTCTCCTTCTATCATCCCCAACTCCATTTTCTCTTTTAAGCCTTATCCAATTAGGTCATGCTAGTGTTTCTAACCATCCTCTAGGGTTTTGTCATATTTTCATTGTTTTGATCTCTCCAAATCCCTTATTCATCTAATGTAAACTTGTTCAAAGTCTTCTTACACCTCCTTTACCCTTGCGTCTTCTTCCTTACCACTTTTCCAATTTTGATGCTCGAGGGCTTCCTTCCTTCTTAAGTCCTAATCCTCTTCTCAACTTTGTTTTGCCTCAATTTATAACTTGCCCTGCCCTAGGGTTTTTCTTAACATGTTCTTTGATCATACTTCTTATTTCCCTCAAAGCTCCCATGTTTTTCTAGTTAGTACCATTGTCTATCAAGTTCTCATAGGTTTCTTCCACAAGGCTTCTTAACTAAAACAAGACAAGCACATTAAATCAAGACACTCACATTAACTATGCTATGTAAAGCCTCTAACATTCTCTCACACTCCAAATATTCATTTCAACCTCCCTTCTAAGTCTATTCCACTAATATACTCGCTTAAACCTTTGAGTTCTTCTTAAGAATGCTTTCTCCACAAACCTTAGCAGTCCCTTCTCTATATTTTTCATTCTTTTCTTTCTCTGGGATGTCCTTATAAACTCTTAGCATATACTCAAGATTCACTAAATCCCATTGAATCATCCATTGTTTTTCATGTTATGCAGCTTTAAGAACTAGTTAACCTTGGAATTCATTTACATTGTTCCCCTAAGATGGTCTCAATCTCATACACCCACACTCGTGCATGTATGTTACACTATTCGTCCCTCAATATCTTTTAGTAGACATTCACGCATTTCTCTAATCTTCCCTCAACTATTATAATCCCACAGAGTCCATCAAGTGAGGAATAAATATTCAACATCTTCCAATTTCCTTCGAGTTTCTTAAAGCGTGCACGATCAGTTTATTCCTCTAAGTTCTTTATTTTTCAAGCTTTGACTCTTGGCCTACATGTCTTAGAACTATACGAAATACTTCCAACTTCACCTTCGACTTTGTGTTATTTTAGTCTTCTAATGTTTTTTTGTCATTTGTCTTAGTTTTTCTTGTCACATAATAAAGTATACTTAGAATTAATAAGGATTTATCGCTTTAATATCATTGCCTTCACACTACTCTTCCAAGAATAGGTAATCACATACCTTGGTACCTCTAAGAATTCTTGGAAGAAGATTTAAATACTCATCTTTGACCTAATACAAGTTACTTGATCTCGAGTCAGTGTGAATGTCTCGGTCAGAGACAAAGTAATTTCTTAGTTTGTTTCTTGTTCAAATTCTTTCATATCCTTCATTCTTTCTATCACTTCCTTTTAACTCTTAGCACATCTCAACACTTATTCCCTTCTTGATAGAGGTTAAAAATCCATCCATCATTACCAATAAAAACATGAAAATATTGTGTAATCGTATTTCTCCACTTTAAACCCTTGTTCTCTTTTCTTGGCTTAGAAACTTATCTTTACTCAAACTTGGTACAACATATACAGTCTTTTAGTCATCTAGTAATGCCACAACTCTCTTGACACACCATGATAATCCTACAATAATTCTCAACCCATATAACTTAGTTTTTCTTACCTCACGGTGCTACTCTTTGTTAGTGCTTGCTCCTTGTAAACAACAGATTGCTTCTCACTAATCAATATATGCCTTCAAACACCTTTCTTTTTTTCTTCAAATAACTATACCTTCATTTCACACCAAAGAGACATTTTTACAACATTCTCAATGGAGATTCATTAGCCATTTCATAAACATTTAATCAAAAATATCAAAATACATAATCATACACAAGCGTAATAGATGTAAAGAAGATTTCATTAGATCATTCATGCAAATACAAAGCTCCAAGATCCACCAGAGATTGAAATCGGAGAATACACCTTCCTTTTCTTCCTTACACACTCATGCTCTTATTCTCAATTTGAATACATTTCATAATGGAGGATTAGGAAAGTAGTTAGGGTTTAAACCACTAACCCCAACTATGGTTGAACTAACCTAGGAAGGTTTCCACCTTAGTTAAGGTCAAGTAGGCATCTCCTTAGGTGAAGAGTATGCTATCGACTCATTTACACCCTTGAATGACTCTATGCTAACACTTAGCTTAAGAACTACTAACAAAATTTAAAAATTCAAATTTGAGGTTTTGGAGGGAAACCTCTTATTACAAGCAAAATGAGTCCAAATGGACTAATTACATCACTTAGACCTCCAAATGGACCACACACACCTAGTTAGCTAAATCACACCAAAATTTTCTATCTACAATGATGCTCCTGCATCAAGATCATTCCTGTGTCGCTTCAGAATCAACTAAGTCATCTTTCTCCTCTCATTTGTTTAGGGTTATATATTGTTGAATGCTTGGTGCTTACACATTCTGTACTTAATTATATGAAAATCATTTGTTACATTAGTTACTTTGAAAAAGGTTTAATTCAAATTAGATTAAATGATTAACCTAAAATGGAATATGGATTCCTAATTTATTTTAATCTAAATGTTATGCACAATAGTAAATGACAGACTAAATAAATGAAATAAATGACCCAAACAACTAAGAAAGTAGAAATGTATAACCCTAACGTGAAAGGAGAATTAGACAAAGCTTAGCTGATTTGATGGTTGTTCGAGATTGTGTCGTAGAATAAGCTAGATAAACATAATGCGAGATGCGACTACACATGAGTTATAAAAGGTACATAACCAAGCTATCTAGCTGGATGGGGTGCTGGAGAGGGATGAGAGCACTTGGGGCACCCCGGACTGAGATCTAGGTGTCTTGAGTACGTGCGGAGGTCCAAAACAAAATTCACGAGAGGTCGTTAAGGGATGTGAAGCCTTCGCTTCCTATCGCGTTGATGTCGCTTAGTTTGAGTTGTATGTCACTTTGTAATTAGTGATGATGAGAGACTTGTAAAACCCCAAGCCAAACATCAAAACCCTAAAAATAAATATACATATGAAGGGGTCAAAATGTCCTCAGCGACCACAATAGTGGACTTACTAACTGAACTCTACACTACATTTTAGACCCAAATGTAGTTCTAGGTGAGTGTGTGAAAGTCGTGCCCTAGGTACTCTTATGTCAGTCGTACTTTGTGAAGTAACGAGCTATAACTAGATGTAGAAATGTAATAAAATGGCGGCTAGAATATAATAAACTTCCATCCTATGTAGTGTGATGCAAATGAACTAGCCATGTCCCTTGTGATGGAGTTAGATGGATG
Organism: Taxus wallichiana var. yunnanensis; assembly: GCA_018340775.1. Lineage (NCBI taxonomy): Eukaryota > Viridiplantae > Streptophyta > Pinopsida > Cupressales > Taxaceae > Taxus > Taxus wallichiana. Next base: position 813,214,414 of record CM031240.1, on the reverse strand, counting down.
TAAATGGAGCCTTTGATGGATGTTACCTTAGGTGATAATAGTAGTGACTAGTGCTTGGTCCCTTATTATGGTCTCATAACTTTATATTTATATGGTTCTCTTGTTCTAATTTCATAATTAACCCCGAAAAGGTCAACCACTAAAAATATGGAAAGCTCAAATGGCTAGAAAGTTCCCAAAAGATGTGTGTAAAGTGGAGAAAGGATCAGGGTGCCCCAAATGGGACCAGGGTGCATGGGCACTCCAAGATCTGGCTAGGCACCCTAGTCGAGGTAAAATGATGCGGAATGATAAAAATAGACTAGGAAAGTATGTGATGAAGGTCAAATGGTGACATGGGTTAAAGTACTTCCTTCACTCAAAACCATATGAATGGTAGTATGAGACCAGGACTAAGTAACACCAAAAGTGTGTGGTTTTGTATCTACATTTTCCCCACTTTATGTTTGTGAGAGGAATGCTTGGTAACATAAAGTAGATAGAGATGCGTACCTGATGTCTATGTAGAGTGATGAAGAAAGCATGTTGAAGGACTAGAAAAAGTGTGGAGTGACAAAAAGATGGAGTGTGGAGACTAAAGATGCGAATAGAAAACATTGGTGAGAGTGAGCCTAGGAAGAAATGCGTGTGTAGTCGCCGATGTGTGTGATGTACTGCGCATGTTAGTATGAGGTGTGTGCTATCGTAAAATGTTGTTGTTGACATCTTTCTTGTTGTTGGTTGTTGACTATTTTCTTCCCATACGATACATGTGAAACTATAAAGGAGAAGACGACTCAAGTAGTCAAATACACATGTATATGTGTAAAAATACATGTAAATACACATGTCTATTGTAAAAAGACTTGTAAATGGAAGTTGAAAAATGAAAAAGGAACATGTGCACTTTCTGATTATGATGAGAGAAAGGGTGTAGAAATGATATCTTGTAATTGTGACTTTGTTGGGTCATCTCATGCCACCCTAGCCGAAGAAGTGTAGGGAGAAAGTTGCATTACTCTCCAACTTATAACTATTTCCTTGAATATATATGAAGAGATCTATATCTTTGTCCTAGTTTTTAAGCGATCCAATATACTTTGGATGAAGTAATGTAGAGAGGAAATCCGTTGTATCCTCTAACCTCTTATTAGGCTCCCCAAAATGCTAACGAATACCTATCTTGTAAAAGTCATTGTGTACGGGGTTCGTAGACTAGTTTGAACCCACTCGTTGTATAACCCACAATGTCAAGGATGGAAACTGAATTGAACTATATCGGTAGAAAGCGTTGAATAGTGTGTAAAACCCCAAATGATACCCCCTCTTTGGGGGTACATGTGGCGTCGTTGATAGGATAATGTGGACCCAAAAGAGGACTGGCCACATAAATTATGCCCCGTGCATGTGGAAGGGAATGCACTTGGTAGCAACTAAGGCACATGCAAACAAGTGGCTAGAAAACAAGTGTTAGTACAAATAAGCATGCATGTAAAAGATAAGTGTATTTTGTTACACTGAACAATGTGTAAGCTAGAAATCAAGTAAACACACAAGAAGGCAATATAGACTGCCAAAGTGGGTTGCAAACATGGGACACCACTCACGATGTCACAAGACACTCAAGGCCATAATGGTCGTATACAAAACAAACAAGTGTGCACACCAAACAAAGGGCAAAGCCTGCATACAAGAGAAAACAAAAATAAGAAAGTGGAAACAAAAGATAGCCATGGAAAGAAGTAATCATGGAAACAAATGTTGCACATGAAGCACCCGTTAGCATGTTAGAAATATAACCAGTATGTGAAAAGTGTGTGTAAGCAAGTAATGTAAAGTGCTAAGTAAAAAATTAAACAATAACACCTGTAGTGTAGGAATGTGGATGCCCCCAACAACTATTGTAGAAGTGGTAGAAGGAGAGCATCCATGTTGCGTGTAAGAGACTTGTATCTGGGATCACAACTAGATAAATGAGTGAATGTGCATGTGTGTCTAGTAAAGATAATGAAATATAAGAGATCTATCTAGTATGTGTAATAAGATGACCATATACAAGAAAATGAAAGAAAGCGTAAAAGTAACCAAAATATGCAATATGATGTGGATGGATGGAATGGAATGCAAGATGGATGATAGGATTTGTGTGCCACCCAAGTGTATGGAGTTGTATGTAGTGAATTTCAATTGGTTTTCCCCTCAACATTCAATAATGAATCGTAAACAAGAGTGTGTCATCGGGAAATGGTCATACGATGTATTGTTTCTAACGCACTATGATGAGTGTCTATGTGTGTTGATGATATGTGGCCTAGCTATGAAGTGTGTGCGTGACCCTATAACCAAAGCATATATCATGACAAGATGAGCGTAGGAGTGATTATTTAGCCTAAAGCGTATGTAGTCACAAAATCACGCACTTGCTATTACATTTATACCATTGGGTATGTTATTTTATATATAGATCTTGCATGATAAAAGTATTCACTAATGACCCATTCTTAATTAGTCGGTCATCATTGTTATTTGTCTAGTATAGTCATCAAATGTCTATACGTTTTGGGCATATTTTAGGGAGTCTTAGGTGTCGTAATTTGCTTGATTTTCATCTCCAGTCCTATACTAGGGCGCCTAGGGTAGCACTGGGGTGCCCAGTCCATGATTTTAGGTGCCCTTATTTTCGTAATTTGTGGTCCTAATTTGTTTATTTGAGGTTGGTCTTTGTTGTTACCTCGCATTCCCCTAGGTTGTAGTCAGCGTTTTCGGTCATTAGTGTTGAAATTTGAACAAGAGATCCCTATATAAACATAACATACTCACTACATTATGGGTAGACATCTTACTATCAAGGGAACTATCTACTAAGGCAAGGGACTGCATTTGGGCATCTTCTACATCTGCATCACACAAGTATAGGGGGAAAGGGTTGTATTCTTTCTATTCCATCCACCATTTGAATTTTTACATCTAGTTATTGCCCTACTTTTGTGTCATTAGCGTTAGGCATCCTAGGCACAAAATTACACACACACACACATAACTACATGGGGTCTGGAATGTAGTGCAACGCTTAGTCATAAGTCCACCATTGTGGTAGCTAAGGTCAGTCCGACCTATTCATATGCATTTTTATTTTTAGAATTTGATGCTTTGAATAGGGTTTTGTAGGTGGATCTTCACATTACATTTATAATGACATAAGCAAGAAATTGTGACAACCGTGCGACAAAGATGAAGATATTACGTGAATGTCTTATGACACTACCATATTTAGATCCCGAGCTTTTCTACGAGACTACTGATGCCTAGATCACATACCAGGGTGTCCCAAAGATATCCTTCTAGGCACCTCACCCAATCAATATACTCAACTTCTACCATTCCCAAAGCTATCTAGTCACATCCTTCCCAATCTACACATCAACCTACTTTAGTCCAACACACATAGTGAGGTAAGTCAAATTCAAGTTAGTACCATATCCCTCTTATTTTCATTATTTCAATATATTCAAACAATAAAGTAAAATATCTAGTTTCAACATTTTAATATTGCATTTATTTCTATTTAGATTAACTCATAAAATAAAATCATATTTTAGTTAATCATTTTGGTGAACCTCACATTTTAGAATACTTGCCTTTGGATCCTTTTCAATACCTTAATGGTTGAGAATAGTTCTTCTTTTCACCCGTCATGTCTCATTTTAGTGTCAATCCTATCTATGATGAGGCTACCATAGCTGAACTCAAATATTTATATAGTACCCCAATGGCTACACCCGATGATACTCAACAAGCACTCTTAGAGGGCCAACAACATGTGTTGACTAGTCTTTCTGATTCTCCTATAGGTATCTACCTTGTTGATGACCCTATTGCATTCACTCATGTTGTACACCATGCCATCCGGTTGTTTGTGGTCCTTCTTCTGATATGCCACCTATGCTTTAGATGACTCTATCATTGATTACTTATTAGGCATTGATCTACAATCAAGTATACATCATGACTCTTCCTCTTCTATTCCACCTACTGCTATAGTTACTCCTATGTCTTCTACTACTTCTGATAGTACTCCTCCCACATCTCATTCTAGCTTGCATTCTCCTTCATATTACATTGATGATCCTATTGATAGTCTTGTTAGCGACAACATTATTTCTAGAACTCCATCTCCTACTTGATGATTATCATGAGTCTCCTTCTTTCTATACCATTGAGTGTGACTCTCCTACTCCATTGTTGTCTTCTCCTGAGGGTGCATCTACTATTGTGCATGAGTCACCACCATCTGTTGCTTCTTCTCCTTCTATTCCCACATCATCTATGGATCCTACTTCATCTTTTCCTATAGAAGTTTCATCCTTGATCACTACACCTATTAGGGATTGTGTCGATACTAGTCATACTATTGCTATCATATTCCTTCACCATCATCTACTATATCTCCTTTGGCACATACTACTAATGTGCCTTTAGCATCGGAATCCACTATATCACCTTTTGACATCCCTATGATCACTCATAATGGAAAACTTCAACCACTTAATACATTATTTCCATCTCCTACCATCCCCTCATAGGACATTCTCTCTCTCATGCATGTTGTAGGACAACTCCAATCTCAAGTTCATACTCTCACTTTAGAAAGTAAATCCTATTATGCCTCTATTGACAACAATTCTTTGCATGGCAATCCTGTTCCTAAAAAGATTCATAATTCCACCTTCCCTAAAGACTTTACCATGCCCACTTTCACATGTTTTGATGGTATTGTGACCCTCATGCTCATATCCTACACTACCATACACTTATGGCCTCTTACTCTAATGATCGATTGTTGCTTAAGGCCTTTCGCTATAGTCTTATTGATGAGGCACTATAGTGGTACACCCATTTACCCTTTGGGTCCATTAGCACTTTTTATGACATGGAGGACACTTTCCTCATCATTTCATTATCAATAATGGCCCTAGAGTTACTTATGACCACATACCTACTTTATATCAAGGCTCATTTGAACCTATCTAGGATTATATCTTATGGTTTAATGCTTGTATACATCAACTCATATTCCAACCTAGTGACTTAGAGAAAGCAATTCATTTTTTTCGTGGCCTCATTTCTCCACTTAAGCAAAGGTTACAATATGATACTTGCGAGTCATTCATCCTTTTATGCTATAAAGTTATTGACCTAGAAAAATATCTTCTATCCTCACATATCATCACGCCTACACATGTTTCTCCACCCATTCCATCCTCTAGTCTTCCACTCACACCTCTAGTGGAGCATCCAAAAAAATATCCACCTTTCCTAAAGTACATTCCAAACAAAATCAACCTACCCCTTCCACCACCAACCCATCCTTCTCCGGTTCCACAACAAGTTCTACTTCCACCACTCCACCTCCATCATGAGCCTTTATATTTCTCCCCTCACGCTCGACCACATGATGTGTTACACATATTACTCAATGAGTGATTAATTCGGCTACCCTCTAACCAACATCATCCCCACACCAATTACAATGTCAACGTGACCAACACTATTGTAATTATCATCGCATCAATGGCCATCGGGACAATGATTTTCTCACCCTACGTGAGAGGATACAACAACTAGTGGATACTTGATATCATCTCCTTTGCCTCTCATGAGTGGTCATTGTCTCCTTTACCCCATCAGCATAGGCATACCCCACTTAAGTCTTCTCTCACTAGTGCTCATTTCATTCATCACTCACCACCATCACATGCACATTCTCCACCTCATCCATCATTTCCACCATCACATTCATTGCATCCACTTCATCCACATTATCCACCACTTCATGTTATCTTTCTCATGGTTTCCATCACCTCTGCATATCCCATGGTTACTCCACATGACATTCCATTTGGTTCATACACTCACTATGTGCATCCATTCCACATGCTTCCACCACCATCACATCATCTTGGTCTTTGGTAGGTGATTATTATCACCTTATCCCCCGATGACACACTTGTGTTCTTATGGTTCTTACACAACTGTTGAGGGATTAGTTCTAAGAACCTTTCATCATGTGCTTCATCATTTCATCTAGCACACTCAATCATTTCCCGATGACGCACTCTTACTTACGTGGCTCATACTTGACTGCTGAGGGGTCTTAATTACATGAGCCTATTCATTCACACATTGGGGGGCATCATTAATCTTCCCCCTTTTATTTTCATCACCCTATCCTACTACACTACATCACATTCTCACACATTCATTACGGTACATTCATCTCACTATCATACATTTTTCTATTTTCACATCTATTCTACTATAATAATTACATTAACTACGGTGCTACACATTTTATTCAATAAACATTTCATCAATCACATTACATCAATTATATATATTGTCATCATTCACCATACACATTTTTTCTACCACTACTAACATCATAATGTGAATTTATATTCATCACATACGAACAATACACATGCTAGGACAATAACCATAGAATCATACAACATCCATTACATCACAATGGCAAAACATTCCAACATAGATTTAACATATATCAAAAATAGGTGTCCATACATATATCACTAATACAATCATCATCACAAAAAATTTCTCACAAATTCTGGGGCAAGGCCCCACATCATATACAATAATCCCAATCAGACCTCATCATCACTATTGCACTCTATGTACTACTACGAGATCCCTAGAACTAGATGCCTCTCCACCAATGCACACATTTCATGGCCTCAAAACTTCTCCACCTACCTCCGTAGCATAGTAATCTCTTGTAGCTTTACTCTCAAAAATTGACACTTATAAGTCCACATACCATGTGAACACATCCTAGGCCAAGGGACCACCACCTACCACCTCTCGGGCATGTCGAGTCTCCTCATGTGCCTCATCCCTCTCACCTTAGTAGCACCGTACATGTCATGGCATTGCTATGGCCACTGGCTCAAAGAGATGGGCATGCTCACTTACAATGTCATCAACACGCTCTAACATCCCTCCACCTAGCACATCATTCGGCACATTCCACATCAAAGTATAAATAGATGTGTCTACTATCAATGACCAATACACATCCCCTACAAACATAACATAAAACCACACATTAGCTAAACACATATAAAATAACATAGAAAATCCATTAAACACCACATATAGCATACACAAATACTTACTTATCTGCACATGACCATCTATTATAGGGTCGGGGATGCCTCCCCCCTCCTCCTCCATGTGGTAGCTCCATAGGACCTTGCACGAATACCGGGTATAATAATACCCACCGATGCGCTTCCCACCACGCTCGATACTCCTCGGTACACCACATCATCTCCATCCACAACCGCTATCATTGGATCTACCTCATCTAGCCCTGGTGGTATTAACTTCTCTATCAGTGGGCCTGGCCTAGCACTAGCCCTCCTAGGTGCTCTGATAGCTCTCAACCATATATATGGCTCTAGGGGCACATCTTGAGCCATCCCAAACTATTGTGACACCCTCTCAACTTGAAAAATCTCCACCACACCTGAAAAGCGGTCCTCTAGCCACATAGTCCTCTGGATACATCGCAACTCTATAGCATCCTCGGGCCATCCCCATAATCACGGTATGGCCTCCATATAACCGAATCGGGCCCCATCCTATCTATAAGTTCCTTGAAGGTATCTATATCCATCTTCCTACTCGAATGTCCACCCAACGTCGAGCATATATCTCGGCCGAGCCCACTCTCCTCGTGGCCCTATAACCGGTCTCAATACAACTATGTGCTCATATGCCCACACATGCATCAATGTGGTGGCTCTTATACCTCCACCATGCTCATCCCATAAATCGATACAAGTCTCTATATAAATGGGCCAACACACACATCATGTTCCACACATATCTCATACCCTCCTCCTCTATCCATTGACATATGTCATGCATCTTATACAAGATGTCGACACCTCCTCCCTCCACGACTATACATGAAGCAATCACCACTACGCATAAATTTTTGCAAGCGCAGAACCCTCAATTGCAATATAACATCCAAACTGATATGGGCCTCGGTAGGTACTCGAGTCCCCACAAAATATCACCTCACTAAGCGCATATATCACTCCATATCCTCTACTACCATCACTTGTACCCTCTCCCCCACAACCGAGTAATCATAATATGTGATATACATCCTCCAATGTGACAGTCATCTCCCCCATAGGAAACAAAATGTGCATGTGTCTAGCACACCATCTCTCGCACAATGCAATCAACATGGGCATATTATGGGGCACATCCCCCATCCACGCTATATGTCATAGTCGAAGATGGTCCATCACATCCCACTCATCATCCAACAAACCCAATCCAAATGCTCAAATGACGACCACCACAGAACTCCCGCAAATGGATATCCCTCTACACACCACCAAACAAAAACAAACGTAACGTTAGAACACATTACACAACCAAACACACTTGTTCAACATACTAGAAATAAGTTTTTCCCTATTTTCCACTAAATAGAGACATTCTGGACTAGGGCACCTAGATGCAGGACTGGGGTGCCTAGGAGAAGGACACTAGCACCTAGTTCTAGGCGCTCTAGTCCTAGGGGTCACTAGTGCCCTCACGCTCTTGTCCAAGTCAAAAATGCTGAGAAAATAAAAATCTCAATTTTTAAAAATTCAACTAAAATGACTACTATACCACACATTTTGTGAAAATTAATGATGTACTTACCAACTCCGCGGTCATACATGACGCTACAACAGTCGCAACTCTCTCAAACCGACTAGGACACAATGATCTTGCTTGAGGCATATTCGTTCACTCCGTGCACACTTTCACACTCACGCAAAAACAAATGAATTAATAAAATACCTTTTCCCTTTACTATTTATAGTTACTTTTCATCACTACCTTTACTATGGTCCTTATTTCATGCTTATTACCACAACTAATACACACTACATTGTTTCGCTCATATCTTGAGCGTTTTTACTCTGATTTACACCCCGTTTGCGTATTATTTTTTGAATTCTACCTATCACTGTATTGTATACATTTGGCACGTATTATGTCTCTTCACCATTATCTCCCATTCACTACATACACGTTTTCACCTCTTGTCATTACTTTCAGCTTAGCATCTGTTTCTTTTCATCACTCCCCTTTCACCGAAAGGGGGCATATTATTGGGGTCCCCCTATAATCCCCCTCACATCACCATACATCCAAACATTACAAATCCGACACTTACTAATACATTACATGATATTTCACCATTAATTCCCCTAATGACCTAATATGGGGGCAACAAATGTTTAAAATCTTCCAAATATGATCACACACATCTTTTATCGATTCCCCTAACGACCTAACTTGGGGGCAACAAGAAATTAAAAATCATTTATAATACAATTGTTCATCATTTTCTATTAACTCCCCCTAATGACCTAACTTGGGGGAAACTAGCGTAAAATATCTCCACAAGTAACCAATCAAAATCAATGCGTTCAGATTGAAAATCATATCGTTCAAATCTACAAGAATTCTGGGAGTCTCCCGGATGACCTAACTTTGGAGTTACATTCACCACTTTTTCCCCGGATGACATAACTTGGGAATTTATTCTATATGTTGCGCTTGCTTCCAGATGATCTAACTTGGATCCACCTCTTTCATATCACGTTTGCTTCCAAATGACCTAACTTGGAAGCCACCTCTTTCATATCGTGTTTGCTTCTAGATGACCCAACTTGGAAGCTTTCACATTACAACGAAACCCGTGGAGTGGGGGCAAGAGTTCCTTTCCTCTATCACTCCTATATGGGTCAACTATTTAATCAAAATCATTTGGATCCAAAAATCACAAAATTTGATCTAAGTCCATGCTTAGCGGCTAGATCTTGAGGATGTAGTTAAAGATTGGAGAATAACACACTTTTCTCCCTACACTCTTCCTCTAGTGGTAGGATGCCAAAATCCTCCAATTATTCATTCGTATATGAGCATTCGGGTTGGGAACAGATCACTCCTTACCCACCTATTCATCATTAAACCGCATTTGAAACCATCGTACACCTTAATCATCACTTTCATTTAACACATGTCATCATGAAATTTTATGCTTTTTCATTACGTTACATGGATCAACATGTTGATCCATGGTTGTCACACTTTTATAGTCATATCGGCAAGTTTCTACTACACATCTGTGCATTCTTCTACAACATGGGTTTCTCTGACTTTTTCTCGGTGCGAATCTCTATCTACTTTATGTTACCGATCTTTTCACTCACCAACATAAATTGGGGAAAAATGTAGTCACAAAATCACACACTTACTATTACATTTATACTGCATGGTATGTTATTTTATATATGGATCTTGCGTAGTAAAAGTATTCACTAATGACCCATCCTTTAGTCTTGTTGTCAATTAGTCGGTCATCATTTTTGTTTATGCAACTACAGTCGTCAAATGTCTATACAGTTTTTGGCGTCTTTTAGGGAGTCTCATGAAATAAAGAAGTAATTGATGTATTTTACTAAACTGGAGTTTACAATAAATAGAGATTGATCTCCTAATAAAGAGGAGTCAACTCTAATCAACATACCACAAACCTCTCACTCACCTCCTTGATTTACTCAACAAAGCCTATTCTAAGAGGAGTGAGTTGTATAAACAACTCAAGTATAAAATGCAAGACTCATTCTAATATAATGAGTTATAAGACATATAATGTGAACACTATATAATCCCTAACATTCACCCCCTTAGTGTGAACATGGGGAGTTAAATCAAGTCACTAACATATCACCATTATGCTTGACACTCACACATTGGTGATCAGGAACATATCCAACAACTATTTCATGTGGATACATCAACCAATTGATAGTTAGCATCATCCCCACCTCTTGGGATCCAAACTAGAATGGGAACTATTATCAACTAAACAACAACTTTTGTCAAGACTCTTGACTGTTACATAACTTGTACTTTGAATCTCCACATTTTTTTTACATCAAGGGAAATATAGGAATAAATAGTCACATTCCAAATATTATTTTCACACATAAGAAAATAGGAAAAACTGAAAAAGATGTCACTAAAGCAAAAGCAACCTCATCGCTAGTGACTAACGAGAGGTTGCAGATCAACCTCCTACCTCTGTTGCCTCCTGACCTCCAATGTTTACAAATTAGTAAAGGTAGTCTTCATTACTTTGATCAGAGGCATCATCATCTGAATGATGAATGTCTTCTCCCCAATCACTTTCCTCTTTGTCTTCAATAGTAACATAGGCTTTATCTTTCAACTTTCCATCAATAAGGTCATGTGCTCTTTGTATGCAGTTCAGAATACCATGTCCACGCTGCTTACAATAATGACAAGTATACCTTTTCTATTTTTTGAAATCTAGCTTATGTTTGAAAGATGTGCTAGGCTTATTATCTACAACCAATACCTCTTCCTCTGGTTCAACAACTTGACTCCCTTCATCGAGCAATGTAGCAATCACACTTTCAAGACTTGGATTCATTTTTCTCAACGTAAACACAATATTTGACATAGATCAAGGCATACTATTAAGAAGAATGGCCTTAGAATCATCATCTTTCATAGCCTCATTAATCCCAACTAATTGATTTATCAACGATATGAACTTACTGATGTGAGCTACCATGTTTCCACCTTCTTCCATTTTTAAACCATATAGACGTTGCTTCATTGTTATTTGTGCACTTTCAGTTTGTGAACCAAATAGTTTGTTTAGTGTATCCCAAATATCTTTAGAAGTTTTCTTGAAATCTACATGATGCAAATATGGTTTAGACAATCCTAAACCAATAATAACAAGAGCTCTTCTATCTCTTACCTTCCATTTGATGAGTTCGTTGGGAGTAGTTGGTGCTACCAGTGTTCCATCAATAATTTCTCATAAGTCTTTTTCGATCAGTGTCAAATGAGTTTGGATATGATAGGTGTGAAAGTCTTTCCCTTCAAAATTTTCATCAAGGCTCTATTTTTCCATTTTAAATAACTAGAGATGTCGGTTTCGACCTATAATGTGTCTCAAAGTAGACCCAATGACAATGTCAAAAAGTAATTAAAGATTACTTTTTAATACAAAATAAAATACTTTAAAATGACTTTTGACAAGGAAAGATCATAACTTTACAAAGAATCGACGACACAAAATTATAACCCCTTTTTTAACAAAAAGATTACTCGATACATACAATATACCCTAAATACGAAATTAGATTTGTAATATTATTTTAATTACAAATCTATTTATTTGGACACTATAACTTTATTGGCAATTATTACTTCACTAAATTAAAAAAACTTGCACAGACATGGGTGGGATGGGTGGCGAAATGACACAAATACTGAATACGTTTGGATCAGAATTTTACAAAATACAGAAATTGACAATAAAACATTTAACACATGCTTTAAACTGAAATACCACGGTATTTAGATGCAAATCGGTGGAACGGATTTGAGGGAGATAGGTGGAAATGATTTCAATGGAAAATCTGATCCCGAGATGAAAACTATAGTGCAATAATATTTTATGTTGCAGCCGAGTATTTGAAAAACGTTTCACCAACTAGCTATGTGATGGAGTTACGGCTGGACTGTGTGTTGGATTTTCAGACTGTGTTGTTAACAGTCGAGGAAGCACACGCAACAAAAACTCACGAGCCAATATATAACTGCGCACAATAAAAAGATAATTTTGATTCTTCACTAAATTATTTCTATGCCTGCGTCCTCCCTATGAATATACAAGTTGCACCAAAGAATTGTTCATTCACACTTCCTATCACTGTACAAGATCAGAGTCTCACTCTAATACCAATTTGAAACAAAGAAGTAATCGATGTATTTTATTAAATTGGAGTTTACAATAAATAGAGATTGATCTCTAACAAAGAGGAGTCAACTCTAATCAACATACCACAAACCTCTCACTCACCTCCTTGATTTACTCAACAAAGCCTATTCTAAGAGGAGTGAGTTGTATAAACAAATCAAGTACAAAATGCAAGACTCATTCTAATATAATGAGTTATAAGACATATAATATGAACACTATATAATCCCTAACAAAGGTGTCGTAATTTTCTTGATTGTCATCTTCAGTATTGTATTAGGGCACTTAGGGTGGCACTAGGGCGCCCCAGTCTGTGATTTTAGGCGCCCTTGTTTTCGTAATTTGTGGTCCTAATTTGTTTTGTCGAGGTCGGTCTTTGACGTTACCCCATGCATTCCCCTAGGTTGTAGTTGGCGTTTCGGGTCATTAGTGTCGAAATTTGAACAAGAGATCCCTATATAAACATAGCATACTCACTACATTAAGGGAGGACATCTTACTATTAAGGAAACTATCTACTAAGGTAAGGGATTGCATTTGGGCATCTTCTACATCTGCATCACACAAGCATAAGGGGAAAGAGTTGTATTCTTTCTATTCCATCCACCATTTGCATTTTTATATCTAGTTATTGCCCCTACTTTTGCGTCATTGGCGCTAGGGCATCCTAGGAACAAAATTGCACACACACGCACACAAAAGTACATGGAGTCTGAAATGTAGTGCAACGCTTAGTCGTAATTCCACCATTGTGGTAGCTAAGGTCAGTCCAACCTATTCATATGCATTTTTTCTTATAATTTGATGCTTTGAATAGGTTTTTGCAAGTGGATCTTCACAAGACATTTATAGCAACATAAGTGAAGAAATTACGACAATTGTGTGACAAAGACGAAGATATTGCAAAGATCTTGCGACACTGACAGATTCATAACCTAAGCTTTTCTGTAGACTACAATGCCCATATCACATGTACCAGAGCACCCCAATACCCTTCCAGGTGCCTCAGTCTAGTTAGATATACAACTTCGCCATTCCCAAAGTTGTCTAGTCACATCCTTCCCAACTTGCACATCAACCTGCTTCAGTCCAACACACAACAAGGTAAGTCAAATTTAAGTTAGTGTCATATCCCTTATATTTTCATTATTTCAATACATTCAAACAATAAAATAAAAATATTTAGGTTCAGTATTTTAATATTGCATTCTTTTTCTATTCAAATTAACTTATAAAATAAAATCATATTTTAGTTTATCATTGTATATCACTACAAGATGAATAGAGGGAGTGGTGATGTAGCCTAAAGAATATACCACTAAAAGATGAAGGAAGAGGTGACCATTTAGCCTAAAGCATATGTCACTAACCTAGGAATGTCGCATGATAGAATGTTGAATGATGAACGTGTAAGTATGATAAGGTCCATTTGATTTGTAAACCCTCGGCAGTTGAGTATGGACCGAGGAACTAAAGTACGTCATAGGGTAGTGAGTGCAACATGTAGAATATGATGTAGTATGTGCGATGATAAGAGACGACCATGTGATGTGTAGAATGTGTAATATACGATGTATAAGATGCATGCACGATGTGTATGTAGACTAAAAGTGTAAGGTGTGTGGTATGTAGTATGTAAGATGAGGAGTATGTAATCTTTAGAATCGTAGACTATAAGAGTGTGATACATGTATGATGATGAATAATATGATGTGTAGATGCATAAATGGTGAAATGATGTATACTAAATGTAGAATTTATGATGTAAGATGTAAGAAATATGAGGCGAGATGTGTGAAGTGACACAATGTATAATGCCTATTGTGTAGTGTGTGGGGTTCATGTGTAGTATACCCTCAACAAAAGAGAGTGTGGACCGAAGCACAAGAGTGTGTCATCGGGTAATGATGACACTAACGTGTATATGAATATGCCTATGTGAGGAGATTGATGTGTGAAAATGTGAAAATGAAAGATGTGTTGATGCTTTAAGATGAACAGGGGAGATATGTGAATGTTATGCCCCCCAAGTGTGTGTGAATGAATGAACTATCCAATAATAGTGAAGGACGAAGGTCCTCCATCCGATGCATGTGGTGATGAAAGTGTATGACCATGCTCTAGTAGTGGTGGTATAGTATATAGACGATGTGTAGGTGAATGAAGTCTACGTGCATGCGATGAATGTCGTGGCGTAACAAAACGTGTCGGCGATGGATATTTATGTCATTCCAAGCATGAAAGTGATGGACATTCTCATGAAATAAAGCAAGGTGGAAACCTATGTCGAGATGCGAATCGGCTTGTCCTATGAATGGGCCTATACCTATGTGTGTACGACTAGCCAAGCGGTGAGTTCATGTAGATAATACACAAGTAGGTGAAATAGGAGTGGATTGTGCTTTGAGTAACATAGAGTGTGGTGTGCTAGATGAAATATATGATGTGTTAAATAATGTGCGAGGAGATGATGACCATGGAGTAGATTGAGGAACACCATCAATAGAAATAACCTGATTTTTGAGAATAAATTGAGCATGCAAGCGATTCATAGAGATGATAAATAGAGACCTATGAATCCAATTGAGACCAAGAAGCATGTCACACTGTCACAACCGTGATTCCAACAAGGAAAGGCACATGCATAGTAAGAGGACCAACCGTAACATGTAGTTTGATGACACCAAAGGGTTTGTTAATAGGGTATTCAATTTGTGATAGAGGGTAACCGATAGCCTTAAGAAGTGGAATATAACATGCACTAATGGGCCATGATGGGTCAACCTTAGTATTATTGATGGAAATCGAGGCAATGGATGCATTGATATGTAAATGATTAGATGTGAAATTCACATGATAATCGTGATTAGAGAAGGAGATGATCGGTGGCAAATCATGAGTATGTACAACTAAGAAATCAAGAGCCCTTGATATAGGAGGAGGCACTACGTGATATACATAATTGGTCGATGAGTCATTCACTTTTGTATCATGCTTGGGTAGAGGATAATTAAAGATTTTGAGCTTACGATTTTCATTGATAGGTGGAGATGTTGTAGATTCCAGAAGCTCAATTTGACTATCGTAAATCAAACATTGAATGAGAAATCATAGTCTAAAGCAGCGATCAGTGGAGTGTCCTGCGCATTGGTGATAATCGCAATGGGAATTTTCATCGAAGTTACACCCTTTTGGTCGAGATGGATCAATTTGTAAAGGAGAAGGTAATGTAATAAGGCTACTATTGACCAATTGCGGAACAAAATTTGCAGAGGGATACTAAACCTAGAAAATATGCGCTTAAGTGCTTGTGATTGAAGCTTCTTAGGAGTAGATATTGCGTTGACAAAGACCTTTGTATCCAATGGTTTAGTCATAGATGGCTTTCAAATGTTGACTTACCTTGAAATCATGTAGAGGAGTATGCTTTCTCCTGATACTTAAGCGTGCTTATAGCTAAGAGTTTAGTTTCATGAAGCTTAAGAGTATGGAAAAGTTGATCAAACGAAGGAGAGGTCTCAAAAAGAACACTCGCCTTGTAGGGGTGGCAAGAGACTCTGAATGAATAAGTCTTGAAGCTCAGCATCCGCAAGTGCATTATACATCTTAGCTAAGTTGTATTTATAGTGTAAGACATAATTTGACAAGTGTTTGTTAGACCCTTGTTTAAGTTGTGCAAGTTGGGAATAAGAGATCTTAGAGCCGATGTTAATAGAGAAGTGAGCAAGAAACGTATCATTCAGATGCGTGAAAGAGACTACCGAATGGACAGGTAGGTCATAAAACCGGTCGTGGCCTAATCTTGCAAACTATGAGGAAAATTTTTAGCGAGTATAGTGTGATCATCCGCATAGTCGAGACATGCTACATGGAAAGCTCGAGAGATTCTCTTGTGGGTCATCATGGCCTTTAAAAATGGGTAATTTGGGAGAGATGAAGTTAGGTGGCAATGGATAAGCAAATATAGCTGGTGCAAAAGGGGTATGCAACAATGAAGTAGAGTCTAAAGATGGTGATGCATGAGAAGTAACGAGTTAGAGTTGGTGAATTTGAGTTTACAAATTATGATATAAGGAAGTTAAATAAGGAGTGTTCAAGGAAGATTCGAGTTGTATATTAGGGATACTAGGGTGAATGATGGGAGTGGTGGTTGTAGGAATGGAAGTGGAAACGTAAATGGGTGGAGTGGAGACCATGGGAGCTGAAGAGTGAGCAAGTAAAAAGGTTAAAGCATCACAAGTTTTCTTAGCAGTGATTAGAGCATATAAGGCATGAGGAAGATGAGTAGGATTATCACGCAAAGCTTGTCGAAAGTCAGTAATAGTATTGAGTTGATCTTGGTCAACATTGGTGTCTTCAGCATAGAACTTCTCACTATCAAATGCTTCTATTTCATGGAGAGGAACATGGTGGGAATGCTCTAAGAGGTTATCATTTGTAGCGATAGATGTAGTGGTTCCAACCATTGAATTAGAAGTTTTATGGGTAAATGAAGGAAGCTCACAATATTGAAAAGACCAAAAATGACCACTACGGGTGACAGGCATAAGAAGACGAAAATGGAAGAAGGAAAGAAAATTCAAAAGTCGGGTTCACCAAAATGATTAAAAATAAAATGGAATCTAGATGTCTAATTTAGTTTAATCTAAATGCTATGCATAATAGTAAATGACAACTAAATAAATGAAATAAATGACCCAAGCAACTAAGAAATTAGAAATGTAAAACCCTAATGTGTAAGGAGAATTATAAAGGGCTTAGGCTGATTTGACGGTTTGTTCAAGATCGTGTCGAATAAGCTAGATAAACAAAATGTAGATGCGACCACATAGGAGCTCCAGAAGGTACATAACCAAGCTATCTAGCTAGATTGGGGCACCTGGAGAGGGATGAGGGCACTTGGGGTGCCCCTGTGCGAGATTTGGGTGCCTTGAGTACGTCAGGTAGGAGGTCCAAAACCAAATTCACGGGGTCGCTAAGTGATGTGAAGCCTTATTTTGTCACGTCGATGTCGCTGGACCGAGATATATGTTGTTGGCAATCAATGATGAAGGAGAGACCTAAAAACCCCAAGGTAGATATACAAACCCTAAAAATAAAGATGCATATGAAGGGGTCGAATTGTCCTTAAGCCCACAATGGTGGACTTACTTAAGTGTTGCACTACATTTCTTTCACCCCAAATGTAGTTCTAGGTGAATGTGTGAAATTTATGCCCTAGGTGCTCTTGTGCGGTCGTAAGAAAGAGAAACAATTTAATAAACTAATAAACAAGAAGCTATATTGAACAAAATATTCAAGATAATCAAAGAAAACAAAATGACAAAACACAAGATTTAACCTAGGAAACCCTTTCGGGAAAAAACCTAGCACAGTAACTTCTCTCTCTTATTGCATTAACTTAACCGTTTACAATACAATAATGTACTTCCAAGTTTTGCTTTACCCTACTACATCTCTAGCTATTTGTAAGCAAAACAATAAGAAACTGTCAAAGCGGTTTTTAATATAATGGGTACCAAAACCATGGGCTAATAAACACCCATAACAGTTCCCCATAATTCATGGATTATGACACCACCCATATATACATATAGCTAAAAATAGCATATCTATACTCCCAAAAAAAAGGGATTCTGAATTTTTTTCTAACCCCTACTAACGCTCGTGGAAGAGGTGTACAGTACTCCTGGGTATACAATATACAAAATATACAACACATTCTAACAATTCGCACTTTGTGAAGTAGCGAGCTATAACTAGATGTAGGAATGTAATAAAATGGTGGATGGAATAGAATAAACTTCCCTCCTATGTAGTGTGATGCAGATGAACCAACCTTGTCCCTTGTGATGGAGCTAAATGGATGCAAATGGAGCCTTTGATGGATGTAACCTTAGGTGACAATAAAGAAAGACTAGTGCTTGGTCCCTCATTATGGTCTCATAACTTTATATTTATATGGTTCTCTTTTTATAATTTCATAATCAACCCGAAAAATGCCGACAACAAAAATATCGAAAGCTCAAACGGCTAGAAAGTTCCCAAAACATGTGTGTAAAGTGGAGAAAGGATCGGGCGCCCGAATGGGACCAGAGGTGCACGAGGTGCCCCATAGTGGCTTGGGTGCCCCATTCGGGGGTAGAATGATGCGGAATGACAAAAATAGACTAGGCAAGTATGTCTTTGAAGGTCGGAAATGACAACTAAAAGCAAAGTAAAAAGGCCGAAGGACATGGGTTAATTAATACTTTCTTCACTCAAAAGCATATGAATAGTAGTATGAGATTGAGACTAAATAATACCCAAAGTGCGTGATTTGGTGTCTTCATTAAATCAAAATTATGAATATTGAATTGGTATATGACAAAAAAGATTAGGTGAAATGTAACATGTGTCCTCATGTTACAACCTCTAAATAGAATATTTTGATCACTTATTTCACGTGATTTCATAAAGACAATAGGATGAACAACAACAAAATGATATAAACATATTAAAATGATATAGAAACAACATTAATGTGGCTAATGATCAATGTAAGGAAAAGAACAAGCTATTGTAAAACAAATTTCCAATCTAAGGGGTGGAAAACATGGCTAAATTATAAGAAAAAGGATC
Organism: Taxus wallichiana var. yunnanensis; assembly: GCA_018340775.1. Taxonomy (NCBI): domain Eukaryota; kingdom Viridiplantae; phylum Streptophyta; class Pinopsida; order Cupressales; family Taxaceae; genus Taxus; species Taxus wallichiana. Next base: position 813,194,910 of record CM031240.1, on the reverse strand, counting down.
AAAGAGGCATATGGAGTGTTTTAGAAGAGGTGTAGTGGTAAATGTAAAATAAGAACTAAGTTATGGTTGAAAGTGACCAAATACCAAGGAAAAAAGGTGTTGGAAATATAACAATGAGAATATGGAAGTTTCACCATTGGTAGCAAGTGGGGCCCATTGTTAGGTAATATATGATCGTTTCCTCTTAAAACCTGTATTTTTGTTGATTTTGTTGAAAAACACCATATTAGGGTTAGCAAAGTGGGGGAAAAGATAGAAAATAAACAAGATGGGAAGAGGATTAGGAAAATGTAGTTTAATTTTTATTTTTTTAACTTTTCACATTTTAGATATCTTTTTGGGGGTTTTCAATTCCAAATATCGTCTATAATGTAATCTAGCCATAATGGTTGTGAAACTAGCGATAGTTACTTAATTGTTGCAGCAAAATGAAACCATTGCTTTTCGCATGAAGCTATAGTTACACACTTGTGACCTACAAAAAGCAATGGTTTCACCACTAAGAATGTAAAAATAAGAATACAAGGCCATAAATAATGGGGAGTTATTTTTTTATAGGTAGACTACATCTTGTGGAGCTAGGTGAGAGAGGAAGGGGTATTTCCATTGGTCACGACCTTACTAGCTTGGGTAGAGATGCATCTACTAGATATAAGGGATTTAGAGATTGGAGCATGTGTAAATAGATATACCTATGAGCCACCTTCACATTGATGTTTTGAGCTATTGGGACATGGATCTAGACACTTTTCTATTTCTACATGCATAAGGTGAGAGGACCATTAGGATTTAGGATTTCAACAAGATCTTACTATGGTGTCGGTGATAGGAGGATACTAGCCTAATCGATTCCGATGACATGAATGAGGCCAACACATGAGGGGAAGACTTTGAAGATGTGGTAACAACAAAGGTAGGTGCTAATAATGACATCCAACTAACATTGATGAAGACGGCCACTTTGTCATACCATCTATAAAGTCATTGCTGAAATGTTGGCCTCATGGTCGCTTAGGGTCAGGGAAAAACATGTTACTTTTTTGATATGATTATGTGAGCAAGATAGGAGATGCTAGTGGGGCCATGACCTACCACAATTTATACATGGGTGTAGGAATTGGGTACTACTACTTAACTACAACACATTGATCACGAGTTATGCTTATGAGAGGATCATCCGCTACTAGAGGGGAATTGGTAGAGTAGATGTATGGGCTATTAGAGCGGCTCAGTGGGCACACATGGATAGATAAATGGATGTCTTGTGGTTAGTGGGAACCATTACCACGAAAGACATGATTACATAACCATATGAAGCCACGTTGTGCTATGGGAAAATCATGGACTGACCATAGCGATATGTCTAATTGGACATGTTTTGAGATGAAAAGGGGGAACACAAATATTCACCTCATTGATAGAGCTACCTAGTAGTTGTGGAAGCCCTACATATTATATTTTCCCTTTATAGGACTAGTCTACATGGGAGAGTGAGAGTTGATATATCACAACACAAAACTTAAGATGGATATATGTGGTACCGAGAGTACAAAGTTAGATACCATGTTTCGAGTAGGCGGGAGAATAAGAAGCGAGACATGCGAAAGGACATGTCATAAAAAATGGAGGAGTCTAGGTAGAAGCAAAACCCTAACCACATTATAAAGTGTGGCAACAGGCAAGACAAGCCTTTGTAGAGGATCCACCAAAGGAGAGAACATCGAAAGCAAAGTGGAGGGAGAAGAATCTTAGGTAGAGATAAAGGGGAAGGTTAAGAAGAAATCAAAGATTGACCCAAACTGGGTGGAGGGAGATCTTTGTGAGTTTTTTATGAAGTCACTTTCTCTCAAGATTTCTTACTTAATATGTTATTTGAAGTGAAAATAACTTTATGGTGTATGCACTTATGTAACTAAAGGGATGGTGGTGAAAAGAGGAGTGTTTCACATACACATGCCTAGACATGCTTATGTCTCCCACAAGCTAGATAAGAGATGAATTTCTAGATGATCAAGGGATACCTTCACAAGTGGATAAACATAAAGACATCTTCTCTCGTGCATGGTATGTCATGTAATATTTATCAAAACATGGTTCATTGATTATTGAACTTGAGGATGTAATAGTTTCCTCAAGGAGGAAAGTGGAGGAATATGCGGGGCTCATTTTAGCAAGATATGGTAGGGCATACCTATCCTCTAATTGATAGCAGCTCTGACAAGACATTCCCAAGGTAGATTGCATGATGACACAAACATGACACACAAGAGTAGAACATGAGCTTTCATCATTTACTATCATTAAGCACACATGTATAAATACTCTTAAGGCTTCCAGTCACTTTTTGGACTTTATGTGAGACTTATTAATCATGTTATACTTTCCCCCGATTGTGATGACTTATATGTAAAAACTTTTTAGAAATTAAAAACAATTGTCTTTGAGTGTGTTGTAGTTCATGAGTATGACCGGTAGACAAACTAACATTTGTTGAGTGACTTGCCCACTTGAGGTCATCAGTTTGAACTCTGTGCCCCCACATGTCTCCTTTTTTGATTGGTATCCATTAAGAATACATAGAATGTCAACGTATTAGCCCATGTTACAATTTAACATATAGCGAGTTACACTGTTGATTAAGCTTACATCTAAACCAACGAGCTCCTTTGACTAAGCGACCAACTAGGGTGAATCTACATGTCAAACTCACCCATGCATCAACCCCGACCCTATATGTTTGACTTTCCACATTAGGTATCTAGAGGAATTTGTACCCTAGTGAATGGATATAAGTAACCATCATCCTCACCAAATAGACTACAACCCTTTCGATCCCACGAATCTCCGTTAACTCGATAACTTTCTAAATTCATTGATAACGAGAAAATGAGAAAACTAAAATGCCTCCTATTCAACCATCCACCTTCTTCCGAGAGTGATATGACCTTGTCCACAAGAAAAACCAAAACTACAACCCAAGTGTGAAACACGTTAACTTTGGAGGAAAGTAAAGGGTATGATGGTAGAAACATGAGAAAGAACACAAGAACCCCACATGCACAAAAGGGCAATGATGCAGTCACCGCTAAGCGGTTGTGGGGCACTTTTGCAGACTTGGACAAACCTACGGCGCCACGTGTCACATAGACGCACTTTTAAGGTTCGGACACCGAGCCAATAATCGGATGAACAAAATATAAAACGTCTCAGAGATCCGCATCACCGAAGCATCCAGATCTAACTAGGAGCAGGTTCGGACGATCCAATGGCGGAGGATGAATCCTTTGTGCAGAAAACTTTGCAACTATGAGATCTCGGATCTGGATCTGCATATGGATTTGCATATGCATCCGCATCTGGATATGGATCATCACTGCGTATAACAAATTTTGGCAATCGGGCTATGGATGGAAAAGCTGCATCTCGAATAATTCCACTGCTTTTAATCTGCACGCATGAGTGAAGTTTCTCCTACACGCATGAGTGAAGTCTTTCCTGCTCTGGATCTGTCTATCAATTTAGCCAGAGGTTCCGAGCCTAGATCCGTGTTTCCAATATCTGCAAATTTAGAAGTGATGCATGACTCCGTTGTGCTTTCTTTTTCATCTTTCTTCGTCATAGCTTTGTCTATCTTTGTCTGAATAATTCTTTTTCTTCTTATTTAACTGGAATTCTTCAAAATTGGTGCAGATCTAGACAATTCTTCAGATTCGGAGGATATATGCAATGTATTGGACATTGATAAAAGCTCCTTTTCCTTTGTAAAACACCTGTAATGAATTCCTGCAATTTATTTAGACAAAAATGGCCACCGGAGCATGAATAGTGAATTTTAATTGTAAAAATCTGCACTTTTCAAGCCTGCTGCCCCAAAAAATGGTGTTTAATTTGCACATAAAGAGAGCATGAATCCTTTCAACAACACATGAGCTCCTGTAACACCTGTGGAAACAATTATGCAGACAAAGATCAACCTCCTCTAACGCATGCGCCAAATCTGGAAGCTTTTAGCCTTGTTTCCACCTTGCATGAGCAAAATCCTTCTTCAAATGGGGGCGCACTTTTCCTCTTGGCTGCAATTCTTTACCTGTGAATTAAATAATTCACCCATATGGCTGCCCATGCTTATATAACTCTCACAATTCTATAATTAATAATTGCCCTAACAATTAAAGGCAATTAATTAATTAAAAATCATGCTCTTCTCTTTTAAATATAGCATGTTTAAGGACAACCATCCAATAAATTAAATTAATCCAATTTAATCATCCACACTTCACTTCACTTAAGCTTCACAGTGTGCTTTGACCATAGCCACTGAAAATAGAATTTAATATAATCTTTTAATACTTTAAAAAGTATTAATTCCTTCTCAAAAGGGGCTGCATTAAATAAATTAAATTTATTTAATTTTGGAATTCTATTTCCAATTGATTTATTCCCCTTTGCTTTTGTTGACTTTTCCACAAGCCTGGGTGCCAAAATTGGGTGAATAAATATTAACAAATATTTATTTTAATGCATTATTATTCACCCAAGGTGGGTAGCACTTTTTTGCATAATAGAATTCTATTTTTAAGAATTTCTGACAATGGGATTATTTACCCTGCAAGGCAGCCCCGGAAATCCCATGATCCACAGCAATAAATTCTGCACCTTTTGCACTGCACATCTAACTTTCCCATTGCAGCTTAAGTGAATTTTATATCATGGGAAAAAGTACCCTGCAAGGCAGGCAATAAAATCCCACTTGCCTGTTGCTTCTATTTTTCCCATTGCAGCTTAAATCCTTTGTTTTCCAAAAATGCGCCCATCCCCGCAGGGGCTTTTCTATGCACGACTTCACTTTTTCCCAGTGATCCGGACCTCCGATGGACTTCCTCCGGCATAATGTGCGTATATGTTTTCCAGTTTGCTCCGAGTCGAAAATCGGGCTTACCCTAAGCAAGGAATTGTTCCAGAGAAATTTCACAGAAAAGCAACGGACACCACAAAAACACGAAAAATTGCCAAAAGTTACAAATAAAGCCCAAAACTTAAAATAAGTTAAAACCCTTCTGGCACATAGGAATAATAACATATTCGCTCATAATAGAGTTAAAACGGAGCGCAAATAGCCTCATACGGGGCTCAAAATAATTAAATACAAATTTCCCGCAGACAAATCCCGACGACAGAATATAACAATTTTGGGCATCTGGGTATTTGGCGAAAAAGGCTAATATGGCTCTTTGGGAATATCTTGACGCAATACAAGAACTTTCAGGCAATAAAAACACAAAACAACCCATTATTTTCAAAGTACGAAAATTTTTCGGATAGGGTAGTCGCAGATTTCAGGATGAAATCTGGGTGACACCACCTTCCATTTGATGAGTTCGTCGGGAGTAATTGATGCTACCAATGTTCCATCGATAATTTCTCATAAGTCTTTTTTGATCAGCATCAACTGAGTTTGGATCTGCTAGGTGTGAAAGTCTTTCCCTTCAAAATTTTCAACAAGGCTCAATTTTTCCATTTTAAATAACTAGAGATGTCAGTTTCAACCGATAATGTGTCTCAAAGTAGACCCAATGACAATGTCAAAAAGTAATTAAAGATTACTTTTTAATACAAAATAAAATACTTTAAAATGACTTTTGACAAGGAAAGATCATAACTTTACAAAGACTCGATGACACAAAATGATAACCTTTTTTTAAGACAAAAAGATTACTCGATACATACAATATACACTAAATACAAAATTAGATTTGTAATATTATTTTAATTACAAATCTATTTATTTGAACACTAAAACTTTATTGGCAATTATTACTTCACTGACTTAAAAAAACTTGCACAGACATGGGTGGGATAGGTGGCGAGATGACAGAAATACTGAATACGTTTAGATCAGAATTTTACAAACTGTAGAAATTGACAATAAAACATTTAACACATGCTTTAAACTGAAATACCATGGTATTTAGATGCAAATCAGTGGACCAGATCTGATGGAGACAGGTGGAAATGATTTCAATGGAAAATCTGATCCCAAGATGAAAACTATAGTGCAATAATATTTTATGTTGCAGCCGAGTATTTGAAAAAAATTTCACTAGCTGGCTATGTGATGGAGCTACGACTGGACTGTGTTGAATTTTCAGACTGTTTTTCCAACAGTCAATGAAGCACACGCAACAAAAACTCACGAGCCAATATATAACTGCGCACAATAAAAAGATAATTTTGATTCTTCACTAAATTATTTCTATGCCTGCGTCCTCCCTATGAATATACAAGTTGCACCAAAGAATTGTTCATTCACACTTCCTATCACTGTACAAGATCAGAGTCTCACTCTAATACCAATTTGAAACAAAGAAGTAATCGATGTATTTTATTAAATTGGAGTTTACAATAAATAGAGATTGATCTCCTAACAAAGAGGAGTCAACTCTAATCAACATACCACAAACCTCTCACTCACCTCCTTGATTTACTCAACAAAGCCTATTCTAAGAGGAGTGAGTTGTATAAACAAATCAAGTACAAAATGCAAGACTCATTCTAATATAATGAGTTATAAGACATATAATATGAACACTATATAATCCCTAATAAAGGTGTCATAATTTGCTTGATTGTCATCTCCATTCTTGTACTAGGTCACTTAGGGTAGCACTAGGGCGCCCAGGTCAGTGATTTTAGGCGCCTTTGTTTTCGTAATTTGTGGTCCTAATTTGTTTTTTCGAGGTCGGTCTTTGTTGTTACCCCATGCATTCCCCTAGGTTGTAGTTGGCGTTTTAGGTCATTAGTGTCGAAATTTGAACAAGAGATCCCTATATAAACATAGCATACTCACTACATTATGGGAGGACATCTTACTATTAAGGGAAACTATCTACTAAGGTAAGGGACTGCATTTGGGCATCTTCTACATCTGCATCACACAAGCATAAGGGGAAAGGGTTGTATTCTTTCTATTCCATCCACCATTTGCATTTTTACATCTAGTTATTGCCCCCTACTTTTGTGTCATTGGCACTAGGGCATCCTAGGCAAAAATTACACACACACGCACACAAAAGTACATGGAGTCTGAAATGTAGTGCAACACTTAATCGTAATTCCACCATTGTGGTAGCTAAGGTCAATCTGACCTATTCATATGCATTTTTTTATAGAATTTGATGCTTTGAATAGGGTTTTGCAAGTGGATCTTCACATTACATTTATAGCAACATAAGCGAAGGAATTATGACAATTGTGTGAAAAAGATGAAGATATTGCAAAGATCTTGTGACACTGACAAATTCATATCCTAAGCTTTTACGTAGACTACAACACGCATATCACATGCAGAGCACCCCCAATACCCTTCCAGGTGCATTAGTCTAGTTAGATATACAACTTCTGCCTTTCCCAAAGTTGTCCAGTCACATCCTTCCCAACCTGCACATCAGCCTGCTTCAGCCCAACACACAACAAGGTAAGTCAAATTTAAGTTAGTGTCATATCCTTCTTATTTTCATTATTTCAATACATTCAAACAATAAAATAAAAATATCTAGGTTTAGTATTTTAATATTACATTCTTTTACTATTTAGATTAACTTATAAAATAAAATCATATTTTAGTTAATCATTGTATATCACTACAAGATGAATAGAGGGAGTGGTGATGTAGCCTAAAGCATATACCACTACAAGATGAAGGAATAGGTGACCATTTAGCCTAAAGCATATGTCACTAACCTAGGAATGTCGCATGATAGAAGGTTGAATGATGAACGTGTAAGTATGATAAGGTCCATTTGATTTGTAAACCCTCGGCAGTCGAGTATGGACCGAGGAACTAAATTACGTCATAGGGTAGTGAGTGCAGCATGTAGAATATGATGTAGTATGTGCGATGATAAGAGACAACCATGTGATGTGTAGAATGTGTAATGTACGATGTATAAGATGCAATGCAAGATGTGTATGTAGACTAAAAGTGTAAGGTGTGTGTTATGTAGTATGTAAGATGAGGAGTATGTAATGCTAGAATCGTAGACCATAAGAGTGTGATACATGTATGATGATGAATAATATGATGTGTAGATGCATAAATGGTGAAATGATGTAGACTAAATGTAGAATGTATGATGTAAGATGTAAGACATATGATGCGAGATGTGTGAAGAGACACAATGTGTAATGCCTATTGTGTAGTGTGTGGGGTTCATGTGTAGTATACCCTCAACAATCAAGTGTGAACCGAAGCACAAGAGTGTGTCATTGGGTAATGATGACACTAAAGTGTATATGAATATGCATATGTGAGGAGATTGATGTGCGAAAATGCAAAAATGAAAGATGTGTTGATGCTAAGATGAACGGGGGGAGATATGTGAATGTTATGCCCCCAAGTGTGTGTGAATGAATAAACTATCCAATAATAGTGAAGGACGAAGCTCCTCCATCCGATGCATGTGGTGATGAAAGTGTATGACCATGTTCTAGTAGTGGTGGTATAGTATATAGACGATGTGTAGGTGAATGAAGTCTATGTGCATGCGATGAATGAATATATGATGAATGTCACGGCGTAACAAAACGTGTCGGCGATGGATATTTATGTCATTCCGAGCGTGAAAGTGATGGACATCCTCATGGAATAAAGCGAGGTGATGGACATCCTCATGAATGAATAACCTATGTGTACGACTAGCCGAGCGGTGAGTTTGTGTAGATAATACACAAGTAGGTGAAATAGTGGATCAGTGAGTAACATAGAGTCGGGGTTCATTTTAAGAGACCTCCGGAAATCAGTGGAGAATACTCGCGAATATCCCAAAACCGGTTTCACGGGAAGAAGCGAATTTTTTGGGGGTTTATGAAAAAATTTTGCACGATTATCGAAGCACTACACGGAAAGGCTGAGGCCAGCGACGGGATATTTCTTTGTCGCGCGTCAGCATGTAGTGACAGTGGAGCGGACCTTATGGCACGCCGATGAATATCCCGTGCGTGGACGCATTTTTCTGTCGCGGCGATGAAATATCTGAACTCACGGGAGGGAATTTTTTGGGGAGTTGTATGAGAAAACCGCATTTTACACGGTGCCCCAAAACGACTGGCTGATTTCTTCGGGGGTTGAGAAGGCTGCGAGGCATAGCAGACGCTGCTGACGGATATTTTGTTTGTCACGCGTCAAAAATGTAGTGTCAAAGACCTTAGAAACAAATAGGTCTATTGACGCGTGTCACTAAGATCCGCTGCGTACTAAGGTCTTTTTTGAATGGACGTGTCATCCGACCTCACTTTCTCATCAAAAATCTCCATGTCACGCATCAACAAACTCTTTTTGTGCGTCTGCTTTATGCGTCCAATATCTATTGTACCTCCTTGCGGCGCGATCGAAAAATGCGGTGATGCGTCAACATGCTATACCTATGTGGTGCTGTTGACGCGGCGCGCCACTAAGGACACGTGTCACTATCAGCGAATGGGGCCGCGTATAAACCTATGTGTGACGACTAGCCCTAGCGGTGAGTTTGTGTAGATAATACACAAGTAGGTGAAATAGGAGTGGATTGTGCTTTGAGTAACATAGAGTGTGGTGTGCTAGATGAATTAGATGATGTGTTAACTAATGTGCGAGGAGATGATGACCATGGAGTAGATGGAGGGACACCATCAATAGAAATAACCTGATTTTTGTGAATAAATTGAGCATGCCGTAGTGATTCATAGAGATGATAGATTGAGACCTATGAATCCAATTGAGACCAAGAAGCATGTCACACATGTCAACTTGTGTTTCCAACAAGGAAAGGCACAAGCATAGTAAGAGGACCAACCGTAACATGCAGTTTGACGACACCAAAGGGTTTGTTCATAGGGTATTCAATTTGTGATAGAGGGTAACTGATAGCCTTAAGAAGTGGAATAGAACATGCACTAATGGGCCATGATTGGTCAACCTTAGTATTATTGATGGAAATCGAGGCAATGGATGCATTGATATGTAAATGATTAGATGTGATATTCACATGATAATCACGATCGGAGAAGGAGATGATTGGTGGCAAAGCATCAGTATGTGTAACTAAGAAATCAAGAGCCCTTGATACAAGAGGAGGCACTACATGATATACATAATTGGTCGGTGAGTCATTCACTTTTGTATCATGCTTGGGTAGAGGATAATTAAAGATTTTGAGCTTATGATTTTCATTGATTGGTGGAGATGTTGTAGATTCTGGAAGCTCAATTTGACCATCGTAAATCAAACATTGAATGAGAAATAATAGTCTAAAGCAACGATCGGTGGAGTGTCCTACGCATTGGTGATAATTGCATGGGAATTTTCATTGAAGTTACGCCCTTTTGGTCGAGATGGATCAATTTGTAAAGGAGAAGGTAATGTAATAAGGTTACTATCGACCAATTGCGCTAGCAAAATTTGCAGAGGGATACTAAACCTAGAAAATATACACTTAAGTGGTTGTGATTGAAGCTCCTTAGGAGTAGATATTGCATTGACGATGACCTTTGTATCCAATGGTTTAGTCATAGATGGCTTGAATGTTGACTTACCTTGAAATCACGTAGAGGATGATGCTTTCTCCTGATACTTAAGCTTGCCTATAGCTAAGAGCTTGGTTTCATGAAGCTTAAGAGTATGGAAAATTTGATCAAACGAAGGAGAGGTCTCAAAAAGAACACTCGCTTGGAGGGGTGGCAAGAGAATCCGAATGAATAAGTCTTGAAGCTCGACATCTGCAAGTACATTATACATCTTAGCTAAGTTGTTTTTATAGCGTAATACATAATCCAACAAGTGTTCGTTAGACCCTTGTTTAAGTTGTGCAAGTTGAGAATAAGAGATCTTAGAGCCAATGTTAATAGAGAAGTGAGCGAGAAAAGTATCATCCAGATGCGTGAAAGAGACTACCGAATGGACAGGTAGGTCATAAAACCAGTGCATGGCCTAATCTTGCAAACTACGAGGAAAAGTTTAACGAGTATAGTGTGATCATCCGTATAGTCGAGACACGCTACATGCAAAGCTCAGAGATTCTCTTGTGGGTCACCATGGCCTTTAAATATGGGTAATTTGGGCGAGAAGAAGTTAGGTGGTAATGGATAAGCAGATATAGCTGGTGCAAAAGGGGTATGTAAAAATGAAGTAGAGTCTAAAGATGGTGATGTATGAGAAGTAATGATTTGGAGTTGGCGAATTCGAGTTCACAAATTATGATATAAGGAAGTTAAATAAGGAGTGTTTGAGGAAGAGTCGAGTTGTATATTAGGGATACTAGGGTGAATGACGGGAGTGGTAGTTGTAGGAATGGAAGTGGAAACGTAAATTGGTGGAGTGGAGACCATGGGAGCCTGAAGAGGGAGCAAGTACAAAGGTTGAAGCATCACAAGTTTTCTTAGCAGCGATTAGAGCATGTAAGACATGAGGAAGATGAGTAGGATTATCATGCAAAGCTTGTCGAAAGTCAGTAATAGTATTGAGTTGATCTTGGTCAACATTGGTGTCTTCGTTGTAGGACTTCTCACTATCAAATGCTTCTATTTCATGGAGAGGAACATGGTGGGAATGCTCTAAGAGATTATCATTTGTAGCCATAGATGTAGTGGTTCTAACCATTGACTTAGAAGTTTTATGGGTAAATAGAGGAAGCTCACAATATTGAAAAGACCAAAAATGACCACTACGGGTGACGGGCATAAGAAGACAAAAATGGAAGAAGGAAAGCAAATTCAAAAGTTGGGTTCACCAAAATGATTAAAAATAAAATGGAATCTGGATGTCTAATTTAGTTTAATCTAAATGCTATACACAATGGTAAATGATAGCTAAATAAATGAAATAAATGACCCAAGCAACTAAGAAATTAGAAATGTAAAACCCTAATGTGAAGGAGAATTAGAAAGGGCTTAGCTGATTTGACGGTTGTTCAGACTGTGTCGCATGAATAAGCTAGATGAACAAAATGTAGATGCGACCACATAGGAGCTCTAGAAGGTACATAACCAAGCTATCTAGCTGGGTGGGGGCTTGGAGAGGGATGAAGGCATTTGGGGTGCCCTGATGCCGAGATTTGGGTTCCTTGGTCTATGTAGGAGGTCCAAAACCAAATTCACAGGGTCGCTAAGTGATGTGAAGCCTTCGCTACCTGTCACGTCGATGTCACTGGACTGAGTTGTATGTTACTGGCAATCAATGATGAAGGAGAGACCTAAAAAACCCCAAGATAAACATCAAAACCCTAAAAAATAAAGATGCATATGAAGAAGTCGGGTGTCTGTCCTTAGCGACCACAATGGTGGACTTACTAATTGAGTGTTGCACTACATTTCAAACCCAAATGTAGTTCTAGGTGAGTGTGTGAAATTCGTGCCCTAGGTGCTCTTGTGTCAGTCGTAAAGAGAAACAATTTGGTAAACTAATAAACAAGAAGCTATACTGAACAAAATATTCAAGATAATCAAAGAAAACAAATGACAAAACACAAGATTTAACCTGGGAAACCCTTTCGGGAAAAAACCCAGCACATAAGCTTCTCTCTCTTATCACATTAACTTAACCGTTTACAATACAATAATGTACTTCCAAGTTATGCTTTACCCTACTGCATCTCTAGCTATTTGTAAGCAAAACAGTAAGAAACCTGTCAAAGCGGTTTTACAATATAATGGGTACCAAAACCATGGGCTAATAAACACCCATAATGGTTCCCCATAATTCATGGATTATGACACCACCCATATATACATATAGATAAAAATAACATATCTATACTCCCAAAAAAAGGGATTACGAATTTTTTTGACCCCTACTAATGCTTGTGGAAGAGGTGTACAGTACTCCTGGGTATACAATATACAAAATATACAACACATTCTAACAAGTCGCACTTTTGAAGTAGCGAGCTATAACTAGATGTAGAAATGTAATAAAATGGTGGATGGAATAGAATAAAATTCCCTCCTATGTAGTGTGATGCAGATGAACCAACCTTGTCCCTTGTGATGGAGCTAGATGGATGCAAATGGAGCCTTTGATGGATGTAACCTTAGGTGATGATAGTAGTGACTAGTGCTTGGTCCCTCATTATGGTCTCATAACTTTATATTTATATGGTTCTCTTTTTCTAATTTCATAATCAACCCCGAAAAATGCCGACAACAAAAAATATGGAAAGCTCAAATGGCTAGAAAGTTCCCAAAAGATGTGTGTAAAGTGGAGAAAGGATCAAGGCATCCCGAATGGGACTAGGGTGCCCGAGGGCCCCAGATTGGCTTGGCGCCCCATTCGGGGGTAGAATGATGTGGAATGACAAAAATAGACTAGGCAAGTATGTGTTGAAGGTCGGAAATGACAACTAAAAGCAAAGTAAAAAGGCCAAAGGACATGGGTTAATTAGTACTTTCTTCACTCAAAAACCATATGAATAGTAGTATGAGAGAGACTAAATAATACCCAAAGTGCGTGATTTTGTGTCTTCATTAAATCACAATTATAAATATTGAATTGGTATATGACAATTAGAATTAGGTGAAATGTAACATGTGTCCTCATGTTACACCTCTAAATAGAATATTTTGATCACTTATCTCACGCGATTTCATAAAGACGATAAGATGAACAACAACAAAATGATATAGAACAACATTAATGTGGCTAATGATCAATGTAAGGAAAAGAACAAGCTATTGTAAAACAATTTTCCAATCTAAGGGGTTTAAAACATGGCTAAATTATAAGAAAAAGGATCAAAGAGGCATATGGAGTGTTTTAGAAGAGGTGTAGTGGTAAATGTAAAATAAGAACTCAGTTATGGTTGAAAGTGACCAAATACCAAGGAAAAAGGTGTTGGAAATATAACAATGAGAATATGGAAGTTTCACCATTGGTAGCAAGTGGGGCCCATTGTTAGGTAATATATGATCGTTTCCTCTTAAAACCTGTATTTTTGTTGATTTTGTTGAAAAACACCATATTAGGGTTAGCAAAGTGGGGAAAACATAAAAAATGAACAAGATGTGAAGAGGATTAGGAAAATGTAGTTTAATTTTTAATTTTTTTTAACTTTTCACATTTTAGATATCTTTTTGGGGTTTTCAATTCCAAATATCGTCTATAATGTAATTGCCATAATGGTTGTGAAACTAGCTTGATAGTTACATAATTCTTGCAACAACAATTAAACCATTGCTTTTCACAAGCTATAATTACACACCTGTGACCTACAAAAAGCAATGGTTTCACCACTAAGAATGTAAAAAAGAAGAATACAAGGCCATAAATAATGGGGAGTTATTTTTTTATAGGTAGACTACATCTTGTGGAGCTAGGTGAGAGAGGAAGGGTTATTTCCATTGGTCACAACCTTACTAGCTTGGGTAGAGATGCATCTACTAGAGATAAGGGATTTAGAGATTAGAGCATGTGTAAATAGATATACCTATGAGCCACCTTCACATTGATGTTTTGAGCTATTGGGAAATGGATCTAGACACTTTTCTATTTCTACATGCATAAGGTGAGAGGACCATTAGGATTTAGGATTTCAACAAGATATTATTGGTGTCGGTGATAGGAAGATACTAGCCTAGTTAGATTCCGATGACATGAATGAGGCCAACACATGAGGGGAAGACTTTGAAGATGTGGTAACAACAAAGGTAGGTGCTAATAATGACATCCAACTAACATTGATGAAGGCGACCACCGTCAATACCATCACAGTAAAGTCATTGCTGAAATGTTGGCCTCACGATCGCTTAGGGTCGGGGAAAAACATGTTACTTTTTTGATATGATTTTGTGAGTAAGATAGGAGATGCTTAGTGGGGCCATGACCTACCACAACTTATACATGGGTGTAGGAATCATGTACTACTACTTAACTACAACACATTGATCACGAGTTATGCTTATGAGAGGATCATCCGCTACTTAGAGGGGAATTGGTAGAGTAGATGTAGGGGCTATTAGAGCGGCTCGGTGGGCACACATGGATAGATAAATGGATGTCTTGTGGTTAGTGGGAACCATTACCACGAAAGACATGATTGCATAACCATATGTAGCCACGTTGGGCTATGGGAAAATCATGGATGACCAAGTAGCGATATGTCTAATTGGACATGTTTTGAGATTAAAAGGGGAACACAAAGATTCACCTCATTGATAGAGCTACCTAGTAGTTGTGGAAGCCCTACATATTATATTTTCCCTTTATAGGACTAGTCTACATGGGAGAGTGAGAGTTGATATATCACAACACAAAACTTCGAGATGGATATATGTGGTGCGAGAGTACAAAGTTAGATACCACGTTTCGAGCGGGCGGGAGAATAGGAAGCGAGACATGCGAAAGGACATGCCATAAAAAATGGAGGAGTCTATGTAGAAGCAAAACCCTAGCCACATTATAAAGTGTGGCAACATGCCAAGACAAGCCTTTGGTAGAGGATCCACCAAAGGGAGAGAACATCGAAAGCAAAGTGGAGGGAGAAAAATCTTAGGTAGAGATAAAGGGGAAGGTTAAGAAGAAACCAAAGATCGACCCAAACTAGGTGGAGGGAGATCTTTGTGAGTTTTTATGAAGTCACTTTCTCTCAGATTTCTTACTTAATATGTTATTTGAAGTGAAAATAACTTTATGGTGTATGCACTTATGCAACTAAAGGGATGGTGGTTGAAAAGAGGAGTATTTCACATACACATGCCTAGACATGCTTATGTCTCCCACAAGCTAGATGAGAGAGAACTTTCTAGATGATCAGGATACCTTCACAAGTGGATAAACATAAAGACATCTTCTCTCGTGCATGGTATGTCATGTAATATTTATCGAAACATGGTTCATTGATTATTGAACTTGAGGATGTAATAGTTTCCTCAAGGAGGAAAGTGGAGGAATATGCGGGACTCATTTTAGCAAGATATGGTAGGGCATACCTATCCTCTAATTGATAGCAAGAATTTACTGAGACATTCCCAAGGTAGATTGCATGATGACACAAACATGACACACAAGAGTAGGAACATGAGCTTTCGTCATTTAGTGTCATTAAGCACACATGTATAAATACTCTCAAGGCTTCCAGTCACTTTTTGGACTTTATGGGAGACTTATTAATCATGCTATACTTTCCCCAATTGTGATGACTTATATGTAAAAACTTTTTAGAAATAAAAACAATTGTGATGAGTGTGTTGTAGTTCATGAGTACGACCGGTAGACAAACTAACATTTGTTGAGTGACTTGCCCACTTGAGGTCATCGGTTTGAACTCTACACCCCCACATGTCTCCTTTTTTGATCGGTATCCATTAAGAATACATAGAATGTCAACGTCTTAGCCCATGTTACAATTTAACATATAGCGAGTTACAACTTTGTTGAGTAAGCTTACATCTAAACCAATGAGCTCCTTTGACTAAGCGACCACAACTAGAGTGAATCTAATCAGTCAAACTCACCCATGCATCGACCACGACCCTATATGTTTGACTTTCCACATTAGGTATCTAGAGGAATTTGTACCTAGTGAATGGATATAAGTAACCATCATCCTCACCGAATAGACTACAACCCTTTCGATCCCACGAATCTCCGTTAACTCGATAACTCTCTAAATTCATTGATAACAGAAAATGAGAAAACTAAAATGCCTCCCTATTCAACCATCCACCTTCTTCTGAGAGTGATATGACCTTGTCCACAAGAAAAACCAAAACTACAACCCAAGTGTGAAACACGTTAACTTTGGAGGAAAGTAAAGGGTATGATGGTAGAAACATGAGAAAGAACACAAGAACCCCACACGCACAAAAAGGGCAATGATGCAGGCCACCGCTAAGCCGGTTGTGGGGCCCTTTTGCAGACTTGGACAAACCTACGGCGCCACGTGTCACATAGACGCGCTTTTTAAGGTTCGGACACCCGAGCCAATAATCAGATGAACAAAATATAAAACGTCTCCGAGATCCGCATCACCGAAGCAACCAGATCTAACTAGGAGCAGGTTCGGACAGATCCAATGGCGGAGGAACTATTCTCACTTTAACGAAAGCTCTAGGCTCGGTGTCGAGCCTATGGAGTGTTTATATACGAACAAGTCCTGTCTACCCTTGTGAGCATTGCCAGCGCCGAACTTTTACGACTAAATCTCTGCAGGGGTTGTCGACATCGATTACTTTCGATTTTGTGGGCACTTTCTTCGTCTTAAAATGAATCGATCGAGCTAAGTTTTTGTAGATTTGGTGAAGTATCGGAGGAGAAAAAGCGTTCGGAATCCTGGGGCATCAGGAGCTGGAAGGAACCGATTTTGCCTCTTTTGTTCGGTAAAGCTTCTTTTCTGATCGCAAACTGCAGATATTGGAAGTGGGTTATTGATTTTTGTAGATTGAATTGTGTATGAGAAGTTGCCATGATGTTTGAATCAGAGGGCAATGGCTGCCCTCCTTAGCAGGCACCTACATTGCATTTGAGTGGGGCAGGAAAGAGGGGTTCTGCAGGATTCTTTTGTTTTTGACGGATTTGGGGTTCACATTAGAGAGAAAGTAGCAATCTTTACAGACATTACTAGGGAAATTGCATACCTGAGTTGAGGTTGATGCTTTGGAGAAAGTTGGCATCTCGAGGTGTCCTGATATATCCTGATTCAGAAACCCATTATTGCTTTAAGAAGAGTTGCCCATTGCTTTCACTAGTCAGTCTATTGGTTTTGATTGATTTGGCATTCAAGTTACAGAAAAAATAGCCCTTTTTATTGGACCCTTTGAAGGAAATCATATGTTGGAGGTCAGGCAGTGGAACGATTTTGATGCTTTGGGTAAACTGAATATTGTAAGACGCGCCCATTGCTTTTTGGAGATTTAGTCATTGCTTTCACTTGTTAACCTCTGGCATATTTCAGTAATTTTGAATTTTTTTAACAAATTTTTTGTACGTGGGTTTTGTTGAATTTTGGATTCTCGTTACAAAAAATATATATTTTGTTTAGCAAACATACCAAGGAAATCATGTATTTGAGGTCATCTTGTTTAAGGATATTGATACTCTGGGGAATTGATTCTGTAGGTGCCCACGCAAGCTCGGTTTGAGAAACCAACAATGCTTTTCGAAGAATTAGTCATTTCTTTCATTTCTTGGACTGGGGGAATTTCACTGCTTATCCTTAGAAGGAAGTTGTGAATTTGAAAGATTGATAGGGTTAGTTATGTGATAGGAATTATCCTTTAAGGGATTTTTGAATGCCCCTCAGGGATTTTGTACATATCAAGGGTAATTTTGGATCTTTTGAAATGTTTGGGGCGCAAACCAAGCATGGGGAAATGTCTTCCCACATTTGGGAAAGCCAAAAGAAGAAACCCATATGGAAGGGCAACAGTAATGTACTTAGAAGGAATGTCATGGTAAGGTTTTCAGATCTGTATTCTTTTACTGTTGAAGGGAGTCTGGAGGATGCAAATGTTTTCAATGAGGTGAGGGAGAGGGTGAAGGAACAGGGCAGGGTATGGTGGGCATTGGAAGCCAGCAAAGGGGCTGGCTGGTATTTGCAGCCAAAGATATCATCTATGTCTGAAGGAATTGCCGTGTCTTCATTATCACTTACTGTGCTTACCAATACCATTGTGTTGAAGAGGCTAATTAGGAAGGGGATTCCTCCTCAATTGAGGCCTAAGGTTT
Organism: Taxus wallichiana var. yunnanensis; assembly: GCA_018340775.1. NCBI lineage: Eukaryota > Viridiplantae > Streptophyta > Pinopsida > Cupressales > Taxaceae > Taxus > Taxus wallichiana. Next base: position 813,176,219 of record CM031240.1, on the reverse strand, counting down.
GGCTGTCAGTCTCTGGTGCAGCAAAGAAACGGTCAACTGTGCCAGACGGCTATTATGAAGATCTTACCAAGGCTGTTCAAGGAAAGGTCACTGCTGCAACACGCCAAATTGATCATGTAAGTCACATTGTTTACATTTTGTGAAATAAATGTTATTTACCTAATTTCCTGGTATGTGAAGAGCAGAATGCAATGAAGTATTGTTTATATGCTCTGTTCATACTCTGACGGTTTACTGTATTGTCATTTGCGCATCATTAACCTCCTCCCTTTGGCCTTAGATCAACTCCTGCACAGAAATGGTTAAGCCAAAGTCGGGATATGTCCACATTATGTGATGGACACGATTCATAAGCTTTGTATTTTTTGTTTTTCGATAAGCTCTGCTTTATGAATTCAATGTGAAGTTGCGTTTAATCCGTAGTGAATGTAACGATTGAGAAAAGTGTCTGAATTCCTTGACATGGAGATTCTATTTATCAAGTTCATCAAAGATCAAAACTTGTTAAATGCGAAGCACTTAAAACAAAAATGTTAAGAGAAAAGCTTGTTATTTAGATGTTAGGGCAATAAGTTAGTTTAATGTTGCGTGATGGTCATTTCAATTTTCAATGTCACTGAACTTGGATGGTTTAGAATAAAATGTCGCACTTACATTTACCATATAGGGAGCACAAAATGAGTTCCTTTTCCATGTTTTTTCTTTCATGATCAAATTATGAGGATTTGAAAGTTCAATTTTTTATTGGAAATGCTCACAAAAAGAATTTTAGAGAACATAAGGACGCCTGCCATGCAAGTCCTTGCCTGACAATATGCTTTGATAGGTCAAGCCATGCCATATGAAAGGTATTAGGTACGAAACATGGCTTCTTAAATTATTAGAAATGATCGCAGCCTATTATTTTTCGGGCTTCCATTTGAATAAATATTTGGGGTTTGTACATCCAAAGAATAATTTTGGGGCTTCTAATGGAATAAAATATCTTACTGTGCATATCTTTGCCTAAATTCAATGAGAAGCCCAGGGTAGTGCATTCATCATATGAAACTTCATTTAATACATACCTATAATGTGTTTGTATGATTTTGTAGAAATCTAATCTTTGTAATTAGAGGCAAGAAATGATACACATCTTCAAAAATAGGGACTGGGATTATTACAATTTTCTCTGTACTTAACATGATACAACATGAAGCACACTTCTAGAATGACATTTCTCATCCATCCCCTTGCTTCTAATAGTATATTGAAGCCCTGTATAATATGCTAGTGGCGAGCTGTCTTGAACTATATTATAATGTATCGTTATCAGAGGCTCTAATGTCACGAAAGAGATCTGTAGCGCACTTATATTATCAAGGCGTCTCTTTAATGATTCCTTAGAAATGCTAGGAAACACATCTTGAAGAAAACATGTTTCTAATGTTTAAAGGAAAAACACATTTTATGGACTTCCATTTTTATATAATTATTGAGAGAATCAATCTGTGATATTTGGTGGTAGTGGTGCAGAGTGTGAATTCTTTCCCAGGGTGAGGGGGCACAATAAGGAAATATATGTGATCAAAATTAGATAACAATCACAACCGAAGCTTGCATGATGAGAAACAGGCATCACAGTTAATTATAATAATCAAAGGTGAAAGATTGCATCAGAGATTAAAACTTGGCCATAGATGAAGTGAAAACAAATTCAAAAATGGACTCAAACATCAACAAGGTGTATTCTCCCACTGTTTTTTTCTCTCAGGAGCTTCACAATACTAGATCTAAGCTGATAGCCTAATGCATATGTTAGTGGTTTGACCAAATCCCCTCTCAGTGCGAAGATATCATGTTTCATCTGAGTAAAAGATGTAGCAAATTATCTCTATTTTTACATTCTAAACTGGATTTAAGTTTGGACTATGAAATATATACATAATTCCTACTGTAGTTGATATAAAGCTAAATTTAATCCCAATTGTTTTGTATTTGGATTACAAAAATGAGATCCACTGCTGCATTTTCGAATTAGCCTGCTTGACTCAACACTGCTATGATGTTTCAGAGATCATATCTCGTAAACGCATGGTTATTTAAGACTCCAGGATTGGGGGATGTCGGGATGGGGTTTCCGGGATGGCGAAAAATTTCCCAGATTTCGGGAACGGTTGGGGGACGACTATTAAAGTAATATATAAATATTAAAAATTTACAATGGTTCCCCTAACCCTGAAAAAAACATTAAAGATTATTCTTTGAGCACCATAGTTAGCGATATTACCAAAGGGCATGCAACATCTCTTTATCATGTCACTTATATGATTATATCCTCGAATTATAAAAAAACTTTTTGGAACAGTAGAGGCCATGCAAACTACATGAATAGCCATCCATAGACAAAAACCGGCTAAGGTAACCAAAAAATGCTAAAAACTTAAATACAAAGTTGGCCTCTAGAACATCCTAATATACTGGTAAAGCCTCCATTATCATACAAAAAGAGGCAGAAAGACTTGCACAACAAAATTTTGAAACTAAAGAAATCCTTAAAAATATGCATGTGAATTTATAGATGCTATTGCTATGTATAAGAAAGGCTTAAAAATGTAAAATAGCAGCAAACTCATGTTAAAACAGCAAAAGTCCATTTCTTGGGAAGGTAACTTTGCATGGGAAAAGGATTTACATCTAGTATCACTGCATAACGTACTAGTTTTCATTTTCCTCTTTTCAGAGTCATAATATTTTATGTTTTTAATCATTTTTAATATATTTTTATTTATTTTTCAGGGACTCCGGGGACTTCGGGCGTCCCTGTCCATCTCAGGGGCGTCCCTGTCCATCTCAGGGACGTCATGGCATCCCCATTGGAGTCCCCAAAGTCTCAATGCACCTGAAACACCCTGGGTGTGTTCCCTAAACTCAAGGAATGTCCCCGGGACGTTCCCTTCATTTTTGCATTTGGGGGTGCACGGGGGACATTTTGTCCCGTCCCAAGCATCCAGGGCGTCCTGGGCGTCTGGGACGGCTTAGGGATGGGGGTGCGTCCCGCATAACATTGCGTAAACGAGTAGCTCTTGAAAAGGTTTGATTCAACCCTCAAGCAGTCAGTCATTGGACCAAGTTCTATGAATATTAAGATGACCATAATGTTTAGGAAGTAAAAATAGACCTTAAATTCCTCAAAGTACAAGGTGTTGGCTTGCTATTCTCACCAGAGTGGTTGTCAAATTAAATTGACTAAATCCTCTTTGACTGATGTTATTTGTGCATTGTCAGAAGGAATAAATAGTGTACTTTCTTTTGCCATTGTCTAGTTGCACAATCATTTTTGGATTAAATTGTGTCAGAATATGCTACCCTCTGTGTTGGTCTCATTTATTGGAAAGGAGTCGTACTTGCTAACACTCAGGGAGGCAGCATTGGTACAGACATTCTGAATGCTATTAGGTTATCTGATTCTTCTTTCCTTTGGAGATGTACGTGCAACCCAACCTTTCATGGTTATGCCTCTTTAACTTATACCTGTGAAAACTGTGGTCTTCATCACGAACTTAGCTGGCTGCCTCTCACATGGTAGTTAGAGTGAATCAATTTTGCAAAAATATGTTAAGTCTCTTGATATAGGAGCTAAAGCTTTACTTTTGTATACTGTGAGAGGGTACTTCTATGGCTGCCAAGTTGCCATTTGTTGTATTCTTTCATGTACTTCTAGTGCTGTATACTACAATATGAGATGTATGCTTTCAAAAAGGAAAAAAGCAACAAAAGCCAGTGAGAGGGGTCTCACTCTAATAAAATAGAGAGAGAGAGGGTCTGACAGCTAAATGGAAGTTTACAAAAATACCATGTTTCAACTTATCGAAAGGCGTATTAGATTTTCAGTGCAAGGGATGACAGGTATGAAAATCCATTTGCAAGCCACATTCATTCGCAAAGATATCATTGCAGATTCTATTGGACTAGTACAATTTCATCCTTGTATTATTGTATACACTTTATTGAACACAAATGCATGTATGGACAGAGGAATGAATTATGTTTGTTTTGACAATTAATGAATTTGACATTGATGCTTCCTGTACACTCTTAATGTTATGTTTGAGAAGTCCAACATGGTACATCAGCTATCGTCAATTGCTTTTACTTCCAAAGAAAAAGACCTGTCCAAAGAGGGTCATTTCACCATTTATGTTGGATGTATTGCTTTTTCCTTGGAGATTATTCTGTGAATGAATGAATTACTCATTACCTCTTTAAGTCATCGTGGTTCATTATTAATATCTTTTGCAGGATCTCCCACGTACTTTCCCCTCACATCCCTGGCTAGATACTCCAGATGGACATGCAGCATTACGTAGGGTGCTTGTTGGATACTCTTTCCGTGACTCACATGTTGGTTATTGCCAGGTATGACCAGTTTATGTTAAAAATCTTATTTCAGCTTTTTCAGAAACGTTGAGGAAATGTTTATAACTGTGTCGAATTTTGCTAGATATACCTAAATAATAAAAATTAATCACAATGTACGAGATAACTCTTATTAAGGGAAGCCTTGTTCCCAAACAGGGCTTAAATTATGTGGCTGCAGTTTTGCTGCTTGTCATGAAAACTGAGGAGGATGCATTTTGGATGCTTGCGGTGCTCCTGGAGAATGTTTTGGTTAATGACTGCTACACAGACAACTTATCAGGATGTCATGTTGAACAAAGGGTATTTAGAGACCTCCTGATGAAGAAGCTGCCTAGGTAGGATTATGAACTTCTCTTGTACAGTGCTGGTCTTTTTCCTACTATATTTTTTCACCTATAATCTTTTGACTCTTCTTTTTCTGACTGTATGTCAGGATTGCTGCACATTTAGAGCATTTGGAATTCGATGTCTCTCTTGTTGCAACAGAATGGTTTCTATGTCTGTTTGCAAAGAGCTTGCCATCTGAAGTGAGCATCAAATTTTCACCTAGAAGTTTGTGTTGTATGGGATGACCTGTTTATAATATCTGTGACTGTTTTTCATGTCTCAAAACTAATTCTTTTCTGTGGGTGCCACTGTAGACTACTATGCGTGTTTGGGATGTTCTTTTTAATGAGGGCGCCAAAGTTTTATTTCGAGTGGCCTTAGCTATCTTCAAGGCAAGTTTTATTTATCGTATCGGCAAATTACTTTCGTTGCCTGGAGTCTGTTGTATCATACATGATGCCCTCTAGCGATTCTTTGTTTTTTTAGTGTTTGTAAAGACTGGAATCATACATTCATAAAGTTTTCTCAAGATTCACTATTTTTTTGTTCAACTACAGATGAGAGAGGATGAGATATTGGCTGCTCAACACATTGGGGATGTTATTAGTATTTTGCATAATACTACCCACCATGCATTTGATCCCGATGCATTATTGAAGGTAAGAACAACTGCCAGCCACAAATTTAGCAATAATATTGTGTTTTAGTTTTGCAAGTTTCTACTTAAGATTACCGTTGTAATCACTTCTCTGTGATCCCTTTGTGTCATTGTCAAATCATTGGCAACATGGTTGTCTTGTATGAACTTTATTTAAATTTACATCCATCACTCCCCATTTCCAAACGGCAGGTGGCATTTGAGAAAATTGGTTCTATGACCACAAACACAATTGCAAAGAATCGTAAAAAGCAAGAGCCTGCTGTCATGGCAGAGTTGGATGAGAGATCAAGGCGACTCAATTCTATGGGAAGTGATAAATCATCACCGCCAGATGACTAGAGTTTGAAGTAGCTAAATGCAATGCTAGTGTGTGCGTGTGCCAATTACTTCACTGTACCAAAAAAATGCCATAAAGGTCGCATCTGTTTTTGTACGCTTGTTATCAAGAGTTGTTTTAGAACATGTAAAGTTAAATGTGCAAAACAGAAGATTCAAACTATTCCAAAGTGCACCATGGGAAATTTTCACCTTGGTTGTTGCAGTGAGGTGGAAGGTGTGGAATGTGCTATTGTTGTTGCAATTTTGAAGATCTTCCTACTAGTGCGAGATACAGCTGTGCCAATTCTCCACCATGATTCTGTGTTTTGAAAGGTTTTAAGATTCTTGCATTATGAAAAAGCTAAGAGATGTCCCAAGTTATCTTCTGTGTCACAATCTTTGGATTGCTTCGTTCATTTAGATGATAATACTCTTTTTGGGCTGTGCACTACTGTGACGTGGCTCAATTCATAAATAATTGTTTGATCCTGTATTATGGGGTTTCTGATAAAATTGCCTGGCAAGCATCGACTTCAGTTATAATCGGTTTTCAGCATATTAAATCTCACAAAAATAAAAGATAGTCACCGACTTTTCTTTATTGCTTATATCTAAAAGTTAAAATTCCATGTAGCTGGTTCTTTGGAGCCAACTATTCCTGACACCAGGGAGGAATGGAAGGAAGGAGAGTACTAATTTGGAACCAAATCTGATCATTAGAGATGCCACTATAACATGAGCACTAGAGCACAATGCAATGATAACAGGGAAGCCAAAGTCGCAATAGCGACACAACACAAGAGGTCACAATGTCGTCAAAACACAAGTGGTTGCATGGTTGACAAAACATGTATTGTCACAAGAAGTTTAATCTAGGTAGCAAGATGCATCCATGTAACACAAGATTACAAAACGTTTCATTGCATGGTCTAATCGAATTGACCCAGCCAATTTGCGCAGAACAAAACGAACAACTTCAAACAATGAATAAAGAATCCATAATCATAAACTTTCAGTGTTTAACCGTGTGATGTTAACATTTTTTAATATAAAAAGCAATTTCCATCGAAGACTACAAGGAAAAACCTTTATATTGCCCAAAGGGCATTGTTACCATACATGCTTGCAATCTCACTTGTCTAATCAACTTGCTATGAAGGCTACATTTTCCATTGCAGGCAAATATTTTTTTCTGATGGAACTCCAAAGAGAACGTAAGCAAAAATGCAATCATGCAGCAGAAATTGCGAAAAAGTCTACCACCATGGCTTATGTTTTGTTAAAAGGGTTTTAGGTTGATTTTTTGAGGGATCTAAAATAGGAAATTCTAGAGTTCAAGGCAAAGAGTTTTATGTAATGTTTGGCCTGTTCATATGCACAAACCTGAAATTTTTGGGGGTTCCTCTAACCTTGTTATCTCACGGTCTTGGTTCTTGGAGAAGAATGTTGTAGAAGAATAAAAGTTTACCTATATTTGATCTCTACTCTTATACGATATGACATCGTCAACAATTTAAGTTAGGATGTGAAGGATGGGACTTTTTCACTTTTATATGTTTTTCAAGAGCCCCTTAGCTTGGATCTCAAGTACAAAATTAGACTTTGTCAATCTACTTATACCACAAAATTAAGGGTTGATTTAATTACATGGTTATTGTAATTATAAAGTATTGGTCTCACATTCTTTTCTTTCTTTTTCCTTGTGTTCAAGTACCAAGTTCTTTACATTTATCTTTTATACTTTTTTTCCTTCCTCCATATGTTCAAGCACCTAGTGCCTTAAATTTGTCTAGAGCCATGTACTTTACTCTCTCACATGACATCGGATAGAAAATCACATACACAACATCATAAGAATGTTGGCATTTTCAACTATGCAAGAATGTGATCGTCTCACTTGAATTGCATTGAGAGCCACGTAGATCCCATCATGCAATTTTTAAAGAGATAAGACACAAGAGGAAGCATTTAAGCAAACAACCATATAAGATAACGGCCAACAATAACCTAAGACAACATATACACCATGCATGAATTACTTCATAAAGCAAAATCTAACAAATATAAACCATTTATAAGAAGTGCTCATTATATATCAAATATATTCATTACAAGCTAGTGTTACACAATTACTATATACTACAACAATTTTGAATGATTCATGCATCGACATTGATAATCTAATCCTAGTGTAAAACCCTCAAATTCTTTACTGCTTTTGGTACTTATCCAAAATATCCTTCTTGGACCAAGTCTCTTAAATCGAGCTTGTGGGATATTTATAGTATCGTGTAGATCTATGGCCTAGCTAGGTAGCACATGAATATTCCATGATTCCTTCCTAGATCATTCGGGATAGGGTTGAAGGATGCTTGGTTGTTGTGGAGTTGTCGTGCACTATAGATCTCTAGAAAAGTGTGACATGTGCCCTTATGCCTTGCACAATCCTATATAATCCACAAATTCTTATTTTTCTACGTGGGGTAGGTATTAACATATACTTTCATCTATGCAAATTCTATGCATTACTTCACTTCTTACTCATGTGTGCAATGTGTGAGTCCTTAGTAGTTGAGTCTTTATAAGGCTCACAATTTCCGTACACTAAATTTATTATCTACCTTTAGAAAAGTCTACTTTGTTTAGGCTTGTATTTTTGTGTGGAAAGACCTTCAACACCTTTTCTTTTAATTCCTTCACAAAACTTGCCCATTTTTCAATTGTAGGGTCTATGCTACTCTTGTCTTCTTATGTAGCCTTGGTTACTTCAACTACATCTTCCATTTTATCTGACGTCTCCTTGAATACCTTATTTTGTGTTTGTGCTTCAAGTCATTATGTAGTTTTCTCCACTTACAATGATAGACTATCATTTATAACATTGAGCTGATATTTATTAATCTTTATCTTCTTGCCCTATAGACACTAAAAATTTGCACCCACCTATCTTCATTTAATTATCCCATTTGCAATAGATTAATTATATCATCGATTACATTAATCACAATTAAATAAAATATTTTCTCATAAACATTAATATTACATCCCATCATATTTTAAGTCACCTAAGTAAGCTCCCTTAATATTATTTAAAATTTCCCCTAAATCCTTATCTTGACACTCTATCATGGGTATTTTTATAAATCCCCCATTATCTTATCAAAATCTTATATTATCACAAAGAATCATATATTCGTATGTTTGATATATCTTAATCAAACAACCTAATACATATCCTAAACAAACTTAGGCTAAATTAGAACATATCTAACTAATAAAATCCTTTCCCCGACACCTCATTAGACAACACGACACTTTCAAAACCAACCAACAAACCCATCTCCCGAAAACACGAACAAGAAAACTTGAATTAGCAAATTGTTTCACCAATTTGCTAAACATATTCCAAATGGCGAAATCGCGAGGCAATTTGCTAAATCGCCAACGATTATTTAAGCCTAAATTGCAGCCTCCTTACGAGATGATCATCTCATAGTCTCGAGCCTCGAGTCTTCTACCACGGCATGTTATTGACATATCACACCAATGACGACACGACATCATCTAGGCACCAACATTCATCTTCACTGAGCAATTATGAGAATCATTTTGGAGTTTAGTTTCATAATCGATAGATCTTCGATTAGCTTTAAGCCCCGTCCTCCACACCCGTTCAAGGTCGATTTTATCTTGCAATCTTGTTTCTTCATTCAAACCTCTCATTTTGATTTATTAACTAACATTAGTCTTTTGAAAAATCCATAGTTACGAATCATAGGGATTAAAACATTACAATTTTACTAAGCTATTAACATCTTCCGAAATCGCCACGATTCCTGCACATTCTGCTTACCTATAACATTTATCCAATTTTATCTATCTTTTCTATTATATTCTTGTTGTTGCTAACACATTTGTCAAGCATGGATTGTTTAGATGGCTTTAGGTGGACAAGGACATGAGATAACTAGCATTCATTCACTACCTATTATCCGTCATCCCCTACATTGGGAATAGTATGACGTTCTCCACGACTTGGAACTATGCACAATTCACTCAACCCCTCTAGACTAGCTGCAAAACATCTTTGAATCCACTCAGAGGATTCGTGAGGCCACAAACAAGTTTTGGGAGGCCTATTTCAAGTTTTAAGTCTTCGAGTTGACTTGGCATGGTTCGAATACTAGTATGAAGCCCAACAAGAAGAATTAAGCTCAAAGTCAATTCAAGATCCGATCGATGCAGAACAATCTGATTCTGATATAGAGGAGGAAGAGCTTGATTATATTTCTGACTTCTTTAGGGAAGACTTCAGTGACCATGAGAATTTAGACTATCCAGAAGACATTGATTTTACTAAAGAGGAAGATTCACCTTCATTTGAAAACTCTGACACATCTTTGGACTCTGAATTTTGAGCCATAGTCTATATATCTCATATTTCATCATCCATTATATATATATTTTTGTAATAAAATCTGAATTTGTCAGATTTTTTACCGTCCATTATATCATGTTTCGTTTTCAAACCCACTTGATTGTGTAAACAACGGGTTGACATCCTTGCGAGGAAGTCCTGTGGCTTCTAGTGGACCGGGCTTGGCTAGACAACACGCTTTACTATTTTTACTAATAAATATTTTGTGTAGTGTCTGTGATTGCAGCGTTATTTGCAGGATAACAACTAACTCATTGGATACATGGAGCACAACAATCAAACATCGTCCATCCACATCCGCGTGCACCTCTAAACTCTGCCATTTCGAGGTTTGGTAAATTTTATCATCTTGTTTATTATTAAATTGAAGAGGTAAAATTTATTCTAAACATCTTGGCACGCCTGGTGGGACTCGAACTCTTGTTTCTTTCATTCATTTTATTAAAATAATATCTTTTTTTTTCTTGATTCTCCATGTAAAAATAAATCGTCTGTGATTGGCAAAATCGTTTGTCATGCGATTTACCTGATTATTTTTCAAAGCCTAACAATTTGTCTTTTCCTTCTTTTGCTACTTTTTCTTTATTTTTCATAACCTGTTTGCAAGGCATTGATTCTGGAAAGCTCGTGTGTTGGATTGTTGGATTGCTTGCTTTAAACATTGCTAAAAATAAAAATATAAAAGGAGCATTTAACGGTGAGTCCTAAAAAATTTCTTTTTGCTTTCAGTTTTGCATTTTGTTTGATTGTTTTCATCGAAAACAACATTTTGATTTGGCTTTTAAAACGAACTTTTCATCCTTCCTATTTCACATAGAATTAATTAGGAGGATAATTTGTTGCATTCACTTTTCTCTCCCCCACACACAACCAAACCACTTAAACACAAAACACATTTAAAACAATTCCCACCAGGAGATACCTACTTGGATTTGATCACAAAGAGGAGAGACCGACTTAGTGTTCTGGCCAAGTATAATTATTTGTCTGTCGGTATATATTGGCTAAGCACCCGACACCCTTATCACTGCGGACCGTGAAGTGAGGGGGTAGGCCCCAATACCAAACCCGTACCAACATCAGTATATAGTTGGGCCTCACGTACCTTCGAGTATATCAAGGACTGCACCTTTAAACGTACCTCAAATCAACCTTAGTTTGCAATTTCGTAGAACCCTCATTAACCATTTTACACATTTCACCTTATAATTAAATCAAGAAAATTTAAAAATCCATTATGCCTGTTTTTGTTTGTTGTGTGTAATCAACCATTTTAGTGCATTTTTGATAATTTTTGTGTGTGTGTGTTTTGCTTATAATGGTACAAACAAGACAACAAGCTCGTAACCAAACTTTTGAAAACATGTCTCAACCAATGTCCACACCCTTACAACAACAAATCTCTTTATCTACTCCATTGTCTACACCATTTCCTACACCTTTATCCACTACTGTATCTACACTATCATTTACTACGCCATTACAACAAAACCCATTCCTTCAACCAATTACATCAACTCCTATAACTGATGCTCAACGAGCTTGAAATGAAATACAAGAAAAATATAATGAGGAAATGAGACAACGCCTTTTAAATTTTGCGTATGTCGATTTGCAGATTAAGAATTCAATACATTTGAACAAGAAGACACTGAACAACCATACTCCCCCAGCTCACAATCAAAATCTTTTAAAACCGCTTTCTTTGAAAGAGGAGATCTTATTTTCGAAGAAATGTTGGATTCAAACCCCATTGCCCTTAACACATATTTGGAAGCTCGGGGTGTTCAACTCCAACCATTTACTCTAGATCCATCCTCACACAATCCCGATCCTTTGTTTGGCTCCTCACGAAAACTTGAATCTGAACCATTTTCAAGTGCTTCCGATTCTACACATCTTATTGATTTAAACCAACAATCTATACCTAAACCACCATCTTCATATGATCCTTCCTCTACCATTGCAAGACTTATTTCAAATCAGGGGCATGTCATTCAACAAATACATTCATATCCACCTCCGAGTCAAATTGAAACATCGAAGAAGTTGCGTCTTCCATTCCCATTTTTAGTCTGCATATGGTTTCTTCTCGGAGACACGGCCTTCCCAACAACATACGTCGTCACTTGAGCCTTCTACTAGTTCAACACCTCCACAAATTAATGTTAGTGCTTTATTATCTACCCCTCTAGCATCTTCAGTTACTCAAACACCTCCATAAGTTCCATTGTTGCTTCTACTTGTCATGTCCTAACCAACTAGTAACATTCAAAATATTACCATGTTTATCCCAACATCAAGCCCTCTAATCAATACTAGTGCAATTACCACCACTCACTCTGTTTCACAATATATACTGCAACAATCATTACCGTTAATCTCTATACCAAAATCTGCTCCATATATCCCACAACAAGCACCATCCTCTGTAGCCTCTGCTATGTTTTTTCAACAACCACCTCCTTACTCACAACCATTTCCTTACCAATACATACAATCTTCGCAACCTTTGGCATCTCAACAATACATTCCACAACAAACTACTCCTTTACAAAAAAACATCCCTTCTCAATAATACATCCCACAACAAACTACTCCACAACAAAAAAATATCCCTTCTCAACAATACATTCCACAACAACAAAACATCCCATCTCAACAATACATTCCACAACAAACCCTTCGCCAACAAAGAAACATTCCTTCTCATCAATATATCCTAGAACAATATATACCCCAACAAAACATCCCTTCTCAACAATATATCCCTCAACAAAATATCACACAACAAAGCATTCCTTCCCAACAAAACATTCCACAACAATACAATATTCCACAACAAAACATCCCTTACCAAAGAAAACATTCCTCAACAATACCGGATATACTATACTCACCTGCACAGTCGGTTTGCATTCCAACATGGTCCCTCTTCACAACAATCAACACAGATCGACCTTCTTCAAACACTCATGAATCAAATATCAAGTCTAGAAGTTGCCTCATCTACACCAACATAATGTTCTCTCTTACGATCAAATATGTAATGAACCCATTCACCCTCGAGTCCCATATAAAACATATCCCCCTCACTAGGAGCTTCCAAATTTTATTAAGTTCTACAAGATGAGGAAGACCCCCAACAACATAATCATGCGGTTATTCGTCACGCTTGTTATTTAATAGCTCATGATCAAGACCTCATGCTGAGAACCTTTCCTATGTCCCTCGTTGACCCTGCTCTGGATTGGTACAATAACATTCCACAATATTCCCTTTTCTCCTTCACCCAACTCGCACAATTGTTTTTAGAACACTTCTCTATAAACATAGACCACAAAGTCACTATCAATGACCTTTATGTTATCAAACAATTTGAAGATGAGTTCATTGTTGATTTTATTTCCCGTTGGAGGGTATAATCAATCGATTGTCCTTTTAAGTTGCCCAAACCGAGTTGATTGAAGTTTTTGTTAGGATTATACTAGCTATACAAATAAACAAATATGCGATGAATAACTCGAAAAATGTAAAATGAGAAAAGAATGCAATAAAGCAGAGACACATATTTAATGTGGTTCACCCAAAATGGGCTACGTCCACCAGAAACAACCAATCCTTTTATTCATCCAACCAACTCATACAATGAGCCTCATATAATGACAACCCTTTACGAGATATTAGGGTTTTTATCATTTCGGGAAAACATAGAAAACCACCTGTTAGATTTGTGACCTAATAAGGAATAGTCCAAATTTCACAGTGCATAAATACATATAAAATGTGGCTTATAGGGCGTTGCCCCGAACCCCACCGGGCACACGACCCAGACCCCCACCGGGGGGCCATCCCCGGACCCGCAAGGGGGCAAATCCCCAGTAACCCTCGTCGTTATCAAGCTCTCTGATCAGCGGTTTTACGCCGATCATGCGCCAAACATATTTCGTCAACATTACAAATTCAATCATTCCAGACCTTTGATGAAGCCTTTACTATGGCCCGTAAATTAGAACTACATGCTCTAGAAGATGGTCGTGTTAAGCTTCGACCTAAGAAACCATGAACTGAGTTTCTATCTAAGTCATCCTCTAGTCCTAACAAATCTAAATCAGTCTGCTAATGCCGTAGTAGTCAAGTATGCTCCTAAAGAAAATCCTACCGCTGAATGTTCCTATCCACAATGTAATTATACACCAATTGGAGAAACTTATAGCGCGGTCTTTAACAAGATACTAGGTGCAAATATGATAACTCTCCCTCCTATCCGACCTATTGACACATTTGCATCTAAACCCTCATGGTACTGGGACAACAATTATTGCAAATATCATAGGGTTAAAGGACATGATATTGAAAGGTGTCGTACATTTCACAATGTTCTTCAAGATTTGATTGATAAGGGTGAACTTCATTTGGATAATCCCAATGCACCCCCAAACCAAAATCTTGACATATTCAAACAACCCTTTCCAAATCATCCTCCATTTATTGATCAACCACAAACAAATGTTGTCCATACTCATCATACCATTAATGTCATTACTAAAGTAACACCTATTCTTGAATCCAAAATAACACCTATATCTATTGAATCAACATCCACATCTATTGAACCAACAAACACACATGTTAAAGAAACATCTACATCCACACAATCAACGGCATTTACGACAACACTACTTTTTTTCAACTTAAACCTATATCTACCAAATCCTTGTCTGCTTTATCTTACCATTACTGTCACAAGTCATTACCAATCCTATCCTTACCAATTCCACCCTCTAGTGTAGATACCCCTATAACTACACCCTCATTCACAAACATAACTATGATACCTCTCAAACATTCTTAACACAACCATCTCCGCCTAAACCGACTTTGGGCCATACTCGTCCTCCTACAAAAAATGAACAATCTTAAATCGACAAAAAACACAAATCATTTGGATATTAATTTGGTTGATTGTATGCAAAATGAACACACAATTTTAATCAAAAACACTGAAAAAATATAGTATAATATTTCTTTTATTCCATCTAAGATGTTATTACATTACTTTGAAGATACACACACACACACATATACACAAATTTGCTCTCCTAAATAATAGGAGTCATCCCTCATCCCACATATCTCTCCCAATCCCCAAGATATCTCAACCTACCTAGAATATTGCATTCTAGTGAGTTTCTCACTCACGTAGAACAAATACAATCCTATATTATTATCAACGAGTTGTATTATCATGACAACTCTATTAATAATAATATTACAAAGATATGAGTTGTAAATACAACCCATCACACACACATTAATAAAATGTGAGCACTAACCATAGAATATCCATAACATTCCTCCTTAGTGCGAACATGGATGAGTTTTGTCTAGTACATGCTCATGATACGATGGTTTTCAAAGAGTACCATCAACTCCAACAGGTTTTCTAGTGGAACCATTAACCACTATGTATGTAATTTTCTAAGAGATTCACAAACTCTCAAATTGGGTTTCTAGTGGACCACTAACCACTCCATAGTAGCGTACACATTTTCTCACCCCCATCTTTACATTCAAGGGAGAATACAAGAAATATCGATCATGCAAGAGCTCACTTATTACAAGAGCGAACAAGAATAAATCATCTATTCTTATTACATCACACAATGAAAATTAAACACACAACAAAAATAAATGCCACAAATTCATTGTGTGGCCCCGTCGCTTGTGGCTTGCGAGGTCACTGATTAACCTCCTTCCTTCATCGAGATGCTACTTAGCAAATACACTTTGAGGCTCAAATTTGTTACAAATCAAATGTCGTGTTCCACGGAAAATGCATTCGTAAGGTAATTTTTTAGGCTTTTGACAATGTCTACATATAACACTCTCACAACCACTTTTTGACTCAAACAATTTAAAAAATAATATTTAATTACTTTTTCAATTTAACGATTTTGGCACTTTTCAAGATATAACACAACAATAAATAAAACAAAATACTCCTGACCATCACGACTCATAATAACATATAAGAACAATTACTAAAATTCAAAAAATAAGACTATAAATATGTGTCAAAACTAATATAATGACTTGAACACATGATAACATAAAAAAATAATTAAAATGAGACTACTCACTTTAATTTTTTGACAAAGGTAATAATAATATTAATTCACGAAACCTAAAAGACTATTAAAATGAACTAAACATAAATCAAAACCTAATAAACTTAATAAAAGAAAAAACAACAAACTAGCAAGCCACATGGAGGAGCCATGGGATAGAGAAGCATTAAAGAACTATGAATCTTTCTGGACAATCGATTCGATGCAATAAGATCTTCAAATTCAAAAGGTTCTCCAAATCTGCTAAAATTTCTCCACTAATTTCCACTAAAATAGACCCATAAAATAAACTATACGACGAAGACAATAGAATATCAATCTATCCACACAACGTTGACCATGGAGAACAAAGTTTTATGGAGAAGGATGTTAGTACAAAGTGGATCACTACTTAGGGTTGTTCCAATGCTGAGAGAAACAAAGTTTATGTAAAAGATCACTATGCAAGGATTATGCAGCATTCATCTAAATTGCGGTCTTAAATTCCACAAAATTGCTTCGGGCATTAGAATCGCTTTCATGTTTTCTCTTAAACCGTGATGTGGGTTTGGCTGAAATTTGAACAATATTTTCCTCACATATCCTTCTTCAAACCCATTAAAAATATCAGAGACCCAAATCGTAAAATAGAAATTATGACCAGTTCTTTACACGGGAATCATTGAATCTAACACCACAACTGCTCTATTTTTTCATAGACGCATCAATTGGATTATAACGCTTGCTTTGATACCAAATATTATTTTGGTTCAGATTGTATGCAAAATGAACACACAATTTTAATCAAAAACAGGAAAAATATAGTATAATATTTCTTTTATTCCATCCGGGATGTTATTACATTACTTTGAAGAGATATATATATATATATATATATATATACACACACACACACAAATTTTCTCTCTAAATAATAGGAGTCATCCCTCATCCCACATATCTCTCCCAATCCCCAAGATATCTCAACCTACCTAGAATATTGCATTCTAGTGAGTTTCTCACTCACGTACAACAAATACAATCCTATATTATTATCAATGAGTTGTATTATCATGACAACTCTATTAATAATAATATTACAAAGATATGAGTTGTAAATACAACTCATCACACACACATTATTCAAATGTGAGCACTAACCATAAAATAACCATAACAATTACATTAATCATGTTATTCAAACTCCTCTTCCTCCATTAACATCAAATTTAATAAACTCACCTAGTACGTCTAAAACCTCAAAAGGACCTAACAAACAAGGCATGGTCCATGTCTTTAGGAGTCCTTACTATAATGAAACATACCGTTTCGTGGCCCTCCGCCTTTTCTTCCATCTCCTCCTAGAAAGACCATTTCCACTCTTAGTGATCCTCTTGTCATGCCAAGGCCAAGACCTACCTACCCAACTTCCACAATGGGACCTCATAAACAAGATGCCATCCAAGATTTTAAAGGCCCCTATTATGTTCCCCTAGATCAGAATCCTTGCGTGGTCCTAGATCTCTTATACCTAGGAATCACCCCATTATTTCAGGTCCAAAACCTGTCTATCAAGCTTCCACAAGTAGCTCTCGTCCCTCATCCATCACAACACCCAAGAGCCCTTCACAACCAATAAAACGACAACCCCTAACCAATCTCTTACTTCCATCGGAAGATAAGATATCTGAAACTCCATCGTCATTTGCATATGCACCAAAAGGGCATTATGCAACTATTTTGGAAGACCTCCTTCAAAATCACTCATAACATTACCACCTCTCAAACCATCAGACTCACAAGGATGGAAACCCACTTGGTATGACTTCATGCCTCATGCGAATATCATAGAACATGAGGTCATTCCATTGAGGATTGTAAATCCTTCCACATGATTGCACAAAAAATTGGTAAATCCGATTTCCCTTCTAGTTAAATCACATACAACATCGACATCTTCTCTTCCTTCTGAACCACATGCAACATTAACATCAACATCGTCATCGCCTTTATCAAAATCTAAGGAACCCATGTCAAAAATCCCTTCCCATCAGGTCGATGTTGTACATATTACTACTCGTTCACATAACTATGACACAGACCCATCTCAACCTAAGAGAGATAAAACCTACATAGCTATACCTCCACCACCGAATAACCCCTCCTTTAGATAAACCTAAATTATCCATCCCAGTGGCTCCTGAAACATCTGGTCCAACAATGTCACCAAAGACCAAGGTTTCTATCCTCGTTGCACCACCTTCACCATCCACCGCGATGTAAAAAATGGTCATTAAACAATTACATCAAGCTCCTATTAAAATTTCATTATATGAATTGATACAAACATCACCACTTCAAAAACAAGCAATGATGGAAGACCTCGATCAATAACAATACCTTTAGATGATCCATCATCTTTTACAAACTTTGTGGGAGCTCTCAAAGCATCTCGCCACTATATCTTTTGAACCATCTCGAAATACCTTCCCTCAAACCGAGAAGATCATGACTTACCACTTTTCATCACAACTCAAATTAATGATGTCTATATCAAAAGAGTAATGATTGATAGTGGTGCCACTATTAACATTATCTCCTCCCTTGATTTTGATCAACTTAAACTACCCAATACCATTGACCCAAACACCAATCTTATTATGATCCTTCAATGACACTATTGCACCCACGTTAGGCATCATCATCTTACCACTAAAAGTTGGTGTAAAAACTCTCCCAGAGATCTTCTACATCATAGAAGGAGAGTTTCAATATAATATGTTATTAGGATGCCCATGGATACACACTATGCGGTGTGTTCCATCGACTCTTCATCATTATATCAAGTACGAACATGAGGGTCAAATATTCCTTGTTCCCACAAACCCAATCCTTTCGCCAATTGTTACGATGTATCGTCTAAATGATGAACTTATTCCCAAATCCACGTCTGAGTCATCCAATGAAGCTTCCACTATCCCATCTATTCCATCTTCTAAATTACCAGATGATTCTTCACTTAGTGATGTTGTACAATGCCTCACATTGGATGGATATCGTATCCCCATGCTTAATCACATTCCTTCACAAAAAACTTATGGTCGCCTTGACAAACGACCCACGTATGACCCTAATGTGGGAGATGTTATCTCTTACGGTCCAACTTATCTCAAAACAAATTTTTCTATGGGGGACTCAATCATCCTTCATCTTGTACTATTGATCAACATCGTGCCATGCCTTTCACATTAGACTTCAAATCTTTAGATAATCCAAATTTCACCTGTATGTATATTTACCATTGTGCATGGAGAGGTTTTGGCCTTGGACGTTATGAATAGGGAATACATGATGTGGTCATCCAATGTTCTCTTAAAAATTACGAAAAATACGGTTTAGGTTATAAAAAATTCGGTTCAGAAATATTTGAGGCTACTACATCCAAACTGGATACATTCGTGCTCATTACTGAACTAAACCCGTCGTCACCAACATCCTCTGAAGACCCTGTGGACTTAGACGACATTGTTCCCATCCCATTTAAATTTTTTTATTTAGTCAATACCATATTTTTAGGAGTGTTCAATTATCAATCTAATCACATCACTAAACAAATACCTCTTCTTTGGCCAGAAATGGTTGAGGAAGATTCACCTATTATAAATGTCCTTCAGTTTCATGATGATCAAGACATCCTTTTGCATATGGGAGTTGAAGATCATTTCCTTCAGAAAACCTTATCATGAAACATCAAATCTCCTTAATGAATCCACCATCGATTTTAACCTAGGAACCTCTCAAGATCCCCGTATAGTTAAAGTCGACTAGTCATTAAATCTGCAGGAACTAGATGACTTCACCTTTTTTTATCAAAATATTATCAAGCCTTTTCTGGTCATATATTGATATGCCTGGAATTGATCCTAATATTGTAGTACACAATATTGTCACATATCCAAACGTTAAGCCAGTTAAACAAAAATTCCATAAAATGCATCCCCACATAGCTCTTCTTGTTAAGGAAGAGTTACAACGTATTTTATCTGCTAATTTCATCATACCTATTGATTATCCACAATGGGTTTTGATATTGTTCTTGTAACTAAAGCATCGGGTAAGTTACATATCTACACAGATGTTAGAGATCTCAATCTTGTTTGTCCAAAATATGATTTCCCCCTTCCAAACATAGATCATCTCGTTGACCTAACAACCAACCATGAAATGCTTTCCCTTATGGATGGTTTTTCAGGTTATAATCAAATTATTATCATTACGATGATGACCAACAAAAACCTCTTTCATCACCCTTGAGGAACCTTTTTTACCGTGTTATGTCATTCGACCTTAAAAATGCGATGGTAACCTATCAACGAGAAATGACCTACATTTTTCATGATCTCATTCATAAAATAGTTGAAGATTATGTCGATGACCTTTTAGGAAATTCCAAACAACACAAAGATCATCTTACAGTCCTTGAATCAATCTTATTCGTATCATCCAATATTGTCTCCGCCTCAATCCCGTAAATGTGTTTTTGGTGTTCTCACTTTGGTAAAATTTTAGGGTTTATCATATCTATATGAGGTATTGAAGTTGACCCAACAAAGGTTAAGGTTATCATTGAAATTCCTCCACCATCTAATCTCACACAACTACACAACCTTTAGGGAAAATTACAGTCCATACGACGTTTCATATCACAACTCTCTGATCGTTGTCATCCTTTTCATCACCTTCTCCATAAGGACATAAATTTTCATTGGGATTCTGATTGTCAGAAGGCCTTTGATGAAATGAATCATTATCTCTTATCACCACTGTCCTCACTCCACTACGTGAAGGAGATCCATTTTAATTATACATATATGCTTTAGAACACGCTCTTGGAGCTACGTTTGCCCATTGTGATAATTAGGGATGAGAACAAGTCGTATATTATATTAGTCGCACACTTCATGAACGTTACACCGAAGTTGAAAATTTATGTTGCGCTTTATACTTTTTCCACTTCTAAGTTGTGTAATTACCTTCTTAATCATAAAACATATGTTGTCACGTGGCTTCATCCACTCAAATCTATACACTCTAGACCATATCATAATGATCGTATCACTTGATGGCTTATGCTTATGATTGAATTTGACCTTGAATTCATATCACAAAAATCTATTAAAGGACAAGCTATTGTAGATCAGCTTGCCGATGCTCCTTACCAAATAGTCGACTTCCCTTTAGTACTTCCCAGATGAATCCATTAGTAATGTCGACAAATACAAATTCCTCCCTGTCAGGATGCCTCTCTTCTTTGATGGTTCTAAATGTTAGGAAGGGGGAGGAGCTGGTGTTGTTATTATCCTTCCTTTGGGTATTCCTATTCCATTATCATTTAAACTCAACTTCGAATGCACTAATAATATGCAGAATATGAAGCTTTAATCATGGGTCTCACCACTACAATTCTTCTAGGTGTTCACATCTTAGACATCTATGGAGATTCACAACTTGTTATCAGTCAAGTCAAAGGAGAATATTAGTGTAAAAATGAAATTCTACAAAAATATAAAGCCAACGTTGACTTTCTCCTCGACGCTTTTGATCACTACACCATCCAAGCCATCCCACAATCTTCTAATAGGTTTGCAGATACAATGGCCTCTTTAGGAGCCCTCATCCCATTAGAAATAGAAGAGTCAAAAGACAATACTAAAGTATCTGTCGTTGTTCAATGATTAGATCACCCTTCACATCAAAATGAACTTCCTCCTATCAATATCATTGATGATAATCCAACTGATTTATGGTATACTTAGATATACGATTATCTTGCTGAATCCAAAATCCCATCTGATTTATCACGTAACGCTAAACGGTCATTCCTTCAACGTATCACTTGTTTCATCATTATTGGTGGTATACTTTATAAATGAATTTTTGACGGTATCTTGTTAAGATGCCTTAAATCACATGAGTCAATCAAAGCCATTGAAGAATTCCATGATGATATTTGTGGAGGTCATTTCAATGGAAATTCCGTTGCTAAACGTGTTATATGACTAGGGTATTACTGGCCTACTATCACCAAGGATTGTTGTGAGTATGTTAATAAATGTGTGAAATGTCAAATTCATTCGATCTCATCCATGTCCCCAGTCAAGCCTTATAACCTGCTTAGGACCTATGACCTTTCTCCCAATGGGGATTAGACCTCATTGGGGCCATCAATCCCAAGTCATCTCAACAACATCATTCCATTATCATAGCCACTTGAATATTTCACCAAATGGGTTGAAGCTATCCCTTTGACATCAACTAAATTAAGACCTATTATTAATTTCATATATCAACACATTATATGTCATTTCGACATCCCATATAAACTTATCACAGATAATGGAAAATCTTTTAAAAATAAAGAAGTTAAAAAGCTTTGTGACACTTTCAACATTAAACTTAGCTTTTCATTGCCATATTACCCCAAGAAAATAGACAGGCTAAGGCCTCTAATAAAACACTCAACAAAATCCTTATGTAAATGGTTAACGATACGAGACATGAATTGACACCTTCAAATATTATTTTCTCTTTTGGCTAATCGGACTAGCATCCACACACCTATAGGTGGTACGCCCTATTCACTTGTTTATGGCTCAAAGCCATTGTACTTCTTGAAATCCAAATGCCATCACTTCATGTATCCCTCACGGACTTCATCCTTGATGAAGAATATCGACAAGACCGTTTAGCACAACTTGAACTGTTAGATGAGAAACATCTAATGGCCCTTAAACATCATCAAGTTTATCAAGAACACATTAAAAGAGCTTATAAAAAACATATTAAAGAATGTGACTTTAAAGTTGGTGATCTTGTGCTTAAAGAAAATCAAAATGTCACTCAATTAGAATGAAGTAAATGTGGAAAGTTTTCCCCCAATTGGATTGGTCCATACATCATTACTTATAAATATGGGTCAAGAGTGTACCGTCTTGCTTCTCTTGATGGTGAACCTAAAGAAGAACCTTGGAATTCCTTGCACTTACGACCTTTCTATTGTTAAATGTTCGATTGTCATGACAATAGTTACATCTTATCCATCCATCATATCACAATAGTGATTTGAAAGCATGTGGTTATCCGTCATCATCCTAAAACACCTTAAAGAAGAGCATCATGGCTCTACTCATTGCATCTTTCTCTATGGATAAGTTCCTCTTTAGCAGGAACCTCACAATCACTACATCCATTCCCCCTATACCAATTAAAAGGGAACATAACATGGAGTACGAATGTGTAGATCATATATGCAAATTTTCCCTTCCTTGAAATAGTCTATTAGGGATTTTCCCTCAGCTAAAAATATGTATTAAAATCATTTGGATGCATTTCTCAAAAGTCAAAATAAATGGTAGATCAATCCCTTGAAGGATGACTATCCATAAAAAAATCAATCAAAAGTAAAAAGTAGAATGATCCCTTGAAGGACAACTACTATAAAAGTGTAGACCATACCCTTGAAGGATGGCTACCCATAAAAAGGCTTCCCGCATTGATCAACCTTTGAAATAAATACACTAATACTAAAAGCATCTAGGAAGGTTTCCCACATTGATCAGCCTTCTCCTTATAGAAAACTTCTCGCATTGATTAGTTTTCTTCAAAATAAAAATAAAGTTGGGGCATCTCTCTTTAGACTTGTAGGAGAATCTGTTTCCCCTTATTGATTAATAGACGTTTAGATCCCCTCTCATCTTTTAATAAAGAAGCACTCGTTTAATCCCACATTTTATTAAGTATTGTGTAATTATCCATTGATGGTCATAATTAACCTTTGTTGAAGGTTGTAAGTGCAAAGAGAGCATTCAAGCTTTCAATACCCATCATGTATGTACCAAATCCATAGCGAGACAATCATTACACGTTTACTCTATTTCATTGAGCCACATTTTGATAAAATGTAATTTGAGATCACATTTTAAGCTATTTAATTCCATATCGCATCTAATAATAATACATTTAAATTAAAAGCATACATGACTATACATATTGAAAACAACCACACATGAAATATAAAAATAATTTATAGATAATAAAACCTCATCATCATCATCATCATCATCATCATCATCATCATCATCATCATCATCATCATCATCATCATCATCATCATCATCATCATATATATCGATCAAATCCATATACATCAATATAAAAATAAGCTTCTAAGAGCCATGTTAACAAAATACATCATACAAAAATGGCTTCCATGAGCCATACAACTATATATCATGAATCAGTAAACTAAAAATCTCCAAGGGACTGATGATGAGGGGTTGTACTACCCTCTCCTCCCTGAGCACCTCTACCTCTAGGCTACTCTTGCACCACCCACAACACCAACATCTCCTCTAGCTTCTCCCTCACTATCACCCACTCACTGAGGTCTCTCGAGGTGGATGACCCACACTCGTTGTCGCACTAGGACTTGTCGTCTTCCCGACCAAATGGTTAGCATACAAAATTGCATCTGGAAAATCATGAGTCACCATATCAATATAATACTGTAAATCAGCCCGTAATGACTCATAGTGAGCCCTAGAAATTGTCCCAGACCCCGTAGGTGGCCTCTCGTCCCACTAGCATGTGGCCTTGCTTCACTAACCCCGGGCCTTTGCCCACTTGGCCCGTGCTCTCTCGAGCCATATCGGCCCAACTCTGCACCAAAAATAGAAGACCTTGTAATCCCCAAGGCCTTCCTCATCCCGTCCCTCTAACCCTTGTACCGATCTCTATCTGGAATAACTTGGACCAGCTGTTCACTAAGTCCATCCCGCTCAGTGATCAAACTATCCCACTTTATGATCAATGTGTCTCAAATACCAATGAGGTCATCCCTCTCTCTCCTGGCCACATCTCTCTCACCCTCAACTATGGCCTTCTCGACCGTCACTATTGCAATAGCTACAACTACATCATCATCACCCTCCTCCTCACTACCATCCTCTGCATCCTCCATTGTCTCCTATGCCACTACTCCTCTCACTTCCCAAGCACATACCTGTCTAACTCTTTGTACTACTCTCTCGAAACCCAATTCCTGTCAAATATCCTCAATACATGGGTCCACCATGTTGTGCACTTAGGGGTAATCACCACATCGTCAATCGGGACAATTTGACCCTCATCATTAGGACCCATGACCCTTGTTGATCAACAATAACCTTGGGCTCTGTCATAACTGCCCTAGGGGTCTATGTGTCTCCATCCTCCCATCTATCTTATACGGGCCCCTCTGGAACTCCCTACACCAATCCAAACTATCTCCTAACACGATCAAAATAAAGTAACTCGTGCTCACCTAGTCGGTGAACTTGTACCCATATAGGTGATGCAAACTAACCATTCCCAAGCAGACTCAAAGCTAGACATGAAAATCTAGATATGACCTCCATAACACATCTCCTACTTATAACCCTGACAATAAATCTCTATAGTATCCTGACTTCTTCCTCTTGACCTCTGACCAACATCCTCCCTCCACCTCATGAAACCAAGATGCTCATCATCTATCCTACAGGGTAATCCCACATGTCATGCAACTGCAATGTGCTTGAAGGCCCAAGCCTGTAGTAAAAATGTAATATCAATACCATATCTCTTGTGGACCTTCTAGGCCCAAAACTCTCTATATATCTATGTAAGTAGGGTAGGACCCCACTCAAAAATGGTACGGTGCTCCATCATCTCAGCCATAACCCCTGTCATCATCCAAGGAAATTAAGCACCTCCTGAATTTGGTAGAGCAAAAAAATGATGGCCATCATCATCATGGTCATCTAAGTACGACCCTCTGTGTCAGGTGAATAAAAATGGCCATATCGCAAACGTTCTGACTCATATCTAACATCAGCCACATCTGCTCCATACAACCTAGTCATCACCCCATCCCTCTCCTCCTCAGTGATGATATATACACCCTCTCCTCGGATAGGTACCCTTAGGATGTGGTGTACATCCTCCAAAGTAATCATGATCTCACCGGTAGGCAACCAAAAGTATTGGTGGAAGCATTCCACCACTCTAACAAGGCCAACATAAGACTTTGAGACCTGTGTAATTGATGAAAATGCCTAATGGCACCGAATCCTACGGCCTCAACATGCTCCCAATCGTCATCAGACATATCATCCCTCACCTCATCTAAAATCAATGGTATACAATCACGAAGTGTCAACTTCGCATCCACTTGTAAAATGAAAACAAATCAACATTAGTTTCGTTATTAAAATAAAATGATAAGAATCATTCAAAACATATAAAAAATTCATCCACATCAACATCAACATCATCACCTAAAAATACCAACAACATCTAAAACATCAAAATTAAATGACACATCGCCATCTAAAAATGAAATTCCATATTCGAAGGCAAAAAGCAAATTACCAAAATTGCTTAGATATCAAAATTAATGTTGTCAAAAACAAAATTTGATCAATATCAATTACATCCAACATTAATATAAATATTAAAACTACAAACACTATGTAAGACCCTAAAACATTTCTTAAGATCAGGCCAATAACCACAAAAATAAAAATTGTCCATAATGTAGGTGAATCACCGACGATTCACTTGATCACCGACGATCCTTGCAATGTTTCCCTAGGGCATACGTGCGCCTCCAAAACAACATTAAAACCTAAAAACTACTCAAAACCACAAAAAAATCTACAAAAAATGAAAAAAACAGGGGTAGATCACCTACCTCGACCATCACGGGCTTTCGTTTCCTGCTTGAAGTCACCATCCCGTCCGAAAATCACCTTTTTATCCTCGAAAAGACGTTTTCCCCATGCAGCTCGCTCTGACAAATCATTTTCTTTGTATGGTGAAATGAGTCGTGAATTGGATTTTTATAGCCTCATTTTTACATTGTGGAAATCACCGACGATTCCCTTAATCATCGATTGACGATTTACCTTTAATCACTTGCAAATCATATCCTATTGGCATAAGTGCCCAAATTTTCCCTAAATCTTAGCAATCACACTTTTTCAATTGTGTGCCAATTTTTCAATGGACTCAAGTCCTTTAAACATTAAAGCAAACAAAGCGAAACTCACATCTGGATCCGCCATTCATCTATGGGACGTGTGCCCTTTGGCCCCCATCAATTGGCTTTCCCATTCTTTTAGCCTACTTTTACGGATCATACGTCTATAGGAGTTGAACCCTTTGGTTCCCCTATCATTTGATTCAGTCGGCAACACATTTTGTTTCGGTAACCCCTAGAGTTGGGGCAACTTTTTACAAAACACATGACACACGAACATCAATGTTCCATGTGGATCACCCATACAATCTTTTATTGTTTTTTCTCGACGCGCTTGACGTTAAACCGCTTGACAAAAAAAGGGGAAAATATAGACACTAAAAATTTGCACCCGCCTATCTTTATTTAATTATCCCATTTGCAATTATATCATCACATTACATTAATCACAATTAAATAAAATATTTCCTCATAAACATTAATATTATATCCCCGATATTTTAATTCACCTTAGTAAGCTCCTAAATATTATTTAAAATTTTCCCTAAATCCTTATCTCGACACTCTATCATGGGTATTTTTATAAATCCCCCATTATCTTATCAAAATCTTATATTATCACAAAGAATCATATATTCGTGCGTTTAATATATCTTAATCAAATAACCTAATACATATCCTAAACAAACTTAGGCTAAATTAGAACATATCTAACTAATAAAATCCTTTCCCGACACCCCATTAGACAACACGACACTTTCAAAACCAACCAACAAACCCATCTCCGAAAACATGAACAAGAAAACTTGAATTAGCAAATTGTTTCACCAATTTTCTCAACATATTCCAAATGGCTAAAATTGCCGCGATTATTTAAGCCTAAATTGCGATCTCCTTACGGACGATCTTTTCATAGTCTCAAGCCTTAATCTTCTATCGGTCATGTTATTGACATATTACACTAACGACAAACACAACATCATCCAGTGCACCAACATTCATATTCAATGAACAAGTCTGAGAATCATTTTGGAGTTTAGTCGGCAATCAACAAATCTTTAGTCGGCTTTAAGCTCCGCCCTCCATACCCGCTCAAGGTCGATTATATCCTGCAATCTCGTTTCTTCATTCAAACCTCTCATTTTAATTTATTAACCGACACTACTCTTTTGAAAAATCCATAGTCACGAATCATAGGTTTCTTGTCAATCTCTCTCTCTTTCAAGATCAAAACCTTGATTTGATACTAAAGAATGCAAGCACAATCACACTCAACCCAAACAACTAGTTAGCACAAAACAAAATATCTACAAAATTTCCTTGCTTTTGTAAAATAACTCTCTTACCCAAGCCTAAATACTCCTCAATCATGTGAAAGCATCCACAAGTTTTTGCAAGAAAACTTAGAGGGTACAACAAAAGAACTTGCCATTTTGGGTTGAATCTTCTAACCCTCTAGAGCGAATTGAAGAAGAAAGGACCTAGAATTGTTTTTAGAGCTTGAAGGATTCACATAGCCAAAACCACAATAGTTTTTGAAAAAATCAGTATCGAATGGATTCAAATATCCAATAATCAAAAGGATGAAAATATTATAATAGAAAAAACCGAGAGACTCACCTTGATGAAAATGGTCAAGTCTAAAGAAGAAACTCTTGCACCAAAAGATGAGTTAAAGCTCGACATCTTAAAAATGGCAGCCACAACTTCACAGAGAGCTCAAGTAGAGAAAAATGTAAGAAAACTAAGTATTCACGTTCTCATAACCTTGTAGAGGGTGAAGAGAGCACAAAATCAAGCTTCAAAAAAACAATAATGGGGGCTTGGAAAAGTTTTCCGTGGCTTCACCAAGTTGAAGGCTTCCAAATGAAAATGACCAAATGATGGGTCAATTTTTATTTTATTTCATTAACCACAATGTCAAGTTACGCCAATCACTTGGTAGATTGAAATCAATGGATCAATTCAAAGAGTACATAGATCAACAGATTGAGAATAAAAATCACCATATTCCAATGCAAACCACATGATCAACGGTTCAAGATCATCAAGTACGAGATGAAATGGTGACTATCAAAACCACAACTCAACCAATGTTCACGATAACTCAACCACTTTTTCCAACTAATCGGGAGTTAAGGATCAATGGATGAGATCTCAAAGTATAAATTTCAAACAATGCACAATACTAACCCATCAAACCACAACTCAACTACCATGAGTCGAGATCAATGATGGAGATTAGAAAGAATAGAAATCGACGGTCGATAATTGATCACCAAATTCAATGCAAACTTCGAGTTTCCAATGACTCTACTAGAGTTGGAGATATGGTCACCGATATAATTATTGGTTGTATCATCATGGATGGGGACGAGCCCCTTTTTTAAATTATCATTGCATTGACCTTAGATAAGATCTAATAATAATTTATGCGCCATGAACTATTGAAAAGGGGCTAGAATAATAATATGTGTAATGGTGAAATCAAAAAGGGTCGAAGGATTATTCTAAACAAATTATTGCTTTAGACCTTAGAGTTGGGTCTTTCAAGTGTGTGCCATGATTTATGATTAAGGGGGTCAAATAAAAATCATAGTCTATCATAGTCAATGTCATGTAATGAAAAGATGACCAAAGTCAAAATGAGGGCCCTTGCCATAAAATTACAAAAATACCTTAATCTTGCCGAATAGCCTCATACAAAGGAGAGGATAAAAGAAGAAGAAGACCTTATTACGTATGTGCATATGTGTTCCCCATAGTGGATGAATATTTTTCTAAGTATGAACTTAAAAGAAAGCATTATTTTAATTACACGGAGTATATATTTGCATGTCGTCACTAGAGGACAAAGCGAGAAGAAGAGAAATTTGTCATTGCAAGTGGGTGAATTTTACAAGTACCACATCAACTTGATTAAGTATGATTATTTAATCACCAGATATCTGAGGTAAATATGAAGTTGCATGCACATTGTAGAAGACTTGCACATTAAGCAAGGTCTATTATTAGCCAAAGTATTCACCCATATTAATTCTTGTAAAATAAATAGAAAGCGAGTCCAATGCACTTTGATTAAGTGTATTTTTGGAACTAAAGGTAATTATATCCTCATTCAAAACAACATGGTTAATTTATCCCTTTACTTATTCATACTTGCCTTTCCAATTATTTGTAGTGTTTTGTATCTTTTTATTAGCTCTTGACTATTAATTCCATGAATTAATTATCTTACCTTGCTGCAAATTTGGTTTTTTCTACATAGTCTTAGTGTGCATGTTAGCTTGGTGTGTTGTTTTGATTTATCCATCAAAACATAAGTGTTTTGCCATAGGATTCAATTGAAATCCATTGTTTCTTGCTTCGTAATCGTGAGGAGGATATTAAGGAGAATAATTAGAGATAGAATATCTCTTACTCATCTTATTAAATCAGAAGCACGTACAATATTTATAGGTACATGAATAAACTATACTCCCGGAATGGATGGAGTAATTACAAACAATATGAGCGAATAATGGAATAAATAATAACAACTAGTCTAATAATAAAATAATACATAGACTATGCTAACATTCCCCCTTTATTACATTATTCTTGCAAATGTGACCCCTGAAAAGTTCAAATTTCACTTTTCTAAGAGATTTTGTGAGAATATCATTTACTTGTGCTTACGTAGGACAACACTTTGGAGTGAATCGATGGTTCAAGACGTGCTCTCAAATGAAATGACAATCAATCTCAATATGCTTTGTTCGTTCATGAAAAAATGGATTCTGCATGAGCTTCAACACACTCTGATTATCACAATAGAGAATAGGTGACTATTTTCAAGAATTCCTAGGTCATCCAAAATGTGACGTAACCATATCGCTTCGCACACAGATCCTCGTGCGGTGTGATATTTTGCTTACATTGATGAGATAGAAATAACATTCTACTTTTTTCTTATCCACGAGATAGGTCCATATCCGAGATGAAATATGTATCTTGTGGTTGTCTTCTTGTCATCAACAGATCTGACGTGTCCGAGTCGGCGTATCCTTGTAAGAAGAATTGATCATTCTTTTTATATTCAAGACCATAATCAACTGTACCTCGGACATACCTCAAAACATGCTTTCTTGTAGTCCAGTGACATTTCTTTGGCTCCTGCACATGAACTGGAAAGATAGTTGACAACATAGCATAAGTCTGGTCTAGTATATGTCAAGTAGATGAGTCCTCCAACAAATTGCTGTAGAGAGTAACATCTACTTGAGGTGAATCCTGGAATCGTGAAAGTTGTAAGCCTTTTTCCATGGGAGTGGATATAGGTTTACAATTGGACATATTGTAATTTTCCAGAGTGTCTTGGCATATTTTATCTGGGAGACAAAAATGTGATGCTCCTTTTGCCATATCTCAAAGCCAAGACAATAATGTAGTAGCCCCAAATCATCATGTCGAAGGTTATTTTGAGATCATTCTTCATAATATCAACTTTGATCTTACGAGCGCCCAAGTGATCACAAGATCATCCACATACACAGTAAGAATAAAAATTTCTTTTCTTACCTTCTTTATATACAAATTAGAATCTGAGGGTCTACAAGTGAACCCATGCTATAAAAGGTGATCATTGATCTTGATATACCATGCCCTTGGAGCTTGTTTCAATCCATACAATGATTTGATGAGATGACATACCTTCTTAGGATGTTCTTCATCAACAAATCCTTTAGGTTGGGTCATGTACACTTCTTCTTTTAGATCACCATTTAGGAAAGCACTCTTGACGTTCATCTGCTGAAGTCTCCATCCTTTTTGTGTTGCTAAGTGCGCAAACTACTCTAATAGTCTTGATCTTCACGGTGAGTGCAAAGTTTCTTCATAGTTGATGCCCTCTTTACGAGTGTATCCTTTTTCTATAAGTCATGCTTTATGTTTGTTGATGGATCCATCTTGTAGTGCCCACTTCCCTTTAACACCTTTCGATATTGATTATGATACTTGATGACTATATTTTAGGACATTATTATAGCTTTTGAGTTGGTATGATGTTAGACATTAGAGATCATGGTGTTGTTGACTTTGATTCATATACGATGTGGAGTATTGAGGATATTTTATACGGATGTTGTTATGTTGTTAACATGGTTATGTGTGTGTGTGTGTGTGTGTGTGTGTGTGTGTGTGTGTGTGTGTGTGTGTGTGTGTGTTTTTGGACATGTGATATTTTTTCATATTGAGTAGACCTAGAAAATTGAACTAATCTTGTGATCATATGGTTATAGATGAAATTATAAATGATATTGTTATTTGCTTAGATGATTTGGAGTTATATTTAATATTTATTTTGGATGTTTTGATGCGGCCATGAGGCAAGGAGGTATTTTGTTTTACGAGTAAACATGTCACAACAAACATTGGGGGATTGGAGACCAACCACATTGGAATCCTAAATGAATTTAGTAAGGGTCACCATGACAACTTGTATTTGTTGTTTGTCTATGTTTGTATTATTGTTAGGGGTTCACATGGGGGGATCACCTTTAAATGTGACCAAGGGGTTGTGTCTATTCTTTTCATTTGTTCCCTTGTTTAATTTTAATATGTGTTTATTTAGTGATGTATTCTCCCCTTCATTATTTATTTATTGGTGTCAAGTTTAGTGAGTAATCATGTTGATAAATTAATTAAATGGGTCAAAATAATGCATTTATTAGAGTTGATGGCTCTTGGATTATGTGTTGTAAGAGATGTGTAAGTAACCTTGGGTGTGAAACACTCCACCTTCCTTTTGAAATTCGGATATGTCCTTAGGGACTGATTTTGGAGGCTTGTGGGACAAGTTAAACTTGTCCCACACCTCTTAAATTGTTACACCAACCCTACCTATGGGTTGGAGGGTCAAAATTAGCTCTCATTATGTATTTTGGGAAGACAAGTTGTAAGTTTTTTTTGCACCTTCTTACATGTAATTAATTTTAGTCCTTAAGGGGTGTGGGCTTGGATTGTGTGTGTAAGTAAAATGTCATTTTATTCACCCAATTATTAATTGTGCTTTGGGGTTTGAAGTTGACTTGTGAGGTGGAGTTGAGGATGAGTGATGTGGCTTCCTACATGGAGCCACCTCATCATCCTCTCTTCCTTTTCTATTTATTCAAATTCTTTTGCTATTTTGGGGGTTCTTGGTTACTTCATTTGGTTTTGTGCTCTTGAAATTTCAGAGAGTTAGAGAATTTGATGCTTGTGTATTTGTTGGAGCTTTTGGACTATTTTGGATTTGAAGAAGCTTGTTGTTGAACTTTTGGATCAAGCTCCATCATGGAGAGGTAGGAGCTTGACTCTTTAAATTGTTTCTTCTTTTATATATGCATATGTGAATGTTGTTGAGTGTTTTGTATGTTTGTTGAGTGGTTGGGTGGATTGCCTAAGTGTGGTGTAGGAGGAGACTATGGGGATCTTCTTGTGGGGAGGCATAAGAAAATGTGGGGAGGTATAAGAGTTATTTTGTGGAGGGAATTTGGGATGGGTCTCCACCTTGTATAAGAAATAGCTTGAATTCTTACCTCGTTATGGGGTACCATAAGAGGAGGGAGGCATAAGAGAATGAGAGGTATAATGGGTACCTTGGGAGGGCATAAGATTATGTAGGGGCTTTGAGATGATATATATATATATATATATATATATATATATATATATATATTTGCGGGTTTTAAGGTGGACACCCATTTCCCCATTTGGGAGGTATAAGCAACTTTCCCCATAGATCTTGCTCCTTTGGATTTTGCATGATGAAGCATGTGTATTTTGTTGTTTCTCTTTACGTGGTAGTATCGCAGTTTTGGTATGATATGAATGTGAAATATGTTTTGTGTTGTGGAAGCTTGTTTGTTCTTGCGATGAGTTGAATCTATTTCCTATTGTAATGTGGTTGGAACTTAGGGGCCAATGAGGAGGATGGCTTCTCATCTTCATTGGAATTCTTGGTTGGGTGGAGAGCATTGTCTCTCCCTTTATTTTTGTGACCAAATGAAACATGGCGGATCTCTTGTTGTTGTTCTTGGAGTTGTGTATAAAGACAAATGTTGTAGTTCTCCTTGGGTCCTGTCATCACCAATCCAAAGCACTATGATAATTCTTCACCGGAACTCCTCGTTTTATGATTATTTACTAATGCATGACCTTTAGTTTGGTGGATGTAATCGGAAACAAAACAACAAACATAACACAAGAATACCATCGACTATGATAAGATGGGATGATGAAAAATCTGAAATATTAAAGTAAATTATAATATTAACATGAAATTGTTACAATCTCACGCATGAGGTACTTCAAGTGTTATTGACTTCACTTGCCTTCCACCAATACTATGGGAGAAACTTTACAATTACACCTCTTAATGGCTTCTTCAACACACCTTTAAACTGATGGCTTCCTTTACACACTTCATACAATATTTCTCACTACTTCCTTCTATGCTAAATGAGGGGGGTGGCCTCTTTATTTATAGAATTCTAGGCTTATCCATCTTATCTCTAAGATAGGATAAGAAATCCACTCTGACGAATCATATTTCATACCTTAACTCTTATCTGTACATGTAAGCTTATCTTTTAAGATAAGATAAACCTTATCATTTCACATGGGTTCCACATTTTTAGACTTTTTACAAATAAAATATAAAAATATTTATGACCTCACTTTGTTATCCAAATTTTACCCCCAGAGTTAATTTGATGACATACATCGAGTTTTTAGTTCCAAGCAAGTAGATTGATTCAGGAGAAAATCGTAAAATTGGCTAAGTCTGCTCAAGGCCACCTTTGGGGCAGTTGGAACAATTATACGCGGAAGGCGTGGACCGGCCGAAAAGCCTCCAGGCGGCCCAAACAGAAAAAGGACATCTCGGGACAAATGGATGCGAAATGCCCGAATCGGCCGAAAGAAAGAAAATTTGTCCAAGTCCTTTCTTGGGAGCAGCGGGGACAAGAGTGCGCGGAGGATGTGAACCGCCGAATCGGCGAATCGAGGCGAGCCGGAAGAATTTGTCCCAGAGGCAGACCTTTGGGACATTTGGGACAAATGGATGCGAAGGACGCCTTGGCCGGGATCGGCGAAACAAGAAACTTCAGTCTGAAAAAAGTGGGACAAAGGGCGCGCGGGACGCGAATAGCGAAGGAGCCGAAAGCCAATCGAGATCACGCCACGTGTCACCGGAAAAAAAAAGGGCGAGAAGCCCATTTCGGGTGGATTGGAGGATTCTATCCCACAAAGCACCGGGACATCCAAGACAAAAAGACGCGGTGGACGTGAAAATCGCGAGGCCGTGGACAGATCACAGCATGACACGTGTCGCCAAGGAAGAAAGTCCAAAAAGTCAAAGGGGTGAGTTTTTGAGCACTGATCCGAACCAATGAAATAGTGCCACGTGTCCAAGTTTAAGGGGCCCACAAGAAAAACCCACGAAAAGGTGGAGAGAGGGAATTGCTCAGCAAACTAGAGCCTGCCATGTGTCGTCCAGATGGCAAAGCATGGGAAAAGATTTTAAAACCTGTTCTTGCTTGTTTTGTGCCCTAAATCTTCAGACCTTCGTATCTTTCGATCCAGAGCTTGGATTTACACATTCTTTATATCAACGGAAAGCTGTTGAAATTCTCTACATGATTCTAGGATCAACCTCACATTTTGGTGCAATTTGGAGGGAGAAAATTAAGAAAATGTCTCTGACGCGTGGTGATAGACAGAAGTAATGCTTCAACAACCAACTTTAATGCAACAGACATACTCGCGCTTCTCTGTTAGACACCCCCGCCGTTTTTCTAGGATCCGCCGCTTCTGTCATAATGAGATGATTTTAAATGCTACCAAGAAGTGGTTGGGGCAGATTCTGGATTTCCTCTCTCTTCCCTCTCTCATTTCTTGATATATATTGTAAAGAAGAGCTCCTTTAAGGGTCGGGACATTCTTGTTTTGCATCCTCCCTTCTTCCCTCGCTTGCAAGAGAAATTGTGGAGCTTTCAAACCTCCCATATGAGTTGTAATGCTAGTCTTTTTGCCTCTTGGCCACTTTGATGTCTTGTATTGACTCTTGAGCAATAATATATGTGTTGTGATTGACTCTCGACCCTCTCATGTATTCATTGCTGTCATTTTGATCTCTTATTGTAGTTTGGTTACCTGTGCATGGTGTTTGTATTGCATCTATGTGGTTTGTGTTAAATTTGCAAAACGAGTGTCTAACATTCCTCGGTGCATCACCTTTGTAGTTTAGGTTTTATTCTATGCATTTTCTTACCCTGTCTCCTTGGCAAGTTAGATTAGGTTATAGCAAACCCTCTGCATTTTTGTGTGTGTATCTGAACAGAGGAATAGGAACCAGTCTTCTTTGGAGAATCTTTTCTCATCTTTACAAGTCCCACGCTTGGAGAAAGGATTCCATGTTGTGCAATCACACTGGATGCCTGAACATCAACCTAGAAGCTTGATTTGCATCTAGGGGTGCTGTGAGTCTGCAACAATAGTTTTGGCACACCCGGTGGGACTTAGAGGTCTCATTTTTATTGCAGCAAAGTTGATATGCATCTGCTACAGTTTTCTTGCTTATAAGAGCTATTATTTACATATCTGGCGACTCCAGGGAAGAATCAAGCTGGTTCCAGCGGTTTAGGCCTGAAAATTCATGAGAAGAATCACCACAAGGTCAAGAGTTGAAGAAGAGGAAGCGCTGTTTGAATACTTGCAGGTTATCTCCAAGAAGAAGGAAAAGAGGAAGAAGGATTCAAAGGTCTCCATCTCCACCAAACAGAACTCTCTCAACTCCTCCACCCGACATGCCTTTCATTCAAAAGTATCTGAGGGTTTTAAGATCGATTATAATGGCTCGAACAATCCCTACGTCAACTTCACGGCGGCGCCCACTTGCTCTCAATGCACAACATCCAGTTCTATTGCGGCCTTGAAGAACATTCCCTACTTCACCGGAGAAAATCGACTACTCAGGTGATCATGTTAAAGATATTGCTAACCTTTGCGCAATCCATGAAATCAATGAAATGCAAGTGGTTTGTCATCAAGTTCTTGGCATCTTCCTTCAGGGTAAAGCATTACAATGGTTTAGGAGCCTTGGAGCTGGTTCTATCACAAACTAGAATCATTTGTATTGCACTTCACGAGCAATTTGGAGAGAAGGGAGACAACTTGTCTCTTTTGGAGCAGTGACAACTATCAAGAGATCCCCAACGAGCAGCGGTATCGACTTCAACTTCAGATTTCAAAGGTCTTGGGATAGGATTCCGGTGGCGGTCGGACCAAGCGAAAAGGTGCTTTTCTATATTACCTTAAAGCTTTGAATTACGATATTTCTATGTTAATTCAGTCCATGGGAGGCACAACAATCCCTATGGCTTATAGCATTGCCATTAGAGCCGAAAAATGTCTTATTCAAGGCTGGTAAAGCTGGCTCCTGGCCTCCCATGCCCTTGTATCCAAACTTAGAAAATCCAAGCACTAGTCAAGCACCTACTTTGGCTCCTGTTCCCACTCCTAGAAATCGAGTTCAACCGAAGCTTCCACTTCATCTCCAAGTGCTTCAATGCACTCCAAGAGGTCATGAAACAGCTTACAAAATTTGGGAAATGAGCTGGTTACTATTAAGAGGCAACAAGCCCAAGATTTTAGACCTTCCTATCAACCTCAAGTTCAGCCTAATAGGCAGCCATACCAACCACAAAGACCACCTAATCCGATTGCAAATGTGAATCAAACAAGGCCTCCCTCTAATAGACCATTCCAGCCCTATAATCCAAATGCTATATATCGCCTCTAAGGCATTAGTGCCAACACGAACAACATTTCTCGGGAATATGGTGGGTGCTTTCCGTGCAGCGAGCCTCATAACCAATCCATGTGTTTCATGGTGCTCTCAATCAAGCACCGATGGTGATAACTCTTTGGTGTGGAGGGTGAGGGAAGTCGAGGAAACAATCAACAACAAGAAACATTCCAACAAAGAATCAGCCCCAAATGACACCACGTTGGTGAACTGGCAAGTAGAAGATTTCTGTGGCATGAATCAAGCAGTTTCTCAAGGTGTCGCAGCCAACACAAGGTCAAAGAGGAGAAATTTGGGTGAAGAACAACCATTAGCCCCAGCCAATCCACCACCTTCCACGGCTCCACAAATGATTGGCAAGCGAGTCCATTTTCAAATACACAAGGGTAGCCAAGAAATGCCCTAGGCCAACTCAAATGCCACTGTTGCTGCCCACGCGTCAAGGAGTAAGTGTACAAACCAAGGGACAACAAAAAGGATACTTCATCCCGTTCGAGTATCGTTGAATGGATGAAGAAGACTAACATCAATATATCAATGTGGGAATCCCTATCCATCCCGGGACAAAGAGATTTGCTG
Organism: Taxus wallichiana var. yunnanensis; assembly: GCA_018340775.1. NCBI lineage: Eukaryota > Viridiplantae > Streptophyta > Pinopsida > Cupressales > Taxaceae > Taxus > Taxus wallichiana. The sequence goes on along the minus strand of CM031240.1, from coordinate 813,137,498 downwards.
CAAGCTGCTTGAAGGATTGGACAACTTGAATCAGCGGTTCGAGATGCAAGACAAAGTGCTTACAAATGCTGCCCGGCTGAAGAAAGCCATGGAGGGCAACAAGATAAAATGTTGAAGCCCCCTCCTTTCTATGTTTCATTAATCATTGGGGATAAACTAGTACACAATTGCATGATTGATTCGGGCAAGTAGCTCGGTGATGCCCAAGCAAATAGCCGATCAATTTGGTCTCCAATATGAAGTAATATCTAAAGGGGTAGTGCGATTGGATGGGATAGCAATAAGCAACAGATTGGAGTGATTAAAAACTTGAGTCTTACCTTGCATGCATGTCTAAATGTTGTTGTCTTACAAGATATATCAATCATAGACCTTCCACCACTCTTTGCCCTTTGCTTGTCAAGGACTTCACAGAAGATTGGGAGGTATTTGTCTCTGGCTGATTGGTCTCACATGCTTTGTTTAGAACAAGGTATGGAACTAAGGCTACAATTAGAGTCTGAACCTATTGCAAACTTCCATATTGAGCCTTACACTCCTAATCGATTAATGCCAATTGCTCGGCATTTGATCAAGAAGATCACCCTAGTGCGATGAGGTGACACCAAGGTTGGAAGTATCCGGACCTAACTCTTGATGAATGGGCAAACAAGATACATGCTTTTGATCCCTATCAAGAAGTAGAAGATTATGAGTGGGATTCTATTGTATACACAAAGAAAATCAACCTATTCCTAGCATCACCAAGCTAAGCCATAATGATGAAAATGAGGTATGGCAAATGTTTTTTGAGATCAAGGAGTAGGCAAGGCGCATGAGGTGGAGCCATGCTTGTTTCACCTCAAGGCATCAAATATTATTCACTTTTTGTTTCCGTTTTCTTGTTCAAACAACATAGCTGAATATGAGGCCTTGATTCATGGACTTCATTAGGCTAGGAAAAAGGGATAAATAATTTGCGGGTGTTCGGGGATAGCGAGCTAATCATCAACCAAGTTAGAGGACAACATGCTACGAAGAAACGACTTGTTTGAGGAGCTACAAGAATAGGGTATGGGACCTCATTTAGGATTTCGAAGCTTTCAACATTGTGTCCATACCCAGGAAGAAAAATGAAGCCATGGATAGGCTCGCAGCAGTTGGAGCAACTTTTGATGTGGTTGACAACATCAAAAGGGAAAAAACACCACATATCCATGTGATTATGAGGCCAGCGATTCCGATAATAACACAAGTGGCGGTGTTTGAGAACGATCAACGAGATCATCAATTTTCTACGGAAGAAGAGGCTGAATTCTCACCTAGAAATCGGGGCCATTAGAGCAGACGTATGGGGATCAAGTAGTGCAACTGTGGACAAACAAGCTTCCTAAGGGTTTAGTAACATTGGAGTCTATCTTCAACCCTAACGACCAGTTCCGTAAAGAAAAGGCTAACATACAGGTCAAGAGGGAAGATTGAGCCAATTCCTGTTGGGAAGGCAAAACACTTCAAATTGGTAAAGTGGCCACTTTGAGGGGAGAAATCAGATTTCATACAGCTCTGTCAAGAGTTTCCAGATGTCTTCGCTTGGAGCTATGAAGACTTGAGAGGATTTAATCCGAATTTGGCACAACATACCATAGAATTGGATCCAGATGCTAAGCCCATCGGGCGAGCAGAGACACAGTTAACCCTCACATTGAGCCTCTAATGAAGAAAGAGCTAAATAAGTTAATAGAAGCAAGCATTATATTCCCGATCAAGAACTCAAAGCTGGGTTGCTAACTTGGTTCGGTCGGGAAGAAAAATGGAGAAATCGGGTTGTGTGTGGACTTCCGAGACCTTAATAGAGCATCTCTCAAAGATCATTACCCGCTTCTTTCAATGGAACAAATATTGCAAGTAGTATCCGGTTTAGAGAGATTCTCTCTCTAGATGGCTACTCGGGGTATAATCGGGTGATGGTGAAAGAAGAAGACCAATTCAAGATGGCCTTCACAACTAAATGGGGCACATATGCTTACAAGAAGATGCCATTTGGGCTATCCAATGCTTTGGTCTTTACCTTTGAAAGGGAAATGGACATGGCATTCAAAGGCTTGATCAACAAGATAGTGTTGATATATCTAGATGATATCACTTTGTATTCTCAAAATGCGGCGAGACCATCTCTTTCACCTCGAGCAAGTGTTTGAGAGGTGTAGAAAGTTCGGAGTATCTTTGAACCCCAAAGTGCATCTTTCTTGCACATAAAGGAAAGCTCCTTGGCCATGTTGTCTCGAAAGAGGGACGCGATTGATCCAGAGAGGGTTGAAGCCATAAGAACACTTTGCCATTGCCAAGTCACAAGAAGGCTCTTCAAAGTTTCTTGGGAAGGATCAATTTTGTCCGCGAGTTTATCCTAGATTTTGCAGCCCTTGTCAAGCCCATCACCAAAATGTTAAAGAAGAGCATGAATTTTAAGTGGACAACGAAGGCAAGGAGAGTTTTGAAGCAATCAAAGAAGCTATCTCTCAAGCACCAACTCTCATCAACCCAGAGACTTCTCGAGGATTTCATCCTCTATGCATTTGGAGGTGATGACACTATTTACGCCATTCCGCAGTACAACAAGAACAAAGATAATGATGAGCAGCCGATTGCCTTTTTTAGCGAGCCTAGATGATTTGCGAGGTGAGATACTCTTTTATTGAAAAGCATGTACTTACAGGAATCGAAGCTTGAAGAAATTCAAGCATTTAGTCTCAAACAACAAGGTCCAGTTGTTGGTCTCACATCTTGCCGGAGTTAAGGACTTCCTCCTCGACAAGGATTTGAATGACAAAAGGCGAGTTGGATCACCCGTGTCATGGAGTATGACATTGAGATCAAGATCACCAAGCTGGTAAGAGGGAAAGGACTGTGTGAGCAGCTGGTTTTAGGGAAGCAAAAGGAAGTATGCAATGAAGAAGAAACTATTTTGATAGTCCAAGACAGCCATGAGCCGAGTGGCAGGGAAGAAGAAGACAATGCTTCCCCCATTCCTTGCTGGACCCAAGGTATTATGCACTTCCTAGGTACAGGCCGTGCCCCAGAGATGAACAAGACCCAAAGGAGACACTTGATTACAGGCTGTCCCGTATGCCATTGTTGATGGAGTTTTGTTTAAGAAAGATGTAAATGGAGTCTTCTTTGAGATGCATTAGCACAAGTCGATTCAAAGGGTATTGGAAGAATTTCATGGTGGACCAGTGGTGGCCATTTTGCGTCAAGAGTGACACTCTAAAAATTATGAAGGCTGGTTATTATTGGCCTAAAATCTTCAGCGATTGCTATGCATGGATCAAGAGGTGTAAGAATTGTGCATTCTTCACAGGAAAAAAGAAGTTTGCTGCCCTTCCATTGCATCCAATCTCAGTTGACCAGCCATTCATGCAATGGGGTTTGGACTTCATTGGAGTCATTAATCTCAATTCAAGCTAAGGGCATAAATGGATTTTGGCGACCACGAGACTACTTCACCAAATGGACGAAGCGATGTAGCACTCAAAGAGGCAAATGAGTCTAGCATCTTAGACTTTTATGAGGGAATAACAACCAGATTTGGTGTACCTACCACAATAATCTCTGATAATGCATTGGCATTCATTGGATCTAAGGTGACTAAGTGGGCTGTCAAGAACGGTATTTACCTAAGCACTTCATCGAACTATTACCCTCAGGGTAATGGCCAGGCCGAGTCTACAAACAAGAACTTGTTGAGGATCATTAGGAGAACTCTTGATGAGAATCAGAGGTCTTGGCATACCAAGTTGAAATCAACCTTATGGGCTGACAGATCACTCCCAAAAGATCCATGGGTAACTCTCCATTCGGGCTTGTCATGGAAGAGAGGCAATCTTGCCCATGTCACTTGAGTTGCCAACATTGGAACTCATGAAGCAGCTGGAGTTACTTGAATTTGAGCCCATGGAGGTGAGGTATGCGAGTTGATGGAGCTGTGGAGATCGAAATCGGCATCCCAAGCAATGGAAAATGATCAAGCTTTGATCAAGAGGACCTTTGATAGGAAGGCCAAAGATAGATCTTTTCAAGTTGGAGATCTAGTGTTGAAATGGTATGTGGACGAGGAAAAACCGGGAAGGCATTCAAAACTTGATGCCATTTGGAGTGGCCCATACATGGTCACGAAGTGCAAGAAACAACAATGCTTTCCAATTGGCCTCATTGGACGGTGAAGAATCTGAGATCCAGTAAATGGAATCTATCTCAAACATTGCTACTAAAAATAAAAGGTTCACCCTTGTAAATATTAGCCTAGATTTCAATTCCTCTAAGTGCGTATGCACATTGTCTTGTTGTAGTTAGGTTTTAGTTTCCCTAAGTGCTTTGGTGCAGGTTTTGTTGCTCCTAGATTGAGTTTTTGACGGTTCGGCGTGCTCTTGTAGAGGAGTTGCGGCATCGAGCTCATTTTAGGTTATTGCTTATGACTCCATGCCCATGGATCGCTAAAAGACCACCGATCTTCTACCTAGCGAGACGGTGACCCCGAAAAAGTCACCAAATTGTTATCCAAATTTCACCCCCCAGAGTTAATTTGATAACATACATCAGAGTTTTTAGTTCCAAGCAAGTAGATTGATTCAGGAGAAAATCATAAAATTGGCTAAGTCTTGCTCAAGGCCACCCTTTGGGACAGTTGGAACAATTATATGCGGAAGGCGTGGACCGGCCGAAAAGCCTCCAGGCGGGCCAAATAGAAAAAGGACATCTGGGACAAATGGACGTGAAATGCCCGAATCGGCCGAAAGAAAGAAAATTTTTCCAAGTCCTTTACCGGGAGCAAGCGGGACAAGAGTGCGCGGAGGACGCGAACCGGCCGAATCGGGCGAACCGGAAGAATTTGTCCCAGACAGCACTGGGACATTTGGGACAAATGGACGCGAAGGATGCGAACCGGCCGGATCGGCCGAAACAAGAAACTTCAGTACAAGAACAAGTGGGACAAAGGGCGCGGGGCGCTGGATAGCAGAAGGAGCCGAAAGCCAATCGAGATCACGCCATGTGTCACCGGCGAGAAAAGGGCGAGAAGCCCATTTCGGGCGGATCGGAGGATTCTGTCTCGAAGCACCGGACATCCGACAAAAAGATGCGGTGGACGTGAAAATCCGGCGCAGCCCGTGGACAAATCACAACATGACACGTGTCGCCAGGAAGAAAGTCCAAAAGTCAAAGGGGCAAGTTTTGAGCAGCGATCCGAACCAATGAAATAGTGCCACGTGTCCAGGTTTAAGGGGCCCACAAGAAAAACCCACGAAAAGGTGGAGAGAGGGAATTACTCAGCGAACCAGAGCCTGCCACGTGTCGTCCAGATGGCAAAGCACGGGAAAAGATTTTAAAACCTGTTCTTGCCTGTTTTGTGCCCTAAATCTTCAGACTTTCGTATCTTTCGATCCAGAGCTCGGATTTACACGTTCTTTATATCAACGGAAAGCTGTTGAAATTCTCTACATGATTATGGGATCAACCTCACATTTTGGTGCAGTTTGGAGGGAGAAAATTAAGAAAACGTCTCTGACGCATGGTGATAGATAGAAGTAATGCTTCAACAACCAACTTTAATGCAATGAGACTGACTCGCCGCTCCTGTTAGACAGCCCGCCGTTTTGCTAGGAACCGCCTTTCTATTATAATGAGATGATTTTAAATGCTACCAAGAAGTGGTTGGGGTAGATTCTAGATTTCCTCTCTCTTCCCTCTCTCATTTCTTGATATATATTGTAAAGAAGAGCTCCTTTAAGGGGTCGGACATTCTTGTTTTGCATCCTCCCTTCTTCCCTCACTTGCAAGAGAAATTGTGGAGCTTTCAAACCTCCCATATGGGTTGTAATGCCAGTCTTTTTGCCTCTTGGCCACTGCAATGTACTGTATCGACTCTTGAGCAATAATATATGTGTTGTGATTGACTCTCGACCCTCTCATGTATTCATTGCTATCATTTTGATCTCTTATTGCAGTTTGGTTACCTATGCATGGTGTTTGTATTGCATCATCTATGTGGTACGTGTTAAATTTTCAAAACGAGTGTCTAACATTCCTCGGTGCATCACCTTTGTAGTTTAGGTTTTATTCTATGTATTTTTTACCTGTCTCCTTGGCAAGTTAGATTAGGTTATAGCAAACCCTCTCTGCATTTTTGTGTGTGCATCTGAACAGAGGAATAGGAACCAGCCTTCTCTGGAGAATCTTTTCTCATCTTTACAAGTCCCACGCTTGGAGAAAGGATTCCATGTTGTGCAATCACACTGGATGCTTGAACATCAACCTAGAAGGCTGATTTGCATCCGGGGGTCTTTGTGAGTCTGCAACATCACTCACTCCTTGTCCTTATTACCAATATAATATTTCTAATTCCTAATCATGTAGACCCTACTTTTCTACTTACCCCAACTTTGACATTTTAACATTCTTAGGACCACTTACGACAACTATTTACTTTTACCACAACATTCCTATTGTACATTTGACTATTTCCGTACTATACATTATTGGCGCGTCATCGATTGATAGCACCGTTATCTTCTATCGAGACGCTACTACTAATTATACTTAACAACATCCTATTCCTAATACATGCATTAATGAAATAGAAATTACGGAGGAAAATTTTAGTGTCGACATATTCCCCTTCCTAGCTTCTACTTCGTCCTCGAGTAGACTATTCTGGTGCTTGGAAAATATTCAACTTGTCGTGGTTGACCCATTTCATAATGGGAGTGCCATCCAATTCCTCCAGTCGGTACGTACCATTTTCATGCACATCTGCTATTTTATAGGGCCCCATCCATTTTGGAAGAAATTTTCTCTGTCTTCTTTTTTTGTATCTCGAATCATATACTAGAGCCAAGTCATTCACATGAAATGGAGACCAACGGATCTTTTGATCAAAGTATTCCTTCTACTTCATTTCTTCTTATGGCTTGTATTCTTTGCTATTTCCCTCATTTCCTCTAGCAAATGAAGATGTACCAACCTTTCTTTTCTTGAATCACTTTCATCCATTCTTTCATTTTCATTACTCGACCGTGGGAATATCAAACTCAATAGGAAGAAGCTGGATCAATGCCATAAGCCAAGCTGAAATGGGAGTACTTGTTGCTGACTTTGATGTTGCCCTATATGCCCACAATCTTTGCATGAATTCTCTTATCCCATTTATGTACCTACAAGGCCGCATCTTTTGCTAGAATTTGACACAACACAAAATTTGTTCGTTCCACCTGTCCATTTGTGTTTGGCTTGTATGTTGTTGCCTTCCTGTGCTTAAAAGAAAACTTATTGACTAGGGCTTCTACCACCTCATTAATGAAGTGGCTTCCTTGATCTGTTACAATTTCTAATGGACAACCAAATCTGGTGACAATGCGTTCATATATGAACCTTGCCACTTCATCCATGGAAGCTATTTTCAATGGCCTAGCTTCAACCCACTTGGTTAAATAATCTATGGCAACTACAATATACTTATTTTGGTGTGAGGTAGTTGGAAGTGGACCTACAATGTCTATTCCCCACTTTTCAAAGGGACCAAGTGGAAGAATAGGGCATAATGGAGCTGATGAAGTCTTACGGTTACCATGTGTTTGACAAATATCATATGTCTTACAATAATTATAACAATCTTTAAAAAGAGTGGGCCAGTGATAACTTGCATCCAAGATCTTTCTTGATGTAAGTTGTCAGGAGAATTTCCCTCCACATGTACCATTGTGGAATTCTTTTAGCAGCTCCTTCCCTTGATCACGTCCAACTTGCCCTCTTGTCTTGTCCATCCATCGAGTCCTATTTTAAATAATACTCCATGTAGAATAGAATATGGACGATTGGTTTGAGTAATCTTTCTCTTAGTCTTTTCATTGGCACCATTAGGAAACTTGAATTCATTCGAGATAATTCCAAATATCTATGTATTCACTAGGGATTGTGTCGAGGGATAACAATCTTTGCATCGGGTAATCATCATCATCACAAGATGATCCTAAACCATCATAGGCTCGAGAGAGTGCATCTGCATTGACATGCTTCTTTCCTGGCCTATCTATAATATCAAATTCAAATTCTTGTAGCAAAATTATCCATATTGCTATCCTCCCTGATGGGTTAGGGTTATTCACAATATATTTTAGAGCCTATGATTTGTTCTGACTATAAATTTCTGCCCTAGCAAGTAATTTCTAAACTTCTTTACAAAAAAATGATAGCTAGAGCCTCTTTTTCAGTCACATTATAATTTACCTCAGCACTACTCATTTGTCTGCTCCCAAAGTAAATTGGATGTTCATTCCCATTTTCATCCTTTTGGCTCAAAGTACTTCCTAGTCTTTGTATACGAGGCATCAGTGTACACAATGAATGGCTTGCTCCAATCTGGATTCTTTAAAACAGGTGAAGACACGGGGCTTCCTTGATTGTCCAAAAGCTTCATGTACCTTATTTCTGGTTCATAAGTAACATCCTTCTTCAAGAACTCAGGTTCTTGGATGTGCAATCTTTGAGAAATTCTTGATGAACCTTCTATAGTAACCCACATGGCCTAAAAATGATCTCAATTTACTTCTATTCATAGGAAATGGTAACTCTTTGATTTTGAAACTTTATCGGGATCGAGTACAATACCATCTCTGGATCTGACATGCCCTAACAAAATGCCTTTAGAACATCCAACGACACACTTTGTAGGGTTTAGTGAGGCTTGTGCTTCATCTAACCTTTGAAATCTTTGTCTCCATTTGGTGCGGTGGTCCAACTTGCTCCCATAGATGTAAAAATCATCCGAAATACTCGATGAAGGTCCCGATGAGGGTTCGAACACCTATTCATCAAACAACTGGAATGTTGTTGGAGCATTACATAACCCAAAGGCATAACTCTATAAGAAAACGTTCCCCAAGGAGTGGTGAGCGTGGTCTTGACTAATCTTTCTCTGCTATACGAACTTGGTTGTAGCAGCTATATCCATCAAGAAAACTATAGCACTCTGCCAGCTACTTCGTCCAAGATCGATCTGAAAATGGAAGAGGGTAATGATCCTTCTTTGTTTCCTTATTGAGCTTCTGTAATCAACACAAATGCGTAGCTTCCCATTCTTTTTTATTGAGATCACAATGGGACAAACCCATTCTGAATTCTCCACAACAAATATGAATCTGCATCAAGCAACTTATTTATTTCTTCTTTTACGATCTTGGAAAAATTAGGATTCATTCATATGGCATTTGCTTTATGGGCATAGCACCATCTACTAGCTCAATAGAATGTTCTACCCAACTTACTTGACGGAGTTCCTTGTAATCAAAAGTGAATATGTGTATGTACCTTGAAAGAGTTGGAGGTAGGATTCCTTCTCACTCTCCATCACAAAGGCATCACCAATCTTTATTTGTTGGAGACGATCATCAACTTCTTCTTGAGATAATTTTATGGGGTCATGAGTTGGTATGGTTTGGAAGGATATCCATGACTGAAACATCAACCTAACTTTCTTCATCTTCGGTGTCCACTTCATTTGGTACTAGAGTAATCGAGAGGATGTCCAATCATCGGTTTCATCACTTGAATCGACGGTTTTGGCTTATGATGCCGAGGATCACGTTTATTTTCACCCTCTCTCTACCACGTCCAAGTGTCATGAAACCTTCATTCCAGTAGTTTCTTGCATGAACTCTCCTTAGCCATGGTCTTCCCAGCAGCATTGGGTACACAACAGTACCATTTTTCATCACCTGAAAGTCTACCACACATACAACACCCATAACAGATATTGCCACATTTGAAACTACACCTTCTGGTTTAGTTTTTCCCTTATTTAATGACCTTAACATAAGTGTTAAAGGGCGATCAATTTTTAAACCCAACATATTCATTACAGACTCGGTCATTACATTAACTGCAGCACCTCCATCAACTAAGACATCATGAATTGAAATACCATTACATAATACCTCAGCTTGTGGAGCATAGGGATCCGCCTCTGCCTCCAAAACAAGGACCTCAACCTCCTTCCTTCGTCGAGCATTGAGTCCACTTCGCAGCTCCCGCCTCTTCTCAGAAGACATAGCCAAGAGTTGACCATATGTAATATTTGCAGGCCTTTTGGACAGATCTTCCAAGATGGAGTATGGTCCTTGCCCTTGTGAAATCAAAAATCCCGCACACCCAACTTTCTTCTCCTATGTTTCTTACTAGTTTCTCCTTTCATCTTCTTAGGATCATTTCCATCTTGATTATATTTTTCTTTCTTTCTTTTTGTTACAAACACATCTACTTCATTATTTCTGCTCTTATCTACTACATCAAAAGAATTCACAGGTGCTTTTCCTTTATCATTATCTCCTTTACCAGATGTAGAAGCTCTATCTGGACAATTATACTTATAATGACTCTTTTTATAACAAACATAACATACAACTTCAGAAATATTTCTTTTTGGACCTCTATCTCCTCCCTGAGAACTAAATTCTTTTCCTTGAAGAAGATTAATAGTTAAGCCGACCCATCTTTTTGAGCGAGATCTTCATACTCAGTAGATGTACTAGGAGAAATATTTGTGCTCACCGGGAGTGGTTGTGGATTATGGACCAAAGGTGTTGGTGTAGGCTCTACTTTAGCAACAATTTCTTTGGGCTCCTCTTCCATGCTTTCTTCTTGCCTTCTTGCAATCTCCTTTGCTTGTTCAATGGTAGGCAAGGTCATACTTCACTCGTTTCTATCTCGGCTTCATCCCAAGAATGAATTGCTTACGAGAGGAGATTATCCACGCCATTCATCAACCCATCCGCTAGTCCTTCCTTCCGGATCTGGGCATCGAGCTTCCTCCTTAGCTCTAGAACACGAGCATGATAATCCCTTATCTTCTCCTTCTCTCCTTGGGATAACTTTGTGATATCGATCATGAGATCTGCATATTTCATTGTTCACCAAATTCTTCAAGAAAACTTTCGATTAATAAATCCCATGAATTTTTCACATTATCACCTAGTGTTTCAAACCACCTAAGTGCTGAACCATCCAAAAAGGTAGGAAAAAATTCAGTTCATTGTTCCCTTCTTATGAGGCCATTACAAATACAAGATCGTTTAAACTCTTGAATGAAAGAAGAAGCATCTTCATTAGATTGAGCTGAAAAAACAAGAATCTTTCCCATTTTCAAAAGTAACCACCGTGAAATACCAACCCACAAGTACAATCAACAAGAATTATGTGCACAAATAATTGGAATCACTATACTAGAAAGTGACTTTACACCTTTCTACAATAAAATAGAAATGACCACGGTAAACTATGGTAAAACTTGACTTACTGCGGTAAAACCGACTTTCTTGTGTTAAACACTATTCACGATAAAAAGTGGAGTTCTTTCAAGGTAAATACTATTCGGGTAAAAAGTGACTTTACTATGGCAAATACTATTCACAAGAAAATGACTTTACCATGGTAACTACTATTCACGGTAAAAATGACTTTACCATGGTAACTACTATGCACGGTAAAAACAAGGTTACCCTCCAATTGATTTTTGACTAAGTGGGAATATCTCTCCAGAAAATCCACCAACGAGGAATGGTCCCGGCAACGGAACCAAAATGTCATCACCAATCCGGCACTATGATAATTCTTCACCGGGAACTCCTCGTGCTATGATTATTTACTAATGCACAACCTTTAGTTTGGTGGATGTAATCTGGAAACAAAACAACAAACATAACACAAGAATACCATCGACTATGATAAGACGGGATGATGACAAATCTGAAATATCAAAGTAAATTATAATATTAACATGAAATTGTTACAATCTCACCCATGAGGTACTTCAAGTGTTATTGACTTCACTTGCCTTCCACCAATACTATGGGAGAAACTTTACAATTACACCTCTTAATGGCTTCCTTTACACACTTCATACAATATTTCTCACTACTTCCTTCTATGCTAAATGAGGGGGGTGGCCTCTTTATTTATAGAATTCTAGGCTTATCCATCTTATCTCTAAGATAGGATAAGAAATCCACTCTGACGAATCATATTCCATACCTTAACTCTTATCTGTACATGTAAGCTTATCTTTTAAGATAAGATAAACCTTATCATTTCACATGGGTTCCACATTTTTAGACTTTTTACAAATAAAATATACAAAATATTTATGACCTCACTCCTTGTCCTTATTACCAATATAATATTTCTAATTCCTAATCATGTAGACCCTACTTCTCTACTTACCCCAACTTTGACATTTTAACATTACTGGACCACTTACGACAACTATTTACTTTTTACCACAACATTCCTATTGTACTTTTGACTATTGCCGTACTATACATTATTGGCGGCGTCGTCTTGGATCAGAATCTTATATCTCTATCTACTACTACTAATTATACTTAACAACATCCTATTCCTAATACATACATTAATGAAATAGAAATTATGGAGGAAAATTTTAGTGTCGGCAGTCCCTTATTGTAAAAAAAAGTTTTCCCAATTTATGTGGATGACATTGTAATATCATTTTATTGTAAAAGGGATGCTCTGTTTTGGATATGGAAGTTGTATTGGAATGTGAAAAGAAATGAGAAAGTTGTAGTTTGTATATTTTGGAAAATGGAAAAAAAATGTAAAAAGGAATTATTTCATTTAAGTGAATGTTGATTCAACTTTCATCAAATGATGTTACTCTTGTCTAAAACTTGTTGTTGCAAATATATTGTAAACTCTCTGTTGAAGGCTAGAAATGCCTGTGTTAAACTTATTGCATTCCTCTGTCTTATGTGATTGACATGTTTTGAAAATAGAATCACTTTCTTGCTTTTCACGTATTGAATGAAGAAAAGTTGAAAATTGCAAATTAGATTGGATCGAACTTAAATATTTAGAGAATGGTAAATGAAAATAGATCAAACCGAGTTTAAATATGTTTTACATTGGGATTCTCTGTAAAACCTGTAAATCAATATCGAAAAAAAAAACAGAGTACCCTGCAACATTGAAAGACAAGATAAAATATTAAAACAAACCAAGGATGATCAAAACACATTCCAAAATAGTTTGTATTGCCCTTGCAATTTACACAATTCATCTTTAATCGGACAAGAGGCAAAATAGTGCAATTTCACATAAAAGAGAAGGAAATTCGTATTGAATCTAAACCATTAATATTTTATCCTTATAATCCATTTGAAATATTTCAAGTGCAACTCTCCATGTCTATTTGGCATGTTGAAGAAGAAAGAATGGCAGATCAAATCAATTATGGTAGTTGAAAAAGTATAATTCACATGTTAATGTCAGGAAAGATGGTTTTGTAAAATTCACCCACTTAAGTTTGTCAAAAATGAGATTTTATGCTCCTTGGAAAAAAGGAATTCATTCCCTTTCAAAAAGTCCTCATTTACTCAAATTTGAGCTTCCAATCGAAAGTTATGGCCATTTGAAGTTTTTTACTTCGTTTGGTTTCAAAAAAATTAAAATTACTTTTGCTAAGTTTCCTCTGTGGCCCCGCACCCCCGCCACTTTGCCTTTGCAAAATACTTCCGCGGGTTTTTGGGCTCGAACCTTCAAATTTATCTTCAAAAAAACAATTGGCGCAAAATCTTAAGTTTCCCCATTGGCCCGCTTCCCCGCCTGTCACTATCGGTCTGACACGTGGCATCCTTAGGCGTCGGCAGAGGAGGGAGTTTGTTTTAACCTTGAAGTTTTTCAACTCAAAAATCTTAAAGTCCTAAGTTTCCCATCGGTCCGCCTTCCCGCTTGAAAATTTTGGGCATGACACGTGTCATCTCTAGGCGTCAGGCGGAGGTGCGACTCACTTTAAAACTTTTTCCTTTTTAACCAAAAAGAATAAAAATCCTAAGTGCCTCCGACGACCCGCCTTTTCGCGTTGGCTCAAATTTTGGACATGTGTCCCTTGCGGCTTGGGAAAATTTTCTTCCACTGGGCCTACGAGGCTGCCTTTGGGAAAAATTTCTTCCCCGGGCTGCAGCTGCCTTTGGGAAAAATTTCTTCCCCGGGCCCATAAGCCCACCTTTGGGGAAAAATTTCTTCTCCAGGGCCGCGCAGCCTACTTTTGTGGAAAAATTTCTTCCCGGGTTCCGTAGGCTCGCCTTTGGATAAAAATTTCTTCCCCAGGCCCATAAGCCCGCCTTTGGGGAAAAATTTCTTCCCAGGTCCACAGGCCCGTTTTTGGGGAAAATTTTCTATCCCCAGAGCCCGCAGCTCGCTTTTGGGGAAATTTTCTTCCCAAGCCCACAGGCATGCTTTTGGGAAAATTTTCCTCCCTAGGCCTGCCAGCCCATAACTTAAGAAATATGAGGAGTTAGGAGGACTTCTTTATATAATTGGAAAGGGGAAGAAATTTCCTATCTAATGGATTTGTTTTCAGGAAAAGTTAAGTATGTTAAATATGTGAAAAATCAGGTTAAAGTTCAAGATGAGCATGAGAGTGGGTAAGTGGGAATTTACCCCTTTCTAACTTAAATGTTTATTTCTAAAGCTTGGGTTGACCTTTTTAGGGGGTCACGTTATGGGGTAAGTGAATGTTTTCATAACCTCATGTTAATGTGAACCTTGGTTATTATTTAGACCTGGTGGAATTAAATACCTTGGGTATTTAATTGTTTTAACCACTTTAAACCTTCTAAAATTTATTAGAGAACATTTAATCTTAGAGTTAATTTAATTATTTATTAAATTAACACCTAAAGGAAATTTAAACTATACTTGGTTTAGTTACACTCATTAACTTGTATGTGGTCCTCAATATTTGTTATAACGGAAAATTTTATTTTATCTAATATATTTGTCCTTGATATTTTTTTATTGTGATTCTTTGTTATTGATCGTTATTTTAGTCACGCTTTAAACAAAAAAATAATTCCATAATTTTTCTATCTAAACCTAGGTTGTTCTTGGGTCTCGAGTGGGAGTTTTAGCGGGCATTACACTTGGTATCAGAGCCGTGGGTTTAAAGCTTGGAACCATGGGCACACGAAAACTTGAGACATGAACATAAAACCTAGTATAATACTAAACCTAACACACTTTTAAACCTAAAAAACAACTTTTTTGAAATTGTATATCTTAGTAAACATGGAAAAAACTGAATAAAACCTAGGATAATGAACTAACTCTCGCTTTGGTCATGCGGGAGGTGCGCTAAAAGATGAGGGGTCCTTTCACATAGATTTAGAGTTGCCACCACCAGATCATGTTGTAGCAGCCATCCTACCCCAAATTTTACAGACACTCCATGATGTTAATGCCGCTTTACGGAGGGTCAGTGGGAGGACATTCAGCTAGACATGATAGAGAGCCATCAGTTGAGTCTCGGGCACCTTCTCGACATAGTGATGATTACAGAGTCGTGGAGTTAGCCATAGCAGAGTCACCGCAAAGGGGACAAGGAGACCGTATTTCAAGACACATGGATAAGTCTCAGAGCCCTAGGCTTAGAGATGAGAATGCAGAGAGGCCTAAGGGTCATCACACTACATACTGAGACCATATTAGGAAGATCTTGAAGATACGACCATCTCACTATTCTAGGGATATATGTGGGTTTCAGGTAGAGGCTTGATTGGTGAGCTTGAGTGGGTTCTTCAAGCGATTCCCTTGTACTAGCAACATGAAAGCTCATGTTGCGATCCATCTTCTGAGGGATGGAGCAAGTGTCTGGTGGAGGACCGAGGAGCAGAAGATCCATGTTGATTCAGAGACGATTACTTGGGAGCTCTTTGAGGAGCGGTTCAGGAGCAAGTACTTATCACAAAGGTTCATTCAACAGAGGATAGATGAGTTTCACGACCTTCGACATGAATCTTTGATAGTAGCTAATTATGAGAGTTGATTTATGGATCTACTCAATATGTCGACTACATGCGGGATGAGTAGGTATAGATTCACAGGTTCATCCAGGGGCCTGAATCTAGACATTGGAGGTGCGGTGTGTATCCATTGTCTGCAGACATTAGCTGAGGCCATTGAGAAGGCCTATATAGCAGAGGAGACTCGGGGAAAAACACAATAGGCTAGAGATAGACTTCGAGCCGCATCTAACAAATATAGGCTAACAGATCAAGGGGGTCAGCTCCTCCTCCTCGTGGTGGGTAGGGCTCAACATAGTCATCTTTTAGGCCACAACATCAAGAACAACAGACCCTCCCAGCGTATAGGCCTCCATAGAGATTCGATGCACGAAGGGGCGAGTATGGGGCCTCCCCTAGGGCCCCATTAGGACATAGGGTGCACCGAGAGCTCGGTCGGCGGGAGCTCGCTAGAAGAGACCTTAGCAGACCATAGTCGGATCATCGGGATCCACAGACATACCTCTAGAGTCTTTGGTTAGAGTTGTTACTCATGGAAGAGGACCGAGTGGTTGCTTTATGGTTGTGGTGTTGTGGGACATTTTTGGAGAGAGTGCAAACAAAACCCTAGTAATAAGGGTAAGATGTAGATTTTAGAGCCTACTATTGGTGACATGGGGCATATCATCAAATCTATGCAGCGGTTGAGAACCACCAGTGAGCACCGACTACCATGATTGAGACGACATGTAGCATTGGTGGTGTTCATACCACCATTTTGTTTGATTCTAGTTCTTCTGATTCTTTTATTGCACCATCATTAGTAGAGTGATGTAGGCTGGTGGCAGTTAGGCATGGTCTTAGTTGGAATGTTGAGATGACTTCTGGAGCCAAGATCTCTATAGAATCCTTAGTTAAGGAGTGTGCAGTGGATTTGAGACCCTTCACCACTACCTTAGATCTTCGTATCCTTCCGTTGGGTTGGTACAAAGTCATCTTGGGCATGGACTAGTTGTTTGCACACAGAGCTAGAGTGGATTATTACCATAAGATTATATCATGTACAAATGATCTAAGAGTTGAGTTAGTGATAGAAGGTGTTAGGAGATCCATTTCCATTCGCACCATCTCCACCATGTAGCTTAAGCGGTGTGTGTAATGGGGTTGTCAAATGTATGTTGTCACAGTTAGTGACCAATCGGAGGATGAGTCTAGTGGACCATTGCTTGATGACCATCCCATCTTGAGAGAGTTTTCTGATGTCTTTCTAGGGGAGCTATCGGGGTTACCACCCCCACGTGATATAGATTTTCACATATATTTGGTTTTCGAAGCAGAGCCTATCTCATAAGCACCTTATCGGATGGCTACCCCTGAGCTCTGCGAGCTCAAGTTACATCTTGAGGGCCTTTTGGAGAAAGGCCTAATCATCCTAGTGTATCCCCTCAGGGTGCAACGGTGATATTTGTAAGGAAGAAGGACATACCTTTGCGGTTGTGTATTGATTACCACCATATGAACAAAGTAACGATCAAGAATCGTTACCCCCTTCCTCCCATTGATGATTTATTTGATCAAATGAAGGGAGCCACATATTTCTCCAAGATAAACCTTAAGTCAGTTATCATCATCACTGAGGATTGGAGGCGACATTCATAAGACTCGCCTTCCATATGAGATATGGCCACTACGTGTTCACAGTGGTGCTTTTTGGTTTGACGAATGCTCCCGCAGTGTTTATGAGCTTGATGAATGGGGTGTTCAAGAAATTTTGGATTGATTCATGCTCATCTTACTTTATGACATTTTGATTTACTCACATATGCATGAGGAGCATGACGGGAACCTTTGCCAGGTTCTTCAGTGTCTTTGTGAGCAACAACTTTACGAAACTTGGAGAAGTGTGCGTTCTTTCAGACATAGGTACAATATTTGGGCCACATCATTTCTGGGTAAGGAATTGTTGTCAATCCTTCCAAGATTTGAGCTATTATGGATTGTCTAGCACCCATTAGTGTGACAGAGGTGCACAACTTCATGGGTTTAGCATGATATTACAGAGATTTATTCATGACTTCTCTTGGGTTGCGCACTCCCATCAATTCCCTTCGGTGGAAAGGGAAGAAGTTTCTTTGGCGAGCAGAGATGTGAGCAAGCCTTTAGGACACCGAATGAATGCCTCATAACAATGCCTATTCTTGCAGTGCTAGATCCATAGGGTGAGTTTTTCATTTGCACGGATGCTTCTTTAGTAGGACTTGGAGGTGTGTTGATGCAGGAGGGAAGAGTAGTTGCTTTTAAGTCTTACAAACTCAAAGATTATGAGCTCAATTATCTGACTCATGATCTTGAGCTTGCAACAGTTGTGCACGCTTTGGTTTGATGGAGAAATTTCCTTCTTGGCTGGAGATTCACACTCAAGATTGATCACTTGAGTCTTCGCCACCTCTTCACACAGCCCAATCTCAACACTCGTTAGCGATGTTGGATGGAGTTGCTTTGTGAGTATGATATGGAGATAGAACATGTGAAGGGGAAGGAGAATGTGGTTGTAGATGCCCTTAGCAGATGGAGACATGTGGTCATGGCCACCTTAGTGAGCATAGATTTGCGAGAACAATATTCTACAGCAGCTCCCTCACGACAATTTCTACATTGTAGCTAGAGTAGAGATCGAGTCTCAGAGACCCCTTGAAAGGAATTTTGAAGGGTTTTCATTGGAGGCATATGGATTTCTCAGGAACAGAGGTCGGATTTACGTTCTTAGAGATGGAGGCTTGAGGCGGGACATCTTGACATAGAGGCATCATGTACCCTATTCACCCATCTCGGGGTGAAGAAGATGCACACCACTTTGAGACAGTTGTATCATTAGAGGGGACTTCGTAGAGACGTGGCTCAGTTTGTGTCACACTTGTTTAGGATGCTAGAAGGTGAAGGCCGAGCATCATGATCCAAATGGCTTTTTCTATCCTCATGCTATATACTGAGTGGAAATGGGACACCATTTCCATGGAATTCATTGTTGGGATACCGATGTCGAAATACCACCATGACGCCATCATGGTCACAAATGAATAACTTGATTAAAGTGGCTCATTTTTCTCTGGTAAAGACCACCTATACAACTAGTGTAGTGGCATGGGTGTATTTAGATGATATTTTCAGATTACACGGGATTATGTGGAAGATTATTTGTGACCTCGATCCTCTGTATACTTCCCCTTTTGGACTACCATGCAACATGCCCTCGGGACGAGGATCAATTTCAGCACAACATATCACCCTGAGACAAATGGATAGATGAGAGGGTAAATCAGATCTTAAATTATATGCTTATGATGTATGTTATGGACCATCAGTCGAGGTGGGAGGAGTACCTGTACTTGGTGGAGTTTTCCTACAATAATAGTTTTCAGAGTTCGATAGGCATGGCTCCTTTTCAGGGCTTATATGGCGAGAGAGTGCATGACACCTCTTAGTTGGGATAAGTTAGAGGATAGGGTTTCTCATAGACCAAATTTATTGTAGGACATTGAGTAGCTTGGTTATGATCGAGACAAAGATTACAGGAGGCACTTGGACATATGAAGAAGTATGCGGATCAATATAGGACCAACCGTAGTTTTGATGTGGGCATGAAGGTTTTCCTTTGTGTCAAGCCACATAAGAGCCCTATCTGTTACGGAAAAAGGTTCTAAGTTAGCTCCTAGATTCATGGGCCCCTTTGAGATTTTGGAGCGTATTGGCCCTTTGGCCTATCATCTAGTGTCGCCACCTAGCTTGTCTCACATTCATGATGTGTTTCATGTTTCAGTACTTAGGATATATATTGCAGATCCATCTCATGTGTTGGATTAGACCTCAATGCAGAGTCGGATCATAGAGATAGGTGATAGTGGAGCCCATCCACATTATAGAGCATAGGACCACTGGGCCTTCAAGAGGAGAGATTGATCAAGTTTGGGTACATTGGGACATATATGATGAGACTGCGGCTACATGGGAGGATGCTACCTTGTTACGAGTTCAGTTTCCACACATGTTCCAATGACTTCTAGGAGGAAGTCGAGTCTAAGGGGAGGGGGATGTAGTGCCCACTTCTCTTCGACACCTTTCGATATTGATTATGATACTGATGACTATATTTACAGACATTATTATAGCTTTTGAGTTGGTATGATGTTAGACATTAGAGATCATGGACTGTTGTTGACTTTGATTCATATATGATGCATGTGGAGTATTGGGGACATTTTATACTGATGTTGTTATGTTGTTAACATGGTTATACACACACACACCCACCCACACACACACACACACACATACATATATACATACACATATACATACATACATATGTGTGTGTGTGTGTGTGTGTGTGTGTGTGTGTGTGTGTGTGTGTGTGTGTGTGTGTGTGTGTGTGTGTGTGTGTGTGTGTGTGTGTGTGTGTGTGTGGACATGTGATATTTTGTCATATTGAGTAGACCTAGAAAATTGAACTAATCTTGTGATCATATGGTTATGGATGAAATTGTAAATGATATTGTTGTTTTCTTGGATGATGTTTTGATTCATATATATAGATGATTTGGAGTTATATTTTATATTTATTTTGGATGTTTTGATGTGGCCACGAGGCCGAAGGAGGTATTTGTGTTTTGCAGGTAAACATGTCACACCAAACATCGGGGATCGAGACCAACAACATTGGAATCCTAGATGAATTCAACAAGGGTCACCATGACAACGTGTATTTGTTGTTTGTGTATGTTTGTATTGTTGTTAGGGGTTCCCATGGGGGTTACCTTCAAATGTGACCAAGGGGTTGTGTGTATTCTTTTCATTTATTCCCTTGTTTAATTTTAGTATGTGTTTATTTAGTATTGTGTTCTCCCCTTCATTATTTATTTATTGGTGTCAAGTTTAGTGAGTAATCATGTTGATAAATTAATTAAATGGGTCAAAAGAATGCATTTATTAAAGTTGATGGCTCTTGGATTATGTGTTGTAAGAGATGTGTAAGCAACCTTGGGTGTGAAACACTCCACCTTCCTTTTGAAATTCGGATATGTTCTTAGGGACTGATTTTGAGGCTTGTGGGACAAGTTAAACTTGTCCCACACCTCTTAAATTGTTACACCAACCCTACCTATGGGTTGGAGGGTCAAAATTAGCTCTTATTATGTATTTTGGGAAGACAAGTTGTAAGTTTCTTTTGCACCTTCTTACATGTAATTAATTTTATTCCTTAAGGGGTGTGGGCTTGGATTGTGTGTGTAAGTAAAATGTCATTTTATTCACCCACTTATTAATTGTGCTTTGGGGTTTGAAGTTGACTTGTGAGGTGGAGTTGAGGATGAGTGATGTGGCATCCTACATGGAGCCACCTCATCCTCCTCTCTTCCTTTTCTATTTATTCAAATTCTTTTGCTGTTTTGGGGTTCTTGGTTACTTCATTTGGTTTTGTGCTCTTGCAATTTTAGAGAGTTAGAGAATTTGATGCTTGTGGATTTGTTGGAGCTTTTGGACTATTTTGGATTTGAAGAAGCTTGTTGTTGAACTTTTGGATCAAGCTCCATCATGGAGAGGTAGGAGCTTGACTCTTTAAATTGTTTCTTCTTTTATTTATGCATATGTGAATGTTGTTGAGTGTTTGGTATGTTTGTTGGGTGGTTGGGTAGATTGCCTAAGTGTGGTGTAGGAGGAGACTATGGGGATCTTCTTGTGGGGAGGCATAAGAAAATGTGGGGAGGTATAAGGGTTATTTTGTGGAGGGAGTTTGAGATGGGTCTCCACCTTAGATAAGAAATAGCTTGAATTTCTTACCTCATTATGGGGTGCCATAAGAGGAGGGAGGCATAAGAGAATGGGAGGTATAAAGGGTACTTTGGGGAGGCATAAGAGTATGTAGGGGCTTTGAGATGATATATATATTGGTGGGTTTTAAGGTGGACACCCATTTCCCCATTTGGGAGGTATAAGCAGCTTTCCCCATAGATCTTGCTCGTTTGGATTTTGCATGATGAAGCATGTGTATTTTGTTGTTATTCTTTTTGGTGGTAATAATCTTGCAGTTTTTGGACTATGATATGAATGTGAAATATGTTTTGTGTTGTGGAAGCTTGTTTGTTTCCATGAGTTGAATCCATTTCCTATTGTAATGTGGTTAGGGCTCAGGGGCCAATGAGGAGGATGGCTTCTCCTCTTCATTGGAGTTCTTGGTTGGGTGGAGAGCGTTGCCTCTCCATCTATTTTTTTGTGACCAATGAAAACATGGTGGATCTCTTGTTGTTGTTTTTGGAGCTGTGTATGAAGACAAATGTTGTAGTTCTCCTTGGGTCTCTTATTGTAAATTTTTTTCCAACTTATGTGGATGACATTGTAATATCATTTTGTGGTAAAAAGGGCTGCTTTATTTTGGATATGAAAGTTGTATTTGAATGTGAAAAGAAATGAGAAAGTTTTAGTTTGTATATTTTGGCAAACGAAAAAGAAATGTAAAAAGGAAGTATTTCATTTAATTGAATGTTGATTCAACTTCCATCAAATGGTGTTACTCTTTTCTAAAACTTCTTGTTGTAAATATATTGTAAACTCTCTGTTGAAGGTTGGAAATGCCTGTGTTAAAATTATTGCATTCCTATGTATTATTTGATTCACATGTTTTGAAAATAGAATCACTTTCTTGTTTTTCACGTATTGAATGAAGAAAAGTTAAAAATTACAAATTATATTGGAACGAACTTAAATATTTAGAGAATGGTAAATGAAAATAGATCAAACCAAGTTTAAATATGTTTTACATTGGGATTCTCTGTAAAACCTACAAATCAATATCAAAAAACAAACATAGTACCCTGCAACATTGAAAGAAAAGATAAACTATTAAAATGAACTAAGAATGATCAAAACACATTCCAAAATAGTTTGTATTGCCCTTGTAATTTACACAATTCATCTTTAATCGACAAAGAGGCAAAATAGTGTGATTTCACATAAAAGAGAAGGAAATTCGTATTGAATCTAAACCATTAATATTTTATCCTTGCAATTCGTTTGAAATATTTCAAGTGCAACTCTCCATGTCTGTTTGGCATGTTGAAGAAGAAAGAATGGCGGATCGAATCAATTCTGGTAGTTGAAAATTTTTAATTCACATTTTAATGTCAAGAAAGATGTTTTTGTAAAATTCACCCACTTAAGTTTGTCAAAAATGAGATTTTATGCTCCCTGGGCAAAGAGGAATTCATTCCCTTTCCAAAAAGTCCTCATTTTCTCAAATCTGAGCTTCTAATTGAAAGTTATGGCCATCTGAAGTTTTTTACTTCGTTTGGTTTCAAAAAAATTAAAATTACTTTTACTAAGTTTCCTCTGCATGGCCTGCACCCCACCACGTCGCCTTTCAAAAATACTTCCACGGCTTTGTAGGCCCGTACCTTCAACTTTATCTTTAAAAAAAATTGGCGCAAAATCTTAAGTTTCCCATTGGCCGCTTCCCTGCTTGTCATCACTTGTCGGTTTGACACGTGGCATCCTTAGGCGTTGGAGAAGGAGCGAAGTTTTTTTAACCTCGAAGTTTTTCAACTCAAAAATCTTAAAGTCCTAAGTTTCCTCGTCGGTCCGCCTTCCCGCTTGAAAATTTTGAGCATGACATGTGTCGTCTCTAGGCATCGGCGGAGGCGCGGCTCACTTTAAAACTTTTTGCCTTTTTAACCAAAAAGACTAAAAATTCTAAGTTCCTCCAGTGACCTTCCTTTCCATGTTGGCTCAAATTTTTGACATGTGTCCCTTGCGTATTAGGAAAATTTTCTTCCTTGGTTCCAGCCCACCTTTGGGAAAAATTTATTCCCTTGGCCTGCAGGCCCGCCTTTGGGGAAAAATTTCTTCCCCGGGCCCGCAGGCCCGCCTTTGGGAAAAATTTCTTTCCTCGGCCCACAAGCTTGCCTTTGGGGAAAAATTTCTTCTTCAGGCCCGCAGACTCGCCTTTGGGGAAAAATTTCTTCCTCGGGCCCGCGCAGCCTTTCCTTTGGGGAAATTTTTTCCCAGGCCCGCAGGCCCGCTTTTGGGAAATTGTTCTTCCCCAGCCCTACAAGCCCACGTTTGGGGAAATTTTTTTCCCCAAGCCCGCAAGCCCACTTTTGGGAAAATTTTCCTCCATAGGCCCGTCGGTCCGTAACTTAAGAAATATGAGGAGTTAGGAGGACTTCTTTATATCATTGGAAAGGGGAAGAAATTTCATATCTAATGGAATTGTTTTCAAGAAAAGTTAAGTGCATTAAATGTGTGAAAAATCAGGTTGAAGTTCAAGATGAGCCTGAGAGTGGGTAAGTGGGAATTTACCCCTTTCTAACTTAAATGTTTATTTCTAAAGCTTGGGTTGACCTTTTTAGGGGGTCACGTTATGGGGTAAGTGAATGTTTTCCTAACCTCATGTTAATGTGAACCTTGGTTATTATTTAGACCTGGTGGAATTAAATACCTTGGGTATTTAATTGTTTTGGCCACTTTAAACCTTCTAAAATTTATTAGAGAACATTTAATCTTAGAGTTAATTTAATTATTTATTAAATTAACACCTAAAGGAAATTTAAACTATACTTGGTTTAGTTACACTCATTAACTTGTATGTGGTCCTCAATATTTGTTATAATGGAAAATTTTATTTTATCTAATATATTTGTCCTTGATATTTTTTATTGTGACAACTGTTGCTAACATGCCTATTTATAGTCATGCTTTAAACAAAAAAATTATTCCATAATTTTTCGTATTTAAACCTAGGTTGTTCTTAGGTCTCGAGTGGAAGTTTTAGCGGGTGTTACACATCTACCTTATACTTTGTCTTAAAAACCCATTTGTAGCCTATGGGTTTCTTTCTTGTAGGTAGATTGACAAGTTCCCATGTCTGATTTTTCTTGAGTGAATCCATTTCTATATCTATGGTTTTCTCCCACCGGTTGACTAGAGTGCTTCATGAACATTATCATGCTCGAAGCTATTAATCAGTGAACTCATGAGTGAAAAATTTACCTCATTTCTTGTTTGACTCCTTGTTTTAACTCCGAATGATGTATCACGGGAGTTGATGCAAATGTGAGTCCTTGATGATGCTTTTACCCACTTCGGACAATAACTTGGCTTCTTTTGAGAAGAACTATGTCATTTTGTGTGGATTGATGTGGAGTCACATTCTCTAGTTTTCCAAGGTCAACAAATAGCTCGCTTTACAACATTTTTTTATCGAGTAGTCTCCTTTAGCTGATCATTTGATTCAGAGACTAGTCAGTGAGAGGTGGTGGGCGTGGAATTTGAAATTTTAGGGTCACATTTTCAAGAATAATGTAATAAGGGGGGGATGTTAGCATAGTCTGCGTATTATATTATTATTAGACTAGTTGTAATTATAATTTATTCCATTATTCTCTCATATTATTTGTAACTACTCCATCCATTCCCGGGAGTATAGTTTATTCACGTACCTATAAATATTGTACATGCTTTTGATTTAATATGATGAGTAAGAGATATTCTATCTCTAATTATTCTCCTCAATATCCTCCTCACAATTACAAAAGCAATAAACAATGGGTTTCAATTGAATCCTACGAAAAACACTTATGTGTTGATGGATAAATCAAAATAACACACCAAGCTAACATTTGAAAGGAACGATAACCGGATCGTATCAAGCCAAGAACACAGATGCTAATATAACACCACGATCTATAAGATGAAAGCAATTCGCTAGAATAACTTTACATAAAACCTTTGCAAACAAATGAGAAGCAATATCATATATTATTATGGAACTCAATGCAATACATTGAGAATGGGCCTTGCTTAAATATGCAAGGAATAACAATCTAAGAACCAGTCAAGGTCGTAGATCAAACCATAAATCAAGGAAATAACTAGTCATCAAAGAACTAGTCAAGACCATAGATTTAGGAGAGAACTAGACATCAAGGATCTAGTCAATACCATAGATCAAGGAAAGAACTAGTCAATGCCATGGATCAAGGAAAGAACTATATCTAACAACTAGATAATATCTCCTAATATCTAAATAAGATAAAAGAAATATCCACACACATAAGTGGGTGAGGATAAATACAATAAAGGTAAATAAAGTACCTAGGTGAACATGAGCTAAGGTAAATACCTACTCTAACAACATGCACACAAAGAGTATGTAGAAAAACCTAAATTTGCAGCAATGTAAGATAATTAATTCATGGAATTAACATTCACAAGAGCTAAGAAAAAGATACAAAAACGTAAATAATTGGAAAGGAAATTATGAATTATAAGTAAAGGGATAAAATAGCTCTCCTTGCGATTATTAATAAGGAGAGGGAGTATAGCTCTCCTTGAGGCATTTAATGGTACAATATCTAAAGCAAATAACTTATCTTTTAGAAATGATCTAACAATAATAGTACCTTGTCGCAAGATCAAGCATGATTTAATGCCATTTTGGACAAGAAATTCTACTTTTAGGTGATGATTCAAAAGTGAGTCATTGACAAGAGGTTGTTAGTCAAGACACGAACATATAGTACCTTTGTAAGTGTACATTTACGTGGTCCTAGAGGAATGGTGACTTTTCCTATTCCTTCAGCAGCGTAGTCTTTGTCATCTGCTATACGAACCCGATCTCCAATGGGTTGTTTGTTCAGTGAATCAAACAGTTTCTTGTCACCTGACATATGCTTACTTGCACCCGAGTCTATCAGCCAGACTCTCTTTGTGGGTTGTGAAGTCTGAGAGACTAGTATAAGGTTCTTACCAAAATTGGCTCCTTCTGATGTCTCCTCATCAGATTCATCATCTTGTTCAGCTATGAGATGTCCGTTCTGCTTTCTTCGGTGAGGACGCCGTTTCATTTTTGAAAATATTTGTGCCCGGATGTGCTTGTTTGACTCGAAGACCCTTGTTTCAAGCCATTGTATTAGTAGTGATTAGTATTGCGAGTGTTTATTCTATAAATGTGACACCACCTATTTGAATTTTGATCTTTCTACTATTGATTTGGTTGTGCTTGAGTTGGCTTCTTTGGGGGACCCTTCTGATTCTTCTGGCCAAGTATGGATTTGAGAACAGGCTTTATCCTGAGTCTCCTCTTGGGCTGAATTGATGGCCTCTTCCCTGCAGTAAGTTCATGAGTTCTTCGAATGCCACTATTTATTTAGATACATTCAGTGTCGTAACAAACACTTGGAATTGAGAAGGGAGTGCTCTCAAGGTGATCGGCACGAGAGTTTTTCATCCACCATTTCAACGAGTGTTAATAACTCCGATCGCAGCTCAACCACGTGACGTAAGAACTCCTCAACTTTCTCATTTGACCCCATAGAGAGGTTGTGTAACTTTGACTGAAGATGGAGGATCTTGGTCTAATTTTTGGCTTCATAAGTGGTTGCCAACTTGTCCCAGGCTTCCTTTGGTTTCTTTGAATACTGAATATGTGGTTGCACATCGTCATTGATACTAAGCATTATTGACATCAAGGCTTTGGCATTAGCCATCTCATACTTTATTTATTCATCAGGGGCTATGGGAACGGTCACATAATTGGTGATAATGCCCCATAATCCTTCAAATTGAAGGATTGTCTTCATTTTTGTTTTCCAAGCCACAAAATTGGGCCCTTTAAGTAACTGAGCATCCGAGAGAAGAAGTTTTGGTGCAGACATTGTAATAATTTTTTTAAAATTTATTTATTGATTCCAAGAGATATTACAATGTTACTCACTGATGAGAAGTACCAGTTCATAGATGCTCTCGATACTCGCATGTTGAGAGACGGTGACACTTTGTGAGGCATTCTTCTTTGTCTTCGCAATTGACGTCGTACCTAGCTTTTAGCTCTTCCCGAACTTGCTTTGCTTGGCAACCGATGTCGAATAGTAAATATTCAAGAATTTTTGTTCAAACTAGCTCGTCGAAGACTAGATTTCAGTGATTCGAAGCTCGTTGAGCAAGGAAAAGTAGAACCCGGAGCTCTCTTGAGCATCGTGACGGTGTTCTTATGCTTGCAAGTCTTCGGATTGGCTCCCAGCAGTCTCAATATGCTCATGCACCTTCTACATTCAACATTGGCGTAAAAATAATCATTGTTGCTTTGGTGAAGGCATCTTCTTCAGAAAATAATGGCACTCCATTTTTTTCGATGCACCACTGTTATTTCCTTCACTCGGGTGTCTTTTAATTATGCCGGTTGTTTCATTGTATCTGGCAGAGACTTTTTATTGATTTATACAGCTAATTTATCACGTCTACAGTGGGCTAGAGCACACTTCCAACATTCAATTTATACATAGGCGCTCGAATTTCAATTAAATCTCCTCCACGTGTGTTGTAGAATCATAAAAAGAAAGTGCAATTCTCTACGCAGGTGTAATGAAACCACTCCAGCAGCAAAAGAAAACAAAAATTACCAAGTTTTCTTAGCTTTTATTTGCACACAGATTTGTCACCACACGTCCAGCTATTCTTCTTTCACACAACAGGGAGAGTGATTCTTATACGCAGCCTTTTACACAGAAAATCAGATCAAAACAACTGACTATGTTCAGCATTTCCAGTCGTTGTTCTAGCCATCATAATTTGCGCAGGTCGTTGGTATATGTCACGGGGGAAGAGAGGTTTTTAAGTGCATGATACAGTCCACGTTGTAAAGTAGATGCACACGCAGCCTTTTATCCCTCATGCCCAGACATTATTTTAATTACCACGCAGGTTGAATGGAGGAAAGGACAAATCTCTACACAACATACAAAGACTCCATGCGTCCAAACAACAGGAAAAAAACATAGCAGTCTAAAAACCTCCATGCAACAGTCAATAAAATGGTCACTGAAACTCCTACACTTCTTCTTCCACGCTAAGCTCTCCCCCACGCATGCAAGAAGGCAGAAAACTCTCCAGGATGAGAATGGTCTTCTCCTTCAAACACTCAGGTCAGAGTTTACGACAGCTCTGATACCGGATTGTGAGGAGGATATTGAAGATAATTACGCCGAAGGCGTTCCCCTATGGGAAAGGCCCTTGCGGACGTTTCTACGACTATGTTAAATTTGACGGTTTGACGGCCGTCTAGACGTTTTTCTAGAATCCTTCAAGTTTTCAGACCTTTTTGTTGTTGTTTACCCTTACAGACTAGGCTTAAGTTTGATTTCATGTTGAATTGCGAATGTTTAGTGTGGCCTTCTCTAAAGATTCGATTCACAACCCAATTTTCCCGTATAGTGACATTGTTTGAAGAGTTCTGCTTGTTTTTTCTTTCAGCTGTCTTCACCTGCCACCAATCTTCATCCACCTTTCTTTGAAGTGCGGATCGTGATTCAAACGAAGTAGTATTTTCTTATTCCTTTACTTACCTAAGAGATGGAAGCTCTGATCGCATCCCAATTTGATACAAGCTCATGTCAAGCTGAATAAAAAAACACAAGTGTGACCAGTTTACCTTAGGAGCTCTGCAAAATCCGTTGGGCCTTCTTCTGCTAGGTGTTGCTCGTTCCTGCGCAGGACATTACTAAATTAGTTAAGGATGATCCCGACTATCCCCCAGAAAGAAACACGATTGTGGCTGTCTATAATTCGTTCATTGAATAACAGCCAACTGGTTCTCAAGTGGGCAATCACCTGGTGGGAAATCCAATTATTGTCTCCAAAACCACACTGTTGACTACAGGACAAGTGGTAGAGCTTTGAAGAGCAAGGCAGTGAGTTTCTTGTATTTTGGGCGATGCAAACAAGGGTGGTCAGGTTTAGATCGCGCACATTTGGGCGTTTGATGACCAAGAAAGTGTGCATAACAGTTTTTTGTGACACCCAATCAACTAAATTGAGTCCTTAATATTCTGCTTCTCGAAGTTATAACTCGGAAGTTGCTAAATCTTTAACGGCTTCTAATATTCCAGGATTGAAATATTCAGAAGGCTAGGAGTACTGTGGATTTATTAATGGAGATGTTGATTGCTCTAGATCATGAGAGGGTGTAAAAGAGGATGTAATTATGGACCTCGTTGAACAGTTGCAACATGTTCTTGCAAAGCATGATGCAATTGCTTCTGGATCCTACAATCCCTCTGAAGAAACACTTGTTCCTTCACTCCCTCAAGTGAACATTGAATGAGAAGAAGATGAAGCAGAAAACCACGAGGGACACTTATTTCATAGGTCTTTGAGAATTCACACACAACCTGAAGGGGAGGTTACTATTACAACAAGAAACCAGCCAACTACTCAGCCTTCCCCACCTCTAGGCCCGAGGGTCAATACTCCACTCCCTGAGACTCTTGATAATTTGAATCTTCTCGGTGGTGATGCATCTGAGTCATTGCCTTCTGGTAACTCTACTAGAAGTTAACCAAAGACAACATACAGTGTCCTCATCAGTCTATCAGAAGGCTACACCAAATAAAGAATTAGTTTTCCAAGGGATAACAACAAGAGAACAACAACATTCTTTATCCCAGTTGCAAGATGAGACTCAAGCACACTCAAATGGAAGTCTATTAATGAAAAGTCATTTTCTCAAAAAAAAAAAATGGGGAAGACAAATATGTTTATAATATTTAATTAATTTGTTTATCAAATTAATTATATATTACATAGGCATAAGTTATGATGTAAATTCAAGTTGGGTCAACTTGAGAACTTGAGTTTAGGAGTTGGGTTAGATTAAAAAGTAGTTTTATAACTACTTCTTCGTACATAAGCCTATAAAAGGCTAAGTTGTAATTGTAAAAGGGACTTTTTTGGGAACTCTTTTTATCTGCCTCTGCTTTGAAGAAATTTGATTATGGCATCGTAATAGAAAACATTGTCTTCATATGGAGATAGATGAACATTTTCCAAGCTATTTGAAAGCGGCCTAGATTTACATGGACATCATCATCAACCTTTATATAGAAATCTTGCATCCCATTTGGCACAAGTAGTAGAAAAGTAGATCTTGGTTTTTGTAAACAATTCATGATACCCTTCAAAATGCTCCCGCTACATGAAATTAGCATTTCGTAAAACCTCTTTTCTCATCATCTAGGATCACAAAAACATTAATTAAAGCAAAAATGTATTGCACTATGCATTCCAATCTCATGAAGACCCAATGTTGGAAGTCTTTAGCTTCAATGGCTCTGTCCACGATGCCACCGTTATAGCACTATTTTCCAAACAAAAATTCATCAGTTAAATCTGCCTAGAATGATTTTAGAATAGACTAAATTCCCATAAGAAAAAATAAATCTAAAATAATTCAAAAACCAATAATCTAAGGATTGCAGCTTCCCCAAATACACCAAAGATTGTTAACTCGAAACAAAATCCATCAACATTTAACCCTACATAAATAATACCCCAAGAATTATGGGTGAAATTGTAAATTTAATTTGGTATTACCAACATGTCGAGGTCACCGTAGTTATCCTTCAACCACTTTGCAAATTCTGAGATGTTGTGGGGGTTGTGTATATTGATGTAACTTTGTGTACACTGATTTTCCTCTTGAATACAATGTTTTTCCCACTGCTGTGTTAATGTTTCTCAATCATAAAGAAATTCATTTGTAAAATATTTTTCTTTTGATTTTTAAACCTAGACAATAGTTTCATGGAGGGTTGGGCCCATTAAGGCTATAGTCTCATGTAGAAAATCTTGGTTTGGTCTTTCTACAAGTAAATGAGCAAGTCATTTTGTTTGTCTCTATAGCCTTACTTTACCTTATGCTACTGCCTGCTCTAATTGTATAAGGTTCCACAAGAAAAATAGTTGGATCAAATGAAATCAACCAAACTCGTGTTGATATAATTTTTTCTACATTGGACGGAGAGCATTGTGTGTAGTTCAGACCAAGATAAACTTTATTGTAGATATAATACAGATAAATGACAAGAATAATATGCTTATTGGGTTCATGTTATCTTTAAATTCTTTTCTTGCATGATCCCAGGTCATGTTGACATGGAAATACGTAAATGTAGTAGGTTCAATATTAATCTTGTGATGAACTTCCACCTGGTTGGAGGATTGAACTGATATAAACATGTACAACATACAAATGACCTCTTGCAACCCAAGATCATGATTAGATCTCTTCTCATACAATTTTTAAATTGATTAAATTCCCCAAACTGTTATCCTCAAGCAAGTAAGGTCCAAAGATGCAATTTTTGAATAAGCAAAATATTTTATGGATAAGGAGACAATATATTACAAAATTGTAGAATTAAATTCTGGTATTCTGAAAAATCATAGGACTTACCATGGAATTTTATCCCCTATACACTAATGAAATCATATTTTGTTTCCATCTTAGGAATTGATCCATAATTGATACCATTGCAATCAATGTCAGTGCCTATTCTTCTTCCTTCATGTAAGCTCATGTAACCCAATGTCATAATTGGCTTCTGAACATGATACCAAGTTTGCATTGACATCAACTAAAAAAGCAACTCTTTATGACAACAATACCTTCAATCTTACTGTGTGGATTTCTTCATTCTCTTCCTGAACAATTGAATCCATAGTCTAAAATTCGTCCATTGGCAAATGTTTCTTCATCTCAAAAAAACAAAAAAGGCAAGGTCTGATATAATAAAAAAGGTATAGTAGTTGATTATTGTATAAATTTTGTGAAGGGTATATATATTAACTTGAATCAAGATTGTTCTGTTCTAGGTAACAATCGGCTGGTTGGTTGCTTAATTGCATTTCTATGAACACTTTGTTCAACTATAATAGGTAGGACTGCTCTGCTAGGTTCTTGAAAAAAGTAATTGCCATCTTAATAAGCATAATTTGAAAGAAGACCACAACATACTCATGATGCGCAATGAACACCGAAATTTGTGAAGCTTGTCAAATTTGGGATTGTTGGGAGTCGGACATACATTCTAGGAAAATTTTTTATACGTCTGTGAAAGAGTATTGAAATTTGAAATTATTCTAATTTGGGATGACTGGTTCTAGCATAAAAGATTGTCTTAAAGCCATACATACTGATAATACATGTTATGTTGACCATTGACCTGTAATATTGTCACATAAGAAGGGGATATCTGTTTTCTTCATGCTACGAGCTTTATCTTTGAGGTGTATCTTTAATGTTAAACATTTTTGTTGCTCCATTTTCATTTCACTTAAGCTATAGGTTAGGCTTATAAAAGGCTATCATAAATGGAAGTTGGGATACCATTATTGACGTGGGTGCAGGGATGTTTCCTTCAATGGATTAAATGTGGACCTTTCGATAATAAACTTTTTGGACCCACTCCGGGAGCTATGGGGATTTGGAACATCTTATGAAATTTGTAAGTCTTGTCCATATAGGATTTAATAGAGCATAAACAAGACGTCCAGTTTCTATGAATGAACATTATATTGACTTGACGATTCATCACAATTATAAAATCAAGGAATTTGAGCGTAAATAGACTGAATGGGTTTTTGCCAGAGGAGTTTGGAAATCCAAGGAATATAATGGATATGTAAGTTCTTTATATTGAAAATATGATTATTTAACTCACAAGGTCATGTTTTTGGATTTATATGCTATGTATTTTTGTTTCAAGGGAAACTGTAAATTAGTGTGCTTCTTTTCAATGTCTGCATGGATATTCGCTTTCTCCACATGGAAACTTGCTATTTTATGATTACATGGTAAACAAAAGTATGTGGGACTTGTATTTATTCAAATTGAGCTTGGTTAAATGGACAGTTTTATAAATGCTCAGAGGCATTATAGAAAAAGAAAAATTCTAGGTTCAACATTCCCAATACCGATAAATCTCCAATCTCTTCAAGAAGGCCATCAAATAGATTACAATCACTTGCATCAAACAAGACGTGAGATTCAAGTTCAGAAAACTTGGTGGAAGTCTCTTTAAATTTGAATTATGCTACAATTCAAGAAATGTAAAGGGGGAATGCAAAGTGACAATAATGTGCAACACAAATACCATTTCAAAATTTACAATTGCAGCATGTATCTTATCTTTTTGATACCATTATATTCATGCATCGTGTACTGCAGTGCTAACATTTCTAGATTTAATTTTACGACAAGTTGTTGGTGATTGACTACAATGATTGCGATGTATGTACAAAATGGGTTGGCTGAAAAAGCCTTGGAGTTGTTTAAACAAATGCAACATGAACGTAAAAATACAAACCCCATAAACTTCTCCAACATCCTTCTAGCATTTGGCAAAATCGGAGCTTTGGAATAGGGCATGGAGATCAATCAAAAAATAATCAAGAGTGGATCTTTGTCAGATGTTGTAGTTTCAAATGTGTTGATCGATATGTATGCAAAATGTGGATGCATTCATAAGGCACGCAAGTTGTTCGATAAAGTCACTCGTGAACTTTAAGTATTTGGACCATCTAATCTGGGAAGATACGTTTGATCTGGGGAAGATACAGATTGTCGGAGTACCTATCAAACCTGATTTTTTCTATTTTTTTGAAGCGCCAAAAATTTCAAAAGTTCAAAAATTCAAAAATTTGCCCCCATTTTTCCGCTTGAGCTCGTACATTATTTATAGGTACGTGAATAAAATATACTCCCTGGAATGGATGGAGTAGTTACAAACAATATGAGCGAATAATGGAATAAATAATAACTAGTCTAATAATAATATAATACGTAGACTATGCTAACAATAATGCTTTCTCAAATATTGTGCATGTACTCACCAAAGCCTTCAATCATTTTTGTGTATCACCCCATTTAAATTTCAGTTATAGCAATCTTTTAACCATTAAAACCCCCAAAAATAGATTTATGATGCATTAATAAGGAACCCGACCTTGTAATCCCGGAGATTCCCTCACCATAGGGATACCCACAACCTTGAGGTGTGTCCATTGTATCTACGGAAGTGAGGGAAGAGAAAGATTAGAAAGCCTGTTGTTATCCATCAACCAGGGTGTAGTTCGAGAGATAACATATACTTAATGATGAGTGAATAGGGTGTAAATATTTCAAACTATGCAAGAAAAAGTATTTGTCATGAATTCTATTAAATAGTTTTCTCTCTTAAGAATGTTCCTGCCAATTGCAATTCCAATGAGAGAATTAGGAGGTTGGGAGGTAATTATAATACTTTCTCCTGTTGAGTAATATTAACAAACATGAAAATAGGAGAGAGAAGGAAGGTGAGGTTTTTTTCACCCTCGGTCGTCTCTTCCTCCATTCATGTTTAATCATTGGTCTCCATTGAATGACTTAAATATAATCAATAGAAAAGTCTTCTAACTTTGTGGACATGGATGTTGTAAGTCCATCTTTTTGTATATGGTTCAGTTTTATTTCTCATAAAGAATTCATGAATTTCTGAGAGAATTGTGATTTAGTGTTAAAAAGGAAAGGAAATTTATATTTTTTTAAACAAATATAATTAGACACTATTTGTCCCCAACATTTTGATGTGTAATATCTTAGATTGTGGCTTTTAATATACAATATTTATGTGAAATTCCACAAGAATTATATGTGCAATTTTGAGGCACCACAATATTTCTCTGAGGAAACTCTATTTTGATTTCATCCTCAACGAAATACGAAACTATTTTTATATTCAAGACTTCCAAGGTAGAGGTATATAAGTTGTGATTTTGTGTAAATGTCAATTTTGCAACAAAAAGAGCTCAGCTTTTCTTTGCATCTTATTTAGGTTTCATTTTATTCTTGTCCAGGTATTCATTTTGTTCCCTTATCATCATATTCATTATGCTTTGGGTGCAATTGCTAGTTTGTATATTGAGCAATGAAAGGGTATTGAATATTACGTTGAATGCATTTGTTATGGTAGTAGTCTTTGTGGGAAAGTGTCAATCTTTTCTGATAATAATTTTCTAGCATCTTTCCTTTCAACTTTGAAGGATGTCAAATGCTTAGTCATTTTTTTTACTTTTTATATTACCTTATGTTATGGTAGTAAATATTTTATTGTTTCAGTTGAATGTTAATGTTGTATTTATATAAACTAATTTCTAAGTCAAACACATAATTCCTCTGTAAATCCACTTGTCGTTGCTTGATCTTGAGTGAAGAGACTCTAAATATTTCAAAATATGAAAGGAGAAGTAATTGGCATAAATACTATTAAATAGTTTACTCTCCTGAGAAATTTGCTTGCCAATTACGGTTTTGATGATAGAATTAGGAGGTTGGAGGTAGTTATAATAATTTCTTCTCAGTGAGCAATACTGACAAGCCAAAAATAAGAGGGGGAAGGAAAGTCAGGGTTTGTACACCCTTGATCATCTCTTCTTCCTTTCATGTTTAATCATTGGCTTCTACGCAATGACCTAATTACAATCAACTGAAATGTCTTTTAACTTTGCGGACATGGATTTTGTAAGTCCGTCTCTCTATATATGGTCTAATTTCAATTTCTCATATAGATTTCATGAATTTTGGGAGAATTGTGATTTACTATTAAAAAGGCATGGAAAATCCTAGATTTTTATATAAATTTTAATTAAATAAATCTAATTGCAAGCTATTTGTCCCCAACATTGTGATTATCTTGGGTTGTGGGCTTCAATAAACATTACTTATGTGGAGCAACATATCCGGGCTGTTGTCATGGATATTTGATCGTCTCGCCTTGCACACAGTTTGGCCAGACCAAAATCCGCGACTTTGGCTGTAAATTCCTCGTCCAATAATATATTGTGCGGTTTGATGTCGAAGTGAATGATCCAGCTGTGACAGTCATCATGTAGATACACAATTCCACGAGCCGCCCCCAAAGCAATTGAATACAATTGATCCCAACTAAGCATCCGTTTTTTGTCTGTTTGTCTTTTTGCAAATATAAAACTGTACCAGAGATCCATTCGCCATGTACTCGTACACGAGTGCGCTTCTAAATCCTTCAAAACAATACCCCAACAAACGAACCAAATGAATGTGGTGAATTCTTCCGATTGTTGCAACTTCATTCATGAACTGAGTCTCGCTTTGCCTCGACTGATCCAGCATTTTAACGGCCACAACATTACCGCTCTGAAGCTTTCCCTTATAAACCACACCAAAACCTCCTTCCCCCAGCTTATGCGCGAAGTTGTCGGTGATGTTCTTGAGCTGAGAATACGAATATCTGGCCGGCATATCATGGATATAATTGTGTAGGAATATCTCTACTCTGTCATGCTCATGCTCCGTCCTGATCACACCCTGCTGCTGCAAGAATAATGGTATCGATCATAGAGCTTGATTCTGAAACTGAGACAACTGCCAAATATTTGCATGTATGTTGCTTATTTCATTCGATCTTATTCTGATTCAGAAGAAGAATTATCCTACTAAAGCCTTTAAGCAAATGTAGGTTAGAGACCGAACCAAAAATTCATCCAACAAAAACATGATATTCTTCCGGTTGTGATCAAGATTGAAAAGGTGTGTTTCCTGAAATCACATATCAAATTTTTAGAGACTCAAGAATCGCATTAGTCCCACCCAGCTTCTATTCCATGGAACAAACTATCAAGCTATTCAATGGATTTTGAAGGAAGAGTTTAGGGTTCTGCCTCGAGATGAGTGAAATATGTGTCATGATTTCTGGTTTCTGTGTAAATTAACAAGTGAATTACAAATACTGACTCCTAAATATTTACCTTTAATTGGAATTTTCAGTGCAGTTTTAGCCTTTGTTTGAAGACAATGCAGGGGCACTGCATCGTTTCATTATAGGTGTGGAGATGTGCCATCTGTATGTGTGGAATATGAATTTTCAGTTGATAGTAATGACTGCAACAAATTAAACAAGGAATTAAACACATAGCCCACCAGTGGCCATCACAATGCTTGTTAGGTTTACAATCAAATAAATCAATCTTCGCATCCACATAAGCATAACAGAAGGAATTCAAAACTTTGTCTCGCTCTATGGTCGGAAACACTTTTATATGACACAACCTCCTCAAAAACCATTTTAGTACATATGTGAGGCTCTGTATCAAATGGATATATATTATGAGATTCAGACATGGAAAAGATGAAAACATTTGAGTGGA
Organism: Taxus wallichiana var. yunnanensis; assembly: GCA_018340775.1. NCBI lineage: Eukaryota > Viridiplantae > Streptophyta > Pinopsida > Cupressales > Taxaceae > Taxus > Taxus wallichiana. The sequence continues at coordinate 813,099,633 of CM031240.1, read as the reverse complement.
ATATAAAACAGATTTCAAAATGTCATAGCAAGAGACCTAACCCAAAAAATAGAGTGAAGGTGAAAAATAATAATGAATCTGTTAAGGAAAGGAAGCACTAATTAATGTTATACCAAGGAAAAGAAATTGAGGCTCACATGGTAATATCCATGACCAGGAAATAGAAGACATATAGGCATCCATCCCCACGTCCTTCATCAGTTTCAAATCCTCTTGTAAGTTGTAAAAATTTATCACTCAAGTCTGGCCAAACCAATCAATATGTTTTTCTCGTGTTTCAAGAGTCAAGCCTTTCATTTTTCTACAACATATTTGTAGAAGCCCTGAAAGCGGTCCAGACAATTAAATTACCACAACCTTTCAAGAAAAGTAAATTAAATTCCATATTTTCACATGTAAAAACAATGATCAATGTGCTGATATAAAATAACACAGGGAACATCATTCATTAGATTTTATTAATGAAATGCTGCAACATCCACCTACTCCATAGCTGTGGAAGACTTTCCATATAATTAAAAAGATGCCCTAATAGTCAATTTTGAAGGCATCACTCTATAAAAATCATCATAAGGAACTGTCTTGGGAACAAACAAAAAATACAATGCAAAACAAACAATTCCAAGCCATAAAAGTTCTTACAAAAACAATGGATTTTATCTCAAGCAAAAGAAAATTCCTGCAAGAAGCAAAAAAATTCAAAGGATACATTTGGACCTTTCTTCAAACTCCTTGTTAGGTACAGTACCAGTATCTCTCAAAAACCTGAAGTGCTTCACCATGTAAATTTATCTTTCAACAATCTTACATGACATGTCCTCTCTGAAGTAAATAGTGAGGTATCTAGTTTACTTGATCCTTGAAAATGGGGAATGATGACATACATTGGCTAATCTCAGAGGTATATTAAGAGGTTCCACAAGTTCAGAAGATAATATACATCATCTTAGATGATCCTAAATCTCCAAGAAGGAGATCATGCATTTGTGAAAATGTTATGAGATCTAAAGTTGTGCAGAGATATTAATACCAAATTTAGTTGGTTCAGTGTGCTAATCACATTCTACGGTATTTTCTCTTAATGCTTGATCAGACAACCCAAGACAGACCATTGTGTATTTTCTATTTTGATCTTGATTTCCTTTCCCTTGAGATTATTGATTGTACTGATTAGCTTTTTCAAAAGATTTGAGCTGTACTTTTTAGCACTTCACATATCTCACTAGTTTTGATGGCAAATGTCAAGTGCCAAGGAAATGTTTCAAAGGTGCATGGGAAGTTTCAGCATTGTCAAAAATGGTCAGGATTTCACTTAACAATCTTCAAATGGCTGCAAAATTTATTGCAAGGAAAAAAATCTATCTATTATTGTATATTAGGGATGGTTGTCTGATTATGGCCTTAGCTTCACAAGTGACTAAAAATCTTAGTCTCGCTTTTGTAATCATCCAGCTGAATGTCTATTATGGAACAATTAACTGATCTCATAGATGAATTCCATCACAACATGACTCGCATCACCACTGGACTTTGCAATACAGTAGTACATCGATGACATAATGAGAATCACAAAAAATCTAAATGAGAAATATATATTGGCTATGGTGCTACAAGCACTGTTTATAAATGTGTTCTAAAGAATTGTAAGCCAATTTTTGTAAAGAGACTCTACAGTCACCACACACAAAGCTTGCGTGAATTTAAAACTGAGCTGGAAACAGTTGGAAGCATCAAGCATCGGATCTTGGGAGTCTGCATGGATATTTGCTTTCTCCACATGGAAATCTGTTGTTTTATGATTACATGGTAAATGGAAGTCTGTGGGACATCCCACATGGTGATTAAAATGATTATGTTATGAGAAGTCATTAGCACATCACTGAGACCGACATCCACACTGCTTTGGGGATTATTGTCAGGCCTAGCTGGCTTTTTCTTAATCACATTCGGTTATCACAAAGCATAGCTACCTGATTTGGCCCTTGGGGATTGCAAAAATTTGGAACTTCTTGACCTGTCTCACAATAGACTAAAGGGAAAGATACCATGGTAGGTAGCCAGTCTTTCCAACTTGCATTTCTATTTCAATTTGTCATGGAATTTATTAGAAGGCCCCTTGCCTACAGAGATGAGTAAATTGGTCATGGTATTGGTGACAGTCTCATCATGCTGAGTGGATATGAGAACAATGTGCACCCGTTCAGGAACCATGGATTCTCCTTCATTTTTGTACTCAATGGTGACTTGGGTTTTACCATCGGGCCTCAACCAGGGAAAATACCATTCTTTCTGACCTCAGTAAGCTTGGCACTGAGCTTTGTGGATAGAACATGAGTGAGGGGCATGAGCTCAGGAGTCTCATTTGTGGCATAGCCAAACATGTGACCCTGGTCACCCACTCCAATCTCTTCAGGCCTATTGGTAAGATGCCCATGCACTCCCTGGGAAATGTCAGGGCTCTGTTGTTCAATGTTCACAAACACTATGCAGTTGTCAGCATCCAAACCCACATCATCAGAGATGAAGCCAATTTTGCATACATATCTACCAGGGCATTTGCAACTACAACATTTGATAAAAATTCACTTTCAATTATGTTGCGGTGAATGTCTGCACCCTATTTTAAAGCTCCCGTTTTGGCACAGTAGTGAGAGGATGTTGGCAAAGGTTGTGGAGTTTGGAGTTAAAATTGAAAATTGCATTTGCTTAAAAGCTTCAACAACCTTTTCAACAAGTCCATTTTGTAACCAATTTTCATTATACTTTGATGGACATCCATAGCTTTTTCTACAACTCCTATTTTTGCACGGGTAGGAAGGATGTTGGCAAAAGATGTGGAGCTTGGCTTGAAACCTGCCAATAACATTCGTTAAAACTCCTATCCTTCCTTGATTGACCTCCGACTGTTTAACCTGATCCACATAACCTTATCAGATATACGGAAAGCTCAATGACATGCCTTCAACAACACACAATTATGTTTGTATGAACCAATAGCACCAACGGTCAGGTTACAACAATGGTTTTCTCCCCATCCAACCTGCAAAAGGAGATAAATCAGAACCCTAACATTTTAACCTACAGTCGGTTGTTACCAAATGAATGTTGTCGAATTTACAGGGTTTGGGAAATTTTGGCGAGAATTTAGAAAGAATGAATCATCTCGCAGTTATGTCAGACAATCATTACACAATAAAAAAAAAACAGCTAAAAGCCCGTCAAAATTAAACAGTTTGGAAAAATGTCTGCAAGGCCGTCAAATTTAATACAGTTAGAGAAACGTCCGCAAAGGCCTTTCCCATAGGGGGAACGCCTTCGGCATAAAAATATTTGGTCATTTTTTAAATTATTTTTTTGAATAACATAATGTTAAACCAATATATAAACCACAATCACAAAAATTGATTACCCATTTATTCTATGAATATTCATTTAATATCTCTTTTTTTTTACTAGACAATTAACATTTTTTTCACTAGACAAATGACCTTTTTTTTAATAATATAATAGTAAACCAATGTAAACCTTCTTTGAAACCACAATCACAAAAAAATTGGTTACCCATTTATTCTATGAATATTCATTTAATATCTCGTATGAGTGTTAAATGAGATGGGTTTAAGTGTTAACTTATCATTTATTTTATATGAGAGATAGATATTCAAATTTTGAGGAGATATCTTATATAATAAAATATACATTTAATTTTGCTTAAGGTTTTTGTTAATGAACAAGTTGGTATATTGTTTTGATAAAAAAAGATATATCTTAATTTTATAGAAGAGATATCCGACTTTTAAGTATCCTGTTTTAAAAAGAGATGCTCTTCATTTGCATGAAAAAGTATCTAGATTTTAAAGAAACTATATTTTGTATTTGGACAAAAAATATACTCTTTTGTTTATAAGACAATATCCCAGCTTGATAAAAGAAATGTTTTCAATTTACAAGGCACTATCTTGGTTTGACAAAAGATATGATACTTTTTAAAGATGTGATATCTTTGTTTGATTGAAAGTATACTCCTTAGCTTACATGGTAATATATCAATTTGACAAAAGAGGCAATCCTAAATTTACAAGGTATTGTCTCTATTTTATGTAAAAGATACCCATCAAGTCGACAGAGGAGATACCACTTAGATTTCAATGAAACATTGGAGTTTGATAGAAGGGATACATATCTGTTTTTGAGGTGGTTGTATGATTGAAAAGTGACATTCGAGGATGATAATCGACAAGTGACCTTCCCGCACCCGACCTCCCGAGGTCGTGCCGAGACAACCGGTGGTTTGAAATGCGGGTGACTTAGATGAAGTCACAGCTGAGATTATGGTCAGTTTTCTATGATAGAAAAGCTACAAGCAAGGATGAGAATTGGCAAGCAACTTTCTTATGGCTAACCATGGGAGGATCAGTGAATAAGATCTGTACCGTGATCTCCCGGTAGCTAAAATGACAAAGGGGATATTTAGAGGCTATGAGCGGGTAGCATAAATTCCTAGTGATTTATCCTCCTAACTAGAATTTAAGCGTTTAATCTAGTTATGAAGTCTCCAAATTAACTTAAACTGAAAATAACAATTTATACTACTATTGAAAGGGAAACTAATCTAAACAAAATATACGATTGAAACATTATAATTACAAGCAATAATTAAACTACTTTTATACTAAAACTAAACAAGCGAGATAACCCGGTGTGGTTATTCACCTGTGCAGATGTGTGAATCTAAATAAAAGACAGCTAATCAACTTAATTGAAAAACCTTCAATCCTACCTCAGAAGTGAGGAACAAATCATAGTTTCTCAGAAACTATCATTCCTCATAGCTTCCCTGGCAATATTGAAAGTAAGCTTAACTGAAATAAAATGATTCGCTACTCTATTTGATAATAACTTTGACAATTTAAACCTGGAGTTTACTGAGCAGAGGCAAATCCAGTTTTGTTGTAGCTTGTCCCCTCAGAGTGATCTCTTCGTTCTTGCATGTTCACGTGAATCCAGAAAGAGTAGGAGTATGGCAGCATCAGCAAGAGAAGGCACTGGGACGGTAGTCACTTTGAAGTAAAAATGGCATGAAGCACAAGTAGGAGAGGGATAGCGCAAGTGAACTGGCTTGGCCTATGCAATTCCTAGCAGGGTCGTTGCAGCAATGATGAAATAAAATGATAAACAACAGGTACTCAAACAATGAATAATAGCAGCTTCAGAGAAATACAACGAAGTACAAGTAGGAGAGGGATGGCACAAGAGAACAGAGCTTGGCCTATACGATTCCTAGCAGGATCGTTGTCGGTGTACAGTGAGGCATAACTAAATACTCAGAATTCTAATCCATGCTAAAGATAAAATGATTCATAAAATAAATCTAGGACTGAGTATTGAAGACTGAAATTCAAGAATTAAGACTCCAGACCAAACAAACCAAGACCATTTACTTGTAAACAAGCTACATATTTATAGCATTTGCAATGACTAGAAGGCAAGTTCAAATTGAACTCTCCCACCATTAAACAAAGATAAATCACTGTTCAATCGGCAAAAACATAAATACAAGCTTTAGTGGTTGAGAAATGCGGGTGAAATTTGAATTTTCATGCTTGACACGATTGTCAGAACATTATGGAAAGCGCGTGCACAGACCGCCGCCTACTGCAGCGGTGGCCATTACTGGGACCGCCGCCCGGGCTGGGTGGCGGTTACAGGACCGCCGCCCGGCTAGGTGATGGTTCTGAGACCGCCGCCTGCGCACAGGTGTGACTGGTTACAGACCGCCGCCCCCGGCTAGGTGACGGTTACAGGACCGCCACCTTGGCTTGGGTGACGGTTACAGGACCGCCGCCTTGGCTGGGAGGCGGTCTGTAAATAACAACAAAACAACAAGGAAAAAGAGAGAAAAGGCTAGGACAAAACATGTAGAGGCTAGACAAGGATTTTTGGGATGCAAATGTATACTCAACAAGCTTTCTGGATTCCGAACACCTTGCGAAGAGATCTTAATCATCATTGGGGCTTCTGTAACCAATTTCTGACTGTACAGTACATACAATTTTGGGTACGTACATATTGCCCCCTCGGAGAAGCGTTTTAGCCATGAAGAGGCATAAAACGTTGGGTCCGAGTATGGCGGTCCCAAAATGGGGAGTTAGAGGCTATACCTGACATGCCCGTGTGTCGAAATGCCACCAACTTTCACATGCTTTTCAGAATGTATGCAATGGATGACAAGTGATAACAAATGTTAAACATAATGTTTTTACTTTTTTTTTGCTTTTGCAATGCTGATATGTGATGACGAACATGTTGTAGTTTTGAACTTTTGGCCTCTTTAGACAATGTCTGTGATTTCTTCTTATGTTGGCAAAACGTGATGAATGTATAGCGATAAAGAGATGAACTTGCCCCAATCCCAAATCCACGCAACTAGTAAGATGCGAGGGCTCAACACCAAGAATTGGGAAGGGCACAAGTTGTATGAGTTTGATTTGAGTGGAATGGTGAGAGATAGACAAAACAAGAACAAGAACCAAATTTGGACCTACACACCCACCCTACTCAGAACTACTACCAAGCTTAGAAGGCCACTTACTTTTCAGTTTATCTAGACTTAGATTCATAAATGGCAACCTAGTTGACAAAATCTGGTTTTAAGGATTTGATCTCTTTGGAATTTGGATGTTTGGATATTTTCTTTCTCTTAACATAATTTGACTTGTGTTTTTAGCATACCAAGATTTTTTAGTTTGTGTGACTAGACCCCCCACACCTTGCCTCACGCCACTAGTAAGAAGCATGGGTTTGTCACCAAAGGCAAGATACAGGCGAGTAAGGGCACTTCTTTCCTTTCCCAACCTCACATCACCAATAAGAGATGTGGGCTTATCACCGAAGGTTGATGGGGCAAAGAAGTGTGTAAAATAAAATATTTTGTTTGCTTGGTGCTTTTGATTGCATTTGATTTTGACATTTTTGATCTATGACTTTGGGATATCCTTTCGTTCCAAGAGATTTTAAGAGGGATAGATGTGACACCAAGAAGCTTCTAGAACAGACCGTAGGCAAGGACAACTTTACCTAGTAGAAAGAAAGAGCAAAGCCAAGTATGCAGGTCTTGGTATGGTTTCCGTCAATGTTTGTCTGTCAAACTTGATGAGAAGATTTGAAAGTACTTGATGATGTTTGAAGAGATGTGATTTGAATAATTTTGCCAATATCTTCAGAAATTTGTAACAGATTACTTAAGAGTAAGTTCCTGGACTACAATATTTATGAAACGAGTGAACAAAATGAACCAACTAAATTACTAATGTAATGCAACTGCAACCATGTACATATGAAAATGCAGGTGGAACCATATGTCATGATGTCTAAGGTGAAGAAAGTTGACGAATATCAAATTCTTCACCCCTAGAAGTACACAGCGGAGAACCATTATCCTCAAATTTTTCATTTTCTTGACGAGGGCCTACCATTTTGGGTTTGAACTTACAACCCTTGCCCAAAGGTGTATATGTCCCATTATTAAAAACATTTTTCTGAAAGAGGCATTCGTGTACCTCTTTGTCATGTTTTTGAGAGATGGCATGTGGGTGAGCATGACTATGCTGCTCGAACTTCTCTCTCATAGTGAACATTGTGTTAATGATGAGGTCTTGCCCCATGGATAGGGAAAAATTAGCTTTAGACACGTATGGGTCGAAGCTAGACTTTAGAATAGGGTAGTGCCTAGAGATGGTTTTGATAGGCATCATTTCAATTTTAAATTTCCCTTCTTCGTTTGTTAATTCTATCATGTTTATATCTAGATTTGGGTCATCGGAGGGAAGAGGTGCTATACCGAGAAGACTATCCATTCCCTGTGGTTCGAATGGGAGAAAGATTGGCTCATCATTCTCCAAGAGTTTCATAATTCCTGTTGTGGTTTTAGTGGAGACTGTTTCCACAGAAATTGACTTACCTTTATTTGTCTTTGTTACGTCGTATATTTTTGGGTCAACAAATTCAACCTTTGGAATGTCTGGGGTGACCGAGACTAACTCTTTTGTTGGAGGCGGTTTGTTTAATTGATTCATGGTGAGTTCATGCTCTGTATGGACTCCTTTCTTTTTCTTGAGGTTTTCTAAGTGTATATCAAAGGGTTTAGGATCCCCTTTAGTGATGAAGACCTTTCTTAGGTGTAAAAACCTTACTTCTTGAAATAGCGTAGAAGGAATTGCCTTCATGCGGTGTATCCATGGACGACCGAGAATCATATTATAGTTGGTTTCCCGATCTATAATATAAAATTCAGTGAGGATTGTTTTGGGTCCTAAGGTGACTGGTAGTATTATAGTCCCAATCGAAGTGGCCTTAAGGCTATCATAGCCTCTCAGTGTATTTCGAGTCGTGGAACAATTTGTTTCCCCATATCCTAGTTTTTGAAGGAAAGAGAAGGGGACTATGTTAACTGCTGCCCCATTGTCCACCATTGCGCGTTTAACGTAATTGTTGTAAACCCACACCTGTAAATGCAAGGCCGGATCACCTCTACGTGTAATTTCAGCATCTGTTGGCATTTTGTTTATGTCGAATATAAACTCGGTATCCCTATCTGGCTGCCCCTGGAGGGTGGATATCAAAGTCTACATGGTTCACTTGTGTTTCGGGTGGTGGCGTAATGTTGATTAGATGACCAAGACCTAATTCATTGAGCAACGCAAAGCGATGCGTGGGTGAATTTTTTAGCAAATCTAGGAATGAAATGTGGGAAAAGGTCTTGTTCAAATCTGATATTAAATCATAGGATCCTACCGGTTTAGCATTTGTAGGAACTTCATCTCGTGTGGAGAAAATATCGGGTAGGGGTTGTGAAACATACTCCTTTGTCCGAGTTGTTGCATTAATTTCACACTCAACCTCTAGCTCGACTAATCCCAAGATTTGTGTAATACCATTTGAACCTAGGTTAGGAGCAATCTGAGAGTTGTCAAGAGTTGAGGCATCTTGATTGTTATTTCTTATTATGATACCTTTGTTTTTCCCATTTGGATCTAACCTGTTATTGTTAGAATGATTTGGGAGAGGATCATTGAAGATCTTGAGAGGTGCATTTTGAGTGGAAACTGATCCCATACCAAGCGGCAGTGTAGGATTTTCCAGAAACATATCTACAAAGAGTTGTTTTTGCTCTTCTGGTAGACGTTGTAAGAATTTGTTGTAGTCATGGAAAGTCCTAGTATCATGACCCCTGATTTTGTGGAAACCACAATATAGATTGGGATTATAGTTCCGTGGTCGTCGGTTTGAATCCTGTTGTGGCCCAAAGTTCTGATTGGGTTGTTGGTTGTTATAGTTGAAATTTTGAGGTTGTGGCCTTTGGCTTTGGTTTTGATATCCATCTGGGCCCCGAGCAAGGCCTTGTGGCTGGATTTTCTGTTGTGGAGGATGATTAGAATCCACCATATTGATCGCTGGAGTGAAGTTATTATTGCGTTGATTGTTAGCAGGTGCCGGGGTGTTCACAACATTTGGTCCTTTGACTTGATCAGTGACTCCATCTATTGTAACCCCACGGTTTTCATTAAGGATCTTGGGTCCTTGATCGGTATTCGTGGTAGTAGGATAAGTTGTAGTGTTTTGACTGGAGGTGATTAACCTCCCGTTTGCTCCATAAGTCTTACGGCCACTATCTATCGCTTGCTGATCTATTCAAGAGCGCTCTCAAGTACTTCATCGTAAGTTCTTAGTGGGAACTTCTGGACTTCTTCCTTCACCTCTTTGCTGAGAGAATGAAGGAATAAATCACATAGTTCCATCTGATCCATATTTGGAGCACTTGCCAAGGAATAAAGGACTGTACGCCACCTTTGGATGAAATGGGCGACAGATTCGTTGTGTTCTTGTTTGATGTGTAAGAACTCCCTGATTCCTATTCTTAACAGCTTGTTCATGTCGAATGCCTTAATGAACTCTGATACGAGTTGTTTAAATGAATGGATGGAAGCCTCAGGTATTCTATAATACCAGTCGAGAGCAATGCCTTCCAAGGTTTTGGGGAATATTTTAGCAACAACCCCATCCCAAGGGAGTAGTTCGCGTATGGCTGTAGCGTAAGCTTTGATATGCACGTTTGGATCTCCCTCACCTTTGTACTTGGGTAAATCGGGAAGAGGTCTTGGAAGCATGATGCTTCATATGGTGAAGTCTAAGGGATCTTTCAGATATTCTGAATAAGTCCCTATCGCATAGGTTTCGACCATTGATGGTGGTTGCTGAGGGAGTGGTGGTGGGATGGGTTGTTGATATGGCGCAGCGTATGCATTGGCAGGGGCATAGGGAAGTCCCTGTGTTTGAGAAAACATGCCGGGAGAGGAGAACATATCTCCTTGTGGTGATTTGGAGTACATGTTTAAGTATGACGGGATATTGTCTAGTAATGGGTTGTTTGATACTAGACCGGGAGAAATAGTGTTAGAGATGATAGGCCTTGTTGGCGTTTGTTGTGGATACTGAGGAGGCATGCCTAACATGCCTACTCCTGTGAGGAGATCTACTTGGCCAGGGTGGTATGGAGGATTGGAACTTCCTGCTTGCATGAACTGAGGATTTTGACTTGCTTGAGCAAGTTCTAACCCTCTCACTTTTTCTACTAACGTTGAAATGACTTCATTTGGTGAAGTCACGGTGCTTTGCCTTAGCGGTGTTTGTTGTATACCCTGGTGTTGTATAGGCATGTGATATCCTGCTATGAACTGATCGCTATCTTGCCAAGTTTCTCCGAGATTATTTCCTATATGTAGTGGCATAGAGGTATTTTCTTGAAAAGAGACCTCGGGTTGTATTTGTAAACCTCCTATAGGTGGGTAGATACCCCGGAGCGCGTGTTCACTCCTAGGATAACGTATTGACTGTTCATCATCTAAGACCAGGTATGGGTCTGATTTTCTACTAATTTATGGTCTAAACAATACATCTCGAGGAGATGATCTAGATTCTCCTATGAACGTCATATTGTTCGAGCTCAAGGCGAAGGCTCTTGTTGTTGCGTTCGAGGGGTTTGATCTAACTCCTCAGCTTGAAAAGATGAATTATATCTAGATTCTTGGAGTTTGTGTTGACAACTGATTAGTTGAGTAGTTGTCCCCCCATACCGAGAGTGAGGGTGATGATTGCCTATTTTTTCAAGTAGTATGCCTCAAGACCCAAGAGGGGTCTGCCATATGCATCGAATCCCGACATATTCGGGGGGTATATGAATACCCGCAAAATAATGGGAAGGAGCGAAGGTGATTTGTGAAGGGCTAAAGAAGAGGAGAAGATGAAAAGTAAACTAAACTTGGAAGAACACGTGATACTATGACTCAGAATTAGAAAGTAGGAAGTTTACGTCAACTTCACTAATTTTGTTTGTTTCACGTCGGGTTCACCAATTTTGTATGATTGAAAAGTGACATGCGAGGATGATAATCGACAAGTGACCTTCCCCGCACCCGACCTGCCCAGTGTCGTGCCGAGACAACCGGTGGTTTGAAATGCGGGTGACTTAGATGAAGTCACAGTGGGATTATGGTCAATTTTCTATGATAGAAAAGCTACAAGCGAGGATGAGAATCGGCAAGCAACTTTCTTATGGCTAACCATGGGAGGATCAGTGACTAAGATCTGGTAGTGTGATCTCCTGGTAGCTAAAATGACAAAGGGGAGATTTAGAGGCTATGAGCGGGTAGCATAAATTCCCTAGTGATTTATCCTCCTAACTAGAATTTAAGCGTTTAATCTAGTTATGAAGTCTCCAAATTAACTTAAACTGAAAATAACAATTTATACTACTATTGAAAGGGAAACTAATCTAAACAAAATAGACGATTGAAACATTATAATTACAAGCAATAATTAAACTACTTTTATACTAAAACTAAACAAGCGAGATAACCCGGTGTGGTTATTCACCTGTGCAGATGTGTGAATCTAAATAAAAGATAGCTAATTAACTTAATTGAAAACCTTCAATCCTACCTCAGAAGTGAGGAACAAATCATAGTTTCTCAGAAACTATCATTCCTCACAGCTTCCCTGGCAATATTGAAAGTAAGCTTAACTGAAATAAAATGATTCGCTACTCTATTTGATAATAACTTTGACAATTTAAACCTGGAGTTTACTGAAAGCAGAGGCAAATCCAGTTTTGTTGTAGCTTGTCCCCTCAGAGTGATCTCTTCGTTCTTGCATGTTCACGTGAATCCAGAAAGAGTAGGAGTATGGCAGCATCAGCAAGAGAAGGCACTGGGACGGTAGTCACTTTGAAGTAAAAATGGCACGAAGCACAAGTAGGAGAGGGATAGCGCAAGTGAACTGGCTTGGCCTATGCAATTCCTAGCAGGGTCGTTACAAAGCAATGATGAAATAAAATGATAAACAACAGTACTCAAACAATGAATAATAGCAGCTTCGAGAAATACAACGAAGTACAAGTAGGAGAGGGATGGCACAAGAGAACAGAGCTTGGCCTATACGATTCCTAGCAGGATCGTTGTCGGTGTACAGTGAGGCATAACTAAATACTCAGAATTCTAATCCATGCTAAAGATAAAATGATTCATAAAATAAATCTAGGACTCGAGTATCAAGACTCGAAATTCAAGAATTAAGACTCAGCACCAAACAAACCAAGACCATTTACTTGTAAACAAGCTACATATTTATAGCATTTGCAATGACTAGAAGGCAAGTTCAAATTGAACTCTCCCACCATTAAACAAAGATAAATCACTGTTCAGTCGGCAAAAACATAAATACAAGCTTTAGTGGTTGAGAAATGCGGGTGAAAATTGAATTTTCACGCTTGACGCGATCGTCGAAACATTCTGGAAAGCACGTGACAGACCGCCGCCTCGCGCAAGCAACGGTTACAGAGGACCGCCGCCCGGCTGGGTGACGATTCCACAGGTCAGGTGACCGCCGCCCCCAGGCTGGTGACGGTTACAGGACCGCCGCCCTGGCTTGGTGATGGTTACAGGACCGCCGCCCTGGCTGGGAGGCGGTCTGTAAATAACAACAAAACAACAAGGAAAAAGAGAGAAAAGGATAGGACAAAACATGTAGAGGCTAGACAAGGATTTTTGGGATGCAAATGTATACTCAACGAGCTTTCTAGATTCCGAACACCTTGCGAAGAGATCTTAATCATCATTGGGGCTTCTCGTAACCAATTTCTGACTATACAATACATACAATTTTGGGTACGTATAGTGGTGCATCTTAATTTTATGAATGATATATTCTTCCATTCATAGAAGTGACACCCTTAAATTTAAGAGTTATTATCTTGGCTTTACATAAGAGATACTCCGTAAATACAAGGTGACATCCTAGTTTTATGGAAAATATAACCCTCAATTTTATAGAGGAGACAACCATCAATTTAAATGCAATATTTTTGTTTGATAGAAAAGAAATTCAATTTACGAGGTAGTATTTGAGGTTGATGAAAGAGATACCCTTCAATATACAAGATGATATCTCAATTATATAGAAGTAGAACTCTCTAGTTTGTAATGAGGTATCTTACATTAATAGAGAATAAACCCCTTAATTCAATGGAAGAGACATCTTTTAGTTGTAATAACTAATGGTCATGAAACTTGCCAAAAGATTTTTTAACACTACCCGATTAGTTACACTATATGTTTTTAATTAGGATAATCAATTTTTCTTATTAAATTCAACCCATTTTTTTTTAAATAAAAATATTTAAAAAAATAGAGAAACAAAAAACAAGCTTCTCCGTAAGTGTATGGTTTCTTTTGGGTCCCACATTAAATTTAGGTGTTACTTATGAAGTGCATATTTTACCCACTTATCGTTCCTTTTCAACAATTCTTTAAGAGGTTGACAGATGTGGACTACTCGTCCTTTGGTTGTGTGTGTAAGCAAATGAAGAAGATTGACAAGGAAATATATTCGACACAAAAAATAGAGGCAATCCCTTCCCGTGATATTGTATTCCCTTTCATTTCTTGAAAAAATTGGTGTTAAAATGGGTAATGCTATTCATTCCAGAGGTCACAGCCTTGTGAAAATCATGAAACTTAATAGAGGAGTAAGGCATATGTAACACTAGAGCAAATTTTCAAGGACTTGATCATCTATATCATGTTTCATTAGGAGAAAATACAATATTTTAGAGCCTTTAGAAAACTCACAATAAAATTTGAGAGGTGTCAATTTTTAACAAATTTTGAGGATGCATTCCATTGTTTCTGCTACTCTTTTGATTGCTCGGTAGGCCCAAAAAATTGACAAGGTTCTTCAGATTTATCTCAAGACTATCTACTAGATGCATACGAGTCGGTGACAACATCGACACATCAACAATCGGAAATGGACACTTGTGGAGGGCATGCATCAACTAGATAATGAGATGAAAGTTGTAGTTCTGCAAGTAAAATATGGTACAACAAGGAGATATTCAAAGAAATAATTTAGACACCTAATTTATGCCGCACAATTTTAATTCTAAAAATTGTGTTAATTGTCTTCATCCCTGTAATTTCATCATAATTAGTAATTTCTCACTAACTAGTTGATATCTCCTGTCTTCTCGGTCCAATTAATGAAATTTTGTTAATTAAGTGACCTTTTCCCTCATCTTGGATGCAAATTAGTGTCAATTCATTAGTTAAAATCCTCTTTCAATTAATTAATTACCCAATATTAATTAATTACCCTTTCACAATCTTGTATTTAATTAATAAACTCTCTTATTAATTAAATCCCCCTCTCAAAACCCCTCTAATTCTACTAATTTCCCTCTAAAACATCTTCAAATGGCTTCTACAAGCTAAACATGACCTATTAATTAATCCCAATTGATTAATTAAAGTTTCCCCTAACTTCCATGGGTCACAAGTTCCTAATTAATCTATTCTAATAATTTCCTTCGACTCCTAATTCTACATCTCCTTTATCCCACATTCACTAGGATGTATGCTTCTCCCAAATTGGAAAGCTATATCAGAAACCCAAGACTCCTAACCAATATACACCTTTATATGTTATGTCCTTGCAAGAAATTGATATCTGTACTCAAGAGAGCATTTCTATTATGAGAAACCCCTTATTTACTAAATTTACTAGGAGAAGTTTCAATAATGGCCTTTAGGCCATTTTTGAGGATTTTCCTTTAGTAACATCCTTGATAACGTGTAGCTTATGTTTGGATTAAACGGAAACATCTATTTCAAAGGAGGTTTACATTCTTTTTTTTAACATTCCCTCTATTTCATGTTTTATCTTGATGTATTTTATTAGAGAACTAAGCTAAGATTTACTTGTTGCTAAGTACTTCACTTATTATCTTAGGTTCTTTAGCATGCATACATATGTTATTCCTGGTGGGGCACTCGTTTATCCCATTAACATTTTTTTTTACTATAGTTTCATTTACTACTTTCATGCAAAAATTTTCTAATTCTTGAAAATTTTTATGCTCTTGTACATGACTGATGGTATTTGGTGGCGTTAAGTCTTACTTGCACATAGAAAAGAGGAAAATTAATGTTAAAGTTGGATCTTGCAAAGAAATATCTATGATTTTTGTTGTTTTTGCCTCACTTTTCATGATTTTTAATTTTTAGAAGTCTCACTCTAACTTTTAGTGGCCTCTCTCTAGTTTTTAGTGGCATCAACTTGTGTATTTTTCCAACTTTATTTTTTAGGATTAGTGACCTTGATAATATTGACCACGGTATTACATACTTCAGTACCCTCATTGACTGTAGTAGCGGCCTTTTCCATTTGGTGGCTTTGCAAGACAATTTAGCGTCCTTGACCAACTTTATCAGCCTTGTTCTCTATGTCGGTGGCCTTTCTTTGTCAAAAGGGATCAGTCACTCTTAGAGAATTTTGTCTTTCTCATCTTTTTAATGGTTTTTTGAGTGATGTTTCAGCCTGTACTTTCATTTTTTTATCTATGGTTGTAAAGTAAACACTTATCTGAACTTGTTTACATGTTTTCATCAAGAAATGAGTTCTTATTATGTGTTTTTAGTTTGGAGGTATCCATTTTGAGCATCTGGTAAACTGGAAGTATTCTATAACAGAACATAAAAAGTTAAAAATCCTTATGAAAAGACATCAAGAGTGTAAAACTGAAGTAAGCAAGCTAAACTGCAAAATCATTGTTACTGTATAACGATCTTGCTTTAGTTTTTAGTGGGCTTGTCAATAGTAGTGGAAGCCTTGCATGTAATAGTTTCTTATTTTATACCATAGTGGCCTCACTTGTATTAAGCAGCCTTGTGATACCTTTTAGTGATTTTTTTGTTTGGAATCCTTGCCTTGTTAAATAGTGACCTCACTGACTGTGTTAGTGGCCTTGCGATGGAGAGTTGTGTTTATCAATTCATCTCACTTTTTTCATTGTGTAGGTTTCATTGTTGAGAAAGTGAGCTTTTAAAATTACTAAATATTGTGTGTAGATTTCCATTTTCCTTTTGAAAGACAATTTCTCAAACAGAAAAAACAATTAAACAAAAGACCAAGTTGTGTGAACATAAATTTCCATATTTTACTCCACACTTTGCTTGGTTTTTCTTAAGGAAATCTAAATTTCAAAAATGGTTGGAATAGCATTATTGGATAAATCTTGTTGCTAAACATGTAGTTTGTTTGGTTAAAGATATTGGATTATTTTTCACCTTAAACATCTATGTTGCTTATAAAACATCACATATTGGATTAACCATTATCTTAAACACTTTCAAGGGTGTTTGTTTCCATTCAAAATATTTTTCTTCTTAATTTTACATCGTCCTAATTGTGTATTCTCTTTCCATGCACTAAAAGGTGAGTTTTGAAACAACATATAGTTTTGTCATTTTTTTCTATTTATTAGGATTCAAAGGTTATGAGGTTATTACCTAATCATTTAGACAAAGCCGAAGTTCCAGTAGAATCTATAATTTCATGGGAAGATCATTCATTTTTGGCTAAGTAGGGGTTAACTTTTACGTGGCTCATATGAATTGAAGGGTGGAATTTCCTTTAATACCTAGGCCCTAGATTAGACCCCACAGAAACAACTATCATTATTAACCAAGATGAATTGAAATGGCTGGAGTGAAGAGGAGGAGGATTTGGCCCTTCCAACCACATCTTGGAAAATATTTCCTAATTTCAAATAATTTTCCTCACATACTGAAAAAGTATATCAAGGATGCCTTAACAAATTTCTCATGCTAGCTAGATGGCCAAATCTAAGGGAATAGGTTGTGAGTGCATGATTTCACCCAAAAGTTGTGTTTGTAAATTTTTAAAGAAAAAGTGTGGTCCTTATTCTAAAATGCTTAATTCACAAAACCTCATGAGGAAAGACTTTTAGTTTGGTCATTGGTTAGGGACCTCATTTTGAAAATAAAATGAGGTGATGTTATGTCCGAGTTAGACCAAAGGTGTTTTTCTAAATACAAATTTGACTCATCAAACACTCACAAGGTGAGACTTTGACCACCATAGGGACCTAATTATGATAAGAGAAGAGAATGATGTTTTGGCCAAGTTAAGCCATGTGTATCTTTGCTAAATTCATGGACTTAGTCCATATTTTTTACTACACGTATCAAAATAGAAAATGTGTTACTCTGTGAATTTCAAAACTTGTTTGTATACACCAAAACTTCAAACAGTAAAACATTGTTCAAGTTAAAAGCTTGTTTTACTTATAAAACAAGGAAAAGATCTATCTAAATTACACCGTATGTTTTTCTTCACACACAATTTTCTTTCACATTTTGGCTTCATTTATCAAAGTTAAAAACCTAAAACTCTACCAAAATTTCATTAGCCATTTTGACACTCACATTTGAAACTTGATTGATTCTTAGAATTATGTTGTTATGTTGTCGATTTTTCCTAGTTTCCTTAGACAAATTTACACATCCAAAATTAGAAAAAACAACCATTTACATCCTTTACACTTTACGCCAAAATTTCATAGTTTTCCTTATAAATATTTACAACTTTTAAATATTTGTAAATGCTCATTTGCATCCATTACTGATCCGAAAATAATCAAGTTTTTATTTACCTGATCTCGGACCCTTATAGGCTTTAATTATTTACCGATAATTTACTCCTTTTAAGTAATCAATTTAAAAAAAATGCAAGATAATAAGACAATTACACAATGATTGATTATGGAGTTTGGCAATTGCCTACATCTCCGGGTTCGTGGTCGAACCATTCCACTAGTCAAAACTTGTAAGTTACAATAGTACTTTCACAAGAAAACCTAATGGAAACTATTTAAACTTGCTTAGAAGAATAACCAAACCTTCGGACGACAAGGGTGAAAAATAACACCCGACTACCCCTTTCCTGGCGTATTCGGCAAGCTCGATGGCTCCACCTCCAATGTTCGAAACCTTCGGTTCTTGATCGGCCTTTCAGACACTTTGTAATGCCCTATGGCACTCCGATCGATATTCTAGGCTTCAAAATTTAGTGTGGCATTATGGGCCGACTAGGTAGTATTAATAACTCCTAGCCACAATAATGCCTAAATAAATTAGGTCTTCACACAACTATGGCCATGGCAACTAACTCTCCTCTTGGCTCGGTCTCCTTCTTTTCCGAGCTCTAGGAATGAGCTTCTATTACATTTGTGTGTGTGTGTGTGTGTGTGTGTTCACACAACTATGCCCGTGATGAAACTAACTCTCCTCTTGGCTCTACCTTTCCGAGCTCTAGGATTGAGCTTCTCCATTGCGTTGTGTGTGTGTGTAATACAAAGAGAGGGGTCCCCTATTTATACAAAAATAGGGCCCTAAAATAATGTGATAAAATATTATCCTTTGGCTAAAAATACCATAGCCCGTAGCATAGTTGATGGGATTAAATCCCAAATGGAGCGGCTTGCATTTGTAAAGGGATAAAATCCCATATATTTGGTGGCAGGTTTTAAGTGGGTATTATCCCACATTTGGGCACCCTTTTATTATGGGTAGGTTTTAACAAACCTTACCCACACCATTCTATACGTGGATGTTTCCACGCTTGGCTTAGTGCCCCCACCACCGCTTCACTCCTATCCTCCACGTGGTCCAACATAGCATGTTGGCGGTTTATGTGGGTTTGGAGGATTATGTGGTTATACTAATGTTTGAACATACACACACACACACACACACACACACACACATATATATATATATATGTAAAATATATATTATATATGTGGACTTACCAAGTGGACTTACCAAGATAATATGAATTCGACCCATGTAATGTGGTATGGAAAATAATTAACTCGGTCAATAGCATATAGTCCACTTGTCATCTCTCGATAGGAAAATCAAGTGAATTCGATTCGTGGTGGAAAGCCACATGGTGGCTTGTGGACCCACCATGTTGGTGATAATACCATAGTCCACATGGTGGCTGGGCTCCCCTTCATAACAAAAGTTGAGCCTCTTGTTCCGACGAGCAATATTTTTACGACCGTCGAAGACCGGAGATAAAAACCAAGAAAAGACTCCCTTCACCTTTTCGCCACATGTCACAATGCCATTGGTCCAAAATTGACCAATTGACCGAGTTGACTTTCCCGATTGAACTTTGACCGGACATAACTAGAGCTCTTGATGTCCATTTGTCACGTTCTCATAGTCGATGGAAATCTCTCGAAACGATCTTCTACACTGACACCATTTAGGGATGGTTAGGGAAATTTTTAAAATGATCCCCTGATCAATTACATTACAAAAATTTCCAAGATCTCCTTGGGGAAGCCTCGTGATATATATAAACTTGGGAAAATATTTATTCTGTAGGCATTATGCTGTCCATTTTTACTTATATTCCTTTTTACATTAACATAAATATTGATTTGTTTGGAAAAAAATGGTTTATAACCATTACAATGTTTAAATAAACATAGATATCCTTCGCACAACAAACATTTAATCCTTAAACATCATTTCAGCTTGGTCACCATGGCACCTCTAACATGGTTAGGAAATAGAAGGTGTGGGTCTAATCCTTTGCTCCAATATCCTCTAGAACCATCTTCGATGAGAAGTAGGAACTTGTTGATCATAGTGGAGGCGAAGAAGAAACACCGGGTAACATTTTTGAACATGATCCCACCCATTTAGATAACTTCCCATTTCATAACAAGGTTCAATTATTACTACGCCTAGTCGAATTAGGGGCTAAACAACCCTCTAATTCAAAGCAAGTATTTCTCAATAGTATGATTCAAGGAGAATAATTAATAGATCCTTCTCCTTTTAGGACTATTAGAGATATATTAAACCTCAAATGTTCCTCTACATCAAAACAACCAAAGGGTCATAATGATGAAATGACTAAATCAAAAACTAAAACTTGAAACTTTATACCCTTTTCTCAAATCAATAATAAAACAAAAGTGGAGGGTAAATAACCCCAACCTACATCCCATAACGAAGATGTAACAAAAAAAAAATTCAAGTACTTAATTATCAATCATAAAATTTAGCTTCCCATGTTAATAAAGACACCATAGAGTCATTCACATAGACAAACCTAAGGTGACATATGCTATAAACTATACTAAAAACAATGACAATTAAACCTCTAAATACAATCATACTCATATACCTACCACAACGTCACATGACCAAATCATTGACCATGAATGAAAATATTTGAAAGATGCATTTGTTTGCTTAGAGTAAAACAATACCGGACATGATAGAAAATATCAATTTTAAGAATTGTATCTTTACCCCTTTTATAAGGATATGTTAAATACCCCCTTCCACCCGATTTGATTTACAAAAATTTAAATAATGTGGAAAAGGTGACTCTATAAAGCATGTAAAGGACTTATAAATGACATGTTAGGAAGTTGATTATAGTGATAATTATCTTACTCACTTGCTTCCATTAAGTCTTGGTGGCCAAACACTTGCATGGTTTCTTCGTCTCCCAAAGAGTCTATCTTCACTTTTATGGACTAATATGAGAGATGTGTTTACCATTTCTTATTCAATATGGAGATTAATATCACAATGATATACCTATGAAATTCCAAATAATGTAATAATGAAAACTTTATTTCTTTCCTAGAGTGATGTTGCTAGTTGGCTAGTCGCTTCCCTTGTTCCATCTATGAGAAACAAATTATGAGTATATTTGTGTCAACTTACATCGTAAAATCACTTTCCATTTGCAAATGCATTATGTAGACACTTTTAAGAAGTGATAAAAAAGGAGGTAAAATTGAAAAGGCCTTGTTGGTCACATGGGTACTAAAAACCTTTCAAATATATTACAAATCGAAACCTATAGATAAATATAAAATTTTCAATAAAAATAAAAATGTCATATGTGATGGAAATACTAATTCCAAATATGTGTAATCATTCCATAACAACCCTCATTTTAAACTCACACGGAAACCACTTAAACTAGAAATCAAATGCATGGAATAATCTCTACTCATGGAGTCTATGTCATGCATCCTCAAACAACTTGATTTGGCCAACATGATTAAATTTACTATCACCAAACCTTTTGAGGATAATGCATGTAAACCTTCATGGTACAAAGACCATGAATATTTTTATCATCGTGTTAAAAATCACAAAAAGTTTGATGAATGAAATTATGGAACTTAATCAAGATCTCATAGATCGTGAAGATGCACACAAAGCAAAGAAATTGTCTAATCGTCATTGGGAATCTATAAGGAACCATTTCACTGAGGACGTAAATAATTAGAAATGAAGCTAGATTTAGGTCAATCCTTCGGTTAAAAGCACCAACTAGGTTGTTTCTTAGACATCTCATCCTTTCGATTCTCTTATTGGTTATATTTGTCTCATAAAAAAACATATTTCTACCATCAATATCAAAACTCACAGTTTTTCATTAAAATGTGATACACTAGCCTTGTTTTCCCAAGACCCCCTCTATTTTGTCTTTTGGATAGTCATTACGATATCTTAAAACATTTTGAGAATACAACAACCAAAATTTCTATCTTGGATCTTTTAAAGATATCTACTGCTCACTATGACATCCTCTATAGGACCCTCCAAGAGTCAAAAGTCCTAACAAATAATGATGGATTTTTCTTCCAACCCTTTGTTCCTAGATCAAATGATCCAACCAAATCATTTTTATGCAATGTGAGATTCCCAAGAATAGTTATGAAAATATTTTACCATTATATGTATAAGTTATCATCACCAATTAAAATATTAAAAGGGTGATTGTAGAAAATGGATTTTGTCTTAACATATTTATTCTAAGCATCTATAAATAATTGGGATGTAAAGATGCAAAATGGAGACTAATGTCATCAACATTAAGCCTTATGAAAATTTGAATGATGATCGTAGGAGCAATCACTTTAACTATGGAAGTTGGGCCTATCACACAAGAAACACGATTCCATGTCACCGACTTGGAAATTCCTATAATATTTTCCTCGGTCAACAATGGATCTATGGCATGAAGGTCATTCCCTCCACATTTCACCAATGAATTAAAGTGATTTATCAAAGACAATATCTCAAAATTCTTTGTGACCCAAAACCATTTTCTCATTGTATACCATTAGTTAACCATTACAAAAAGCTTATGAAGGTCTTTGTATGAAATTGGTTGTTGATCTTGAACCAGATTCTAGGTCTCTCTTATCAATATGAATACACTTTATCCTCATAAAGGTGGTGGTTCTACCTTCGTATCATCTTTTTCTACATGTGAATCCAAATTAAAAATCATTCATACTTGTTGTGGGAGTATGACCTCAAACATGAACTCATTCCATCCATTTTTACCTTCTCACCAAGAATATGTTACATGCCTAACTTATGGTGATGATAAATTCATGAGCCTTGTAGTTGTAAAAATTTCATTCCTAGAGGCTTCCCGGAAGATGAACATTTGGATACCACTGATACATCCAAATCACCTAATGATAATATGGAATATTTTTATCAAACCCCATAATATGATATCCCTAACATGATGATGTATGTTATGGGATACAAAGGTTATGGGTTTGGATTACATGAACCGGTATGCGGGAACCTTTTCTAGAATATGAAAATATGGATCGATGTGGTATTTGTATTGAGCCTTATAGGGCACCACCTATAGAATTTGACCCCACCTCTTCTTAATGTGAAGATATCTCTATTGATTATGACACCAAACTAGGGTCCCCTTATAGTATTTACGAAGAAATTTCCTCCACGAACCTACAATTTTAACGTTGTCCCCCTCCACTAAAAATTAGATCTTATACCCCCATGTCTTATAAATTGGGATGAACAAAAACACATTTTGATTGATTTATTTTAAATGAAGAATCGATCGGAGAGCTCATATGGTTACATGATGATGTTCTATCGGGGATTATAAGAATGAATTATCTATTAATATCTATGCATACATGTATTTTGGTGAGGAGGCTAAGTTATGTGGTCATAAATAAAAATGATTTCAAAATATATTTTAAGATGACCCAAAATAGCTAATCCAAGTCCCATAGAAAAACCTCTTTTAGGAATTTACGGAAAAACAATCTTAAAAATAAAAACTAAATTATATAAGTGATCATTTTATTGGTGAAAATCTCATTGAGATGATAATAGAGGAAGAGCTCAATTTCCATCCCGATCCGTAAGGTAAAGGGTATGGTTCCAAGTTATTGATTGAAGAAACTATTTATGTTAACATTAACATATAGTAACATCCTAAAATTTTCAAGTTAGGGTCTTCTCTTACTCTACATGAAAAAAAAACATTTATCGTACTTCTTCAAGAGTTTACTAATGTGTTTGATTCATCCTATGTAGAGATGTTAGGTGTATGTACTTATTTGGTTGTGCACAATCAAGTTTTTATGAATAATCTAAGCCCATAAAATAAAAACTTCATAAGATTTCTCTATATGTAGCTCTCTTAGTTAATGAATAGCTTGAGAAATTACGAACTAGGATTTATTAGACCTATTGATTATTCATAATGGATCAAAATATTATTAATGTTTATAAGAAGCCGACTGGAATCCATATTTACACAAACTTCATGGATATTAATAAGGTATGTCCTAAAAATGATTTTCCTTTTCCTAATATCGACATGATTGAAGATTCTAATGTAGGTCATGAAATTCTATCCCTCATGAATAGATTTTCAAGATACAATCAAATGAAATAGTTGAAGAGGAAAACATAAAGCTACCTTAACTACTCCTTCATGTACCTTCTATTATTAACTCATGCCTTTTGGCCTTAAGAATGCAGGAGCCACATAACAACGTGTCATGACTATTATATTCCATGATATTTTGTAGGATATAATAGAATATTACATAGATGATATCATCCGTAATTCCAAAACTAGAGAGGAAAACTCGATAATCCTTCATTGTTTCTTAAAGTGACTTCAATTATACAATTAGATTGAACCCAAAGAACATATATGATAAATTGTTAAGATTCATTATTTCTAGAATAGGAATTAAAGTAGATATGGTAAAATCAACCACCATTACTGAGATGCCTCCTCCCAAAAAAATTAAGTAGCTTTGTAGTTTGCAACGTAAAATACAATCCAATCACAAATTCATTTCTCAACTCGCACCTAAGTGTCATTCCTTCACCCATGTCTCCTAAAAGAGGATGTTGAGATCCTAACTAAATAAATAATTTACATAATTATAGCAGTAGCACTGGAAAAACCACATGTTCGATACTCTAGAAAAACAAACACACACATGGGTATATTTCTAGGTCCTAAAAGCATATTTGCATTCATTTGATTCCTAGGTGAGAACACTAGTAATTGAAATATATCTTTTGCCTTTTCTCTTAGATTTTTGTCTTCTTTTTGGTCTTTTACACCCTACAAACGAGTTGGTACTTCACTTGTTTATCTTATATGACTTAGGATACTAACACCCAACTAGGATGCCAGCACCTAAGTGCCCTAATACCCCTAGGTCCTCCCCGACCCTTTTCTAACTTACTCACTTCTTTTGAATCTCTTTTATCCATTGGAAATCTTATTTTCTTATGGGTTGGCCTTCCATTGTCAATTATGAAATTAAACAAAGTGAATCATATAAATACAAAGTTATGTGACTAAAACAAAAGACCAATCTTTAAGCATCTATTATCATAACCTATGTTTTCATCTAAAGGCATTTAAGAGCATAAAAGGCATCCATCTAGCATCCATACAATGGAATGCATTTTTTGGATACATTTCATAGGAAGGGGAAGTTCATTTTTCCATCCACACATCTATTTACATTAGTACATCTAGCTATCTCATGTTATCAAGTGCACTAGCACATAGGGCATCCTAGGGAAAGATTCAATCACACGCACATAAGAACTACATGGAGTATAAGATGTAGTACAACACTCGGTTATAATTTCATTTAGTAGGGTCCCCTCCAAGGTCATTCGACTCCCCATATTATATCTTTCTTTTTTGTGATTTGATGTAGTTTAAGGGTTTTGCAGTGAAAATATTTTGCATGTTATAGGTGACTTTGCACGTAATCAAAGTGTGGCATATAGGCACACTCTATGATAAAAGTGCAACATACAGGTGACCAACATTGATTACCAACAACACTTGTGTGACAAAACAAAAATATGGTTCGAGCTCCTACGTAATCACATGCACCATGAAACAAACTCTAGCACCTAGGTGCCCCTGACCAAGCCTAGGCACCCTCATCTAGATTTCTCCGACAATTCCATGATTTATCATGAAAAGTTGTGAAAATATTACCTTCTTATTAATATTTTTTCTGAGTAGTCTGGATTACCTTCAAAAAGTAGAAATCAGCTAAGTCACTCGTTTCCTCTCTTGCACTTAGGGTTTCATATTTTATTAGTTTATTACTTGTGTCAAATATATACTTTAGTGTTTATTTATCATACACGACTCAAAAATTAGGGTTTAAAATTATTCCATTTTTAAAAATCATTTGATGAACCCATCATTCAAACCCAACCTTGCTTCTAATTATTTTTTCATCTTATTATTATGGATAACACTCATGCACTCTTTATGCTTTGAAGATAATCATGATCTCAATTCTCATCTTGTTAAATATCTGTAAGATTTAGATATGCTCTTACTCATTGGTCGTGAGGATGTCACCAATCTTGCTGAGCTTAATGTTCCTACATCCTGTACCTCTTCTCTTCCTATTGATATTAAACCTCCTAATTCCACCATTCCAACTACTTCCAATATTCTCATTTCAATGCCCACCCATACCAATCATTTTACTCCACTTATCACTTCCCATATGTGGCAAGTCTCTTCCTCTGGCATCAAGACCTAACCTCTCTCTCTATTTGAATCTCCAAGTTAAAATTCATCTACTACAATAGGATACTTCTCATGCATATCCATCTATTGATTCCACCTTACTCCTTCATACTCCTTTTACACCCGCCATTTCTTCTTATGCTCTTCCTCCAAAATTCGTTACTCCTAAGATGCCCACCTTCAATGGCCATGGTGACCTCAAGAGAATATTCAAGTTTTTCAAGTGGCATGTCTACATTATGTGGATGATCATACATTATTAGATAAGTTATTTCATCGAGTGTCCAAGATTATGTTGTGTGTGATTCTATGATCTACATGTTCATTCAAGAACATCATTTATGCATTTATCCAATGCTTTTCTTGTAATTTTTCCCATTAATATTGGTTCTAATACATCCAATGCTTAACTTGTAGAAATCAAACAAGGATCTAATTAGCACATGGTTGACTATGTATTACGTTATAAGAATAATTTAGCTAAGGTGACCAATGTACTAAAAGATTATGAATTACAAGATATTTTTATCTAAATAATTTTATCTCCATTGCACGAGAGTGTTATGTTTGAGACCTCTCTATCATTTGATCAATTATGCCATACTATTATGTTATGCAACAACAAACTCTTATCTATGGGAAAGCTCAAATATCATGATCAGGCTTCATCTTCTAATCGGTTTCAAATAAAATCTACTTTAAAGCCATATCTTAAGCCCACTAAAGCATAAAATATTATTAATTTTGTTTCTACTCTTGAAAATCTTTAACGGAAACCTCCAAAGCATACATTTATAAAATCACCTTACACTCCCTATATTTTATTGCCATTAACTTTCTAAAAGAAATCTTATTACGCTTCTACCAGCACTAAATATTCATCCATCCAACCCTAAAGGAAAAATTATAATGAAAATGATAGATGTGACTATCATCAATGTGTTGGGAATTCAACTAATCGATGTTTCAAACTTAGGCATCTCATTCAATATCTTATCGAAAATAATGTAATTGAGCTCCCTAAGCCTTCGACATCCAAGCCAATCAATGACAACCAAAATCTCAAAATATTCAAAGATCCATTTCCTAAATATGATAGGAAAGCTTTTTTTTCTTCCATTAATCATACATATCATGTTGTGTCTCCTCCTTTATCGAGGGATCTTCATTTTCTCATTGTTAATATTGATACATCTACACCACTCATCAATTCTATGATCACGATTATCATGCTAAATTTTTTATAATACATTAGACACATCAATGCTTCTATCAAATCTTATGCTTTCAATAACACCATGATCGATCTATTTAATCCTATTAGTACGTGGTTTATTAAAATCCTTATTAATATCAACCATGCACTATCTCAAATTTCATATCTAATTCCCAAATCAAGCGTGAAAAATACATTTGCAAGAAGAAGGGAAGACAATCAAAATTCCACCAAGAAGATAACCTAGAGGAGGTAAGACAAGAAAACCTAAAGACAATGAATGGGTTGTCATATTGAGGAATATATAAGATAGATTAGGAGATTTAGAAGTTTCTAAGAGAAGAGGCATGGTTTTGGGAGAAGAAAGTGATAAAGAAGAGGTGGTAGAAAAAATAGTTGCAGAGAGGGAAGGAAAAAATATGAGGCTCTGAAAGCGATCATGGGAGCATGTTCTAAGCCAAAGATGAAGGCACCCGTAGTATGGAGGAATTCTAAACCCAAAGACTTGATAGACTGGATTTCTAAAATGGATAAGTACTTTGATTTTGAAGTCATAACTGAGGACAAAAGGTAAAGTTTTCTTGTACCAAATTGACAGGGCATGCTACTATTTGGTGGGAATTTGTACAAGAAGAAAGGAGCAGCGTGAAGGATAAATTCATAACATGGAATAAAATGGTTGCTAATTTAAGAGGTAATTTTATTCCATCTGATTATCAGACTAGTTTGTTTAAAAAATTACAAAATTTAAGGCAAAGAGAAATGTGTGTGTCTGATTATACTGAAGAGTTTTATAAATTAGCTATGAGATCAGGTCATATAGAGGGAGATGTTGAAGAATTATCTAGATATTTAAATGGACTAAAGCTCATATTCAAGATGAAATCAGTTTGTTTACCTTGAAAATAGTGGAAGAAGCATACCAAGCAACCTTGAAAGTAGAAGAGAAGTTGTCTAAAATGAAAACAAATTATTTTAGAGGTAGAGGAAGAGGAATTAGAGGTAGAGGAAAAATAGAAAAATAGAGGACAACAACAAAAAACTCAAGAAGAGGAAGAAATTAGTTCAAAAAAATCATCCAAGAGGTAGTTATTCCAGAGGTAGTTATTCCTACAAAGGAAGAGGTGAGTTTACAGGAAGGTGTTTCAAATGCAACAAGTTTTCTGGTCATAGATATTTTGAATGTCCATAGAACCCTGAGGAAAGTAGTAACAAGGTAAGTGAAGCTAGAAATCAAATTGTGCATGCTTGATGAAGAAGTGTGGGATCACCATCACTCATAGAAGAACCTGAAACAAGAGAGGCATTGATGATGAGAAGAGTACTTGATGAATGCAAGAAAATAATGTGAAGAACCAATTAAAAGAAGAACCTTATTCAAGACCATGTGCAAGTATAGAGGTAAGTGTTGTAAGCTTATTATTGATAATGGCAGCACAAATAACTTAGTGTCTTCTGAAATGGTTAAAAAGTTGAAATTGAAAATAATGGTGCATCCTAAGCCATACAAGGTATATTGGGTTCAAAGGAATCATCAATTCCTAGTTAATGAAAAATGTCATATTAGCTTTTAGAATGGTATATATATAGATGAAGTTATTTGTGATGTATTTCCTATGGATGCTTGTCATCTCTTGTTAGGAAGACCATGTCAGTTTGATAGAAGACCTATTCATGATGGACATGCTAACACTTATACTCTTTTTTACTCTCCGTAATCGCAATTGGAAGATCATTGAATTGTTGAAAATTCAAGGATAGTTGTCAATGCACTATCACACCCAACTATATAGTTTTGTATGTATTTTTATTTTTTCCCAATATTGCAATCCATAATAAAAATTATATATTTCAAATGATTACAAGTATGTTACAAATTTAAGATAAGGTGCTTTGACATTATTTTAACGTTTTTACAAAAACAATTTATAT
Source organism: Taxus wallichiana var. yunnanensis (assembly GCA_018340775.1). Classification (NCBI taxonomy): domain Eukaryota; kingdom Viridiplantae; phylum Streptophyta; class Pinopsida; order Cupressales; family Taxaceae; genus Taxus; species Taxus wallichiana. The sequence goes on along the minus strand of CM031240.1, from coordinate 813,070,148 downwards.
AGTTTCACATTCATTCATATTTATGTTGAATGTGCATTCCCGAAACATAAGCTCGAGCTTTGAGTCTTCAAAATTGCAGGCCCAAATAATGGGTATGACCACCTAATATTCAAATAAAACTAAATTCTTCTTGAAACATAGTAACTCCAGAGTCAAAGAAAAATGATAAAAAAAATTGAGGGTGAAAATCGCTGCATAGAACCCTTAGTGCTACAAAACGATATAACAACAAGCTTGATTGAAAAATAAAATCTATCTTTCGCTATTCAAAAACCTTGATGCCATTAAATAAAAATATACCATAGCTTGATTACAAGATAAAATTAACTTGGTACTTGCACTTTGACATATTTTTGTGTCATTGTTGGATGGTAAAGTTTCAAATTATTTCCCTTTCCATTTTTCCACCCTCTCACTTCTCCACCCTCTAACCCCTTCTTCTTCACCCCTCTTCCTTTCCTATTGTTTCTCTCCCTCAAATTTAAATCCTTCAAAATATCCCCTTTGGCATTTCCATCGTACATTTCATGTACGATTGCTAGTGTTAGAACAATTAATATCCAATGGGATATCACCCTATTTAAAGGGTGGGTGAATTAGTTGTAACCTTTTGGTTGAACTTATTCACTCTTAACTCAATAAATAAATAAATAGATTAAAACTATATATATATATATATATATATATATATATATATATATATATATATATATATATATATATATATAAACTTAGTTTGGAGTCATATTTATTGTGGTAGGCCACACAAAGTGTTTCCCCACAAAAATTACTTGATCCAACACTCTCCCTTCATGTTTGGTGGGGATACATGATAAATACACCTTTTATGCAAAATAAATTACAATCCTTAAACCATATAGGATGATTTTAGGCTAGCATGTCTACATGGATAATTTAATATAAGTATCCTAAGTTACTCCCGGATAAATGCATATATGAAATCTTACATGAATTTCTTGATCCTTTTATAAAACAAGGAATCTCCATAACACAACACTTCACTCGATTATAAGTAAACTCACATAAGGTGAAATTTACAAAATCACATAGAGTGATATTTAAAAAATCACATATGGAGATTTTACAAAGCCTTTTTTATGTTGTATAAGAAGTATAGAGAAGGAATATACAAAAAAATTATTAGTAGGTGGCATTATTAATGATGCGGGAACATCCAAGGTCTAGGAAATCTCTTGTATAATTTTGGTGAAGGATGGTGATGTAGGAGCATCTCTCCTTGCATACATTTTTGGCTTAACATGTCAAATTTTGGCTTGATAGTCAATGTAGAGGGTTTATACTTCCTTAGGTAGGAATTAGGACTCATTTTGTAATGATAAGTTGAGCTTAGTCATTCAAAAATTCAAAATTTGACTTTCACACCTTTTTGGAAAATTTGAATTTTTGAATTTGTTTGAGCCATTTTGGCTTGCTAGCATGGTGTGTAGGGTCTAGGAGATTGTAGTAACCATGTTATAGGTTTTAGAACCATTGTTATATATTTGAACTTATTTTTATGTTGTATAGTTGACCTGATGTAATTCATGAAATGTTCTCTTAGCCCTTTCCATCTATGATGTAACCCTCCTCTTGACCATAACAATTAGTTATGGAGAAATTAGAGGTAAAAGAGAGACATCTATGAGTCCAAGAGTTAGTTATGAAGAGGAGGGATGAGAAATATGAGTAAGAGGTCGTAATAAAAGAAGTTTTGTAAGAAAATAGTGGTTAATGAGGATATCTTTGTTTTTGTATTATAAGGTCTTTACATTTTTACTATTATAGCAATTCTTTGCAAATATTATGATGGTTAGAGTATTTTATTTTGTAATAACATCTTGTAAACGAAGAATAAACTCTTTTAGAAGAATTTCAAAGAACATCTTAAAGATCTAAACTTTGTTTTGTGTTTGGAGGCCATGGAATGGTTGAAACCTCTGTTTACTACATATATGACATGTATGAAGTAGATATAAATTGAAAGAATTAATACTTATTGAACTTGAATGTCAACATAGTCATTATAGGGAACATATAAAAACCTATGGGAAAATATGTAGACCTTGAAGACAAGTTTTATGTATTTTGAGAGGGATTGAATCTTCTCGAGTTCATAGTAAACCACTGGGTTTGATAATAGTTTGCTTAATGGATCCCTTAAGATTTTATTTAGTTCTTGAAAATTTTAAGATATTCTCAACAAACTTCCCTCTCATATAAATTATTTAATATTTAAATCTTGAAATAGCCTAGGTATGCTACAATACTTGATAGTCTAGATTCTTAGATTGATACATAGCTTAGAGACCCACTTTCTAAAAGGACAAGAATGAGAAAAGGGGTTTACACTAATAGTTGGGTTTTGAAACTTCATATACATGTTTAAAGGGATAAAGGGTATCTTAAAGTCCCTTCATTGAGTTTTTTTGACCACTAAAACACAAAATACACTTTGTAAATTAGTTTAGAAGGGCTGCAAGGAGCTAGAAATTAGTGGAGTAGTAATGGAAAGTAGCTCTAGTATTGGAGTTGGGAAAATAAATTCCTCACACACCATAATAAGCCAATGGGTGACCAAAAGTGGTCTTGGTTTGTCACATGAGATTTTAGATCATTCCAAACATGAACACCGGAATGACAAGTTCTTAAGATGCTTGAGAAGGGTAGTTTTGAGAAGGTGAGTGTTTTTGAAGATTTCCTTTATATTTCATAAATTTGATTGTTGATTTGGCATGGAGTAGACCTATGAATAGGGTAAAATGATAACATAAGCCAATTTGGCTATAAATCCAAAAAATTTCATACCTCATATTTCAAAAGCTATTAAAGTAGAATCGAGTTTTTCTTAAGGCTTATACTAAAAATGTAGAAGTTGTTTCTAAAAATCTTGCTTCTTTTAATATTGTTGAGGATATGAAAAATATATATATTAGTATTTCATTATGGGATGATTTAAATCTACCAGGATAGCAAGATTTACTTGCTCAAGAGCTTGCTAAGTTGCAAATTTCTTCAAAACCAACAGAGAAAGAAGCTCAGAAAGTTGATATGGTTTTTGGTACAATAGAGAAAGATCATATTAAATAAGATAAGTGGATGGCACATAAATTATAAATTCACATGATATTAAAAATCCACCACATTTCTATTTTTCTCTTATTATCGGTGATCATTTAGCTCACAACTTGTTAACAACACTTGGTGCAAGCCACATAGTATGCCTAAAGAAATTGTAGAAAAATTAGGCCTACAGTATGAACCAACAGAAAAGAGTGTATTGTAGCTTGACGAGACAACAACCAACACAATTGGTGTTATAAAAAAAAAGGTAACATTACATGCTTGTCCCAATGTTTCAATTTTAAAAGATGTAACTTTTGTAGATCTACCTAACTACTTTACTCTTTGTTTACCAAAAATTTTATAGCAAAGATAGGAGCTTATCTTTCTTTAGATTAATCATTTTTCTTCTTCACTACAAGATATGGAACTAAAGTTACAATTAATTTAGAGCCTTTGGCTAGATTTCATATTGAGCCTCATGCTTCTAATATTGTACCAAATTATGTAGCCATAGATCAAACCAATTTTTATGTCACAACTTAGATTTATGTATTACATGGTGTTTCTAACTTGTTTATGGATGAAAAAATTCAAGAAGAACATGTTTATGATCCTTACAAGGAAGTAGAAGAAGGATTATTTGGTGTTTACTATTTACATGAAGAAAATGCACCTATTCCCTTGTTGTCCAAAACAAAAATATAGTAGAAGGCTTATGGAAGCTTCATTTTGATGGAGAAAAGAACAAGAAAGGACATGGTGCGAGGTTTATGATTAATTTCCCCTTTAGTGAAAAGGTATGTTTCAAATCTAAGTCTACAATTTTGATGTACTTGTAACATATCTAAATACAAAACATTATTTCATGGTCTATAATGGGTGAGAAAGAGAGGAATCCATAAGTTACAAGTTTATGGTGATTATGAGCTAGTTATAACCAAGTCAAAAACTATAATGTTTGTAAGAATTCATTGTTGAAATCTTACAAACATAGAGTTTCATATTTGATGGATGATTTTGAAGCTATTAATATTAAATCAGTCCTAAGAGCTAGAAATAAGCATGCGAGATAGACTCACAACAGTTGGTGCTAGATTTGAAGTGCTAAAACATATTGAAATTGAAACAATACACTCACATATAAAGTTTATAATAAGACCTTCAATGCCTGATAATGAAGAAAATTGGCAGGTTTTTGAAGATGACAAACAAATCTATAGATTTATGTAGCAAGAAGTTTATTTTTTTTTTACGATTAATCAAAAGAAATTATAACACCAATATGGTGACAAGATTGTATAGTGAAGAAAAACAATTTCCTCAAGGACTTGTCACTTTAGAGGAAATTTTTAGTTCGATGATCAACTCAAAAAGACAAAGGAAATATTTCAACACATGCTGATAATTATGAAGAGATATCAGTTGATGAAGTTAAAAATCTACATATTTAAAAGGTATGATCCTTAGCTAAAAATAGCCTTTTATCAAATTATGCAAATAATTCAATGATATGTTTTCTTGAAATACCAAGACCTTAAAGGGTTTGATCCTAGTTTGGCATAGCATACTATAAAATTAAAACCAAATTCAAAACTAGTAAGGCGAAGCAAATGCCCAAATCCCAAGATTGAGGCATTGATGAGAAAAGAGTTGTCTAAGCTGATTGAATCATGTATTATATTTCTAGGTAAGCATTTAAGTTAGGTTTCCCATCTTATGCCTATTAGAAAAAAAATGGTGAAATCAAAATGTGTGTGAATTTTAGAGATCTTAATAAGGTTCATTAAAAGATCATTATCCGTTGCCTAATATGGATTAGATTTTATGAATAGCTTTCGGAGTTTAGACAAGTTGTCCTTGCTAAATGGTTACAATGGATACAATCAAGTTCTTTTTCATGATGAAGATAGATACAAAATAGCCTTCACCATGAAGTGGGGAACTTATTCTTATAAAATAATGCCTTTTGGACTTTTAATACTGGTGCAATATTTTAGGGTGCAATGAACATGCCTTTTCATAGCCTCTTGAATAAATGCATATTGGTTTATTTAGATGATGTTACTATATTTTTAAAGAATTTTGATGATCATCTTATGCATTTAAGGTAGAATTTTTAAGCTTTGTAGGTAATTTGGAATCTCATTGAATCCCAAAAAGTCCATTTTTTCAGTGCACGAAGGTAAATTTCTTGGAGATATTGTTTCTAGGTAGGGGTTAGCTATTGATCCTTTCAGAATTGATGCAATTTCACATCTGTCCCTACTTCATCATAAGAATTCATTACAATTTTTCTTGGGAAAATCAAATTTATTAGAATATGTGTTCTAGATTTTGTGACATTGGTTAAGCCATTAACATTTATGTTAAAAAAAGACAAAAAAAATCTCTTGGACCAGCGAAGGAAGAAAAGGATTTGAGTCTATTAAATCAGCTATTTCACAAGATCCTACTTTAGTAAATCCCAATTTTGATAAATATTTCACTATGTTTTCACTTTTAGGAGTTGAAACTATTTCAGTCATATTAACTCAGGTTAATGATGAGAATACAAAACATCCCATTCCTTTCTTTGTGAAAATTTTACATGACTACGAGATAAGGTCCACTTTTCTTGAAAAACAAGTACTTATTATAGTTAGACTATTGAATAATTTCAAGTATATCCTTTCGAATAAAAAGATCCATGTTCTAGTTTGTCAGCCAAGTGTTAAAGCATTTCTTTTGAACAAGGAACTAAATGAGAAACAAACAGGTTGGATTACAAAGGTTATGGAGTACAATGTTGATATACTCATGTTGCTAAAACAATTTGAGGAAAATGATTATGTGAACATTTGATTGTTGATATGGAAAAATAATAGGATGCGATTTATTACATCATGTTGAAGTTACATACCAACAACCCGAATTTCTAGTATAACATGAAAACTAGCAATCGGAACTCAATCTAGAGTTTCCAAAATCAAGTTGGATAACATATTTGATCAATTTCTTGCATATGTCACTTATCTTGAAGGTATGGATAAGAACCAACGAAGGTGTTTCATATTACAGAGCTATACCTTATGCAATTATTGATTGTGTGCTATTTAAAAGGATATCAATGTAGTTTTACTACATTGTATTGATTATGATAGAGTGCAACAATTATTACCTAAATTTCATGAAGGACTTGTAGAGGTCACTTCTCAAAGCACATACTATAACTCTTAATTTCATGAAAGCTTTTTTATTATTGGCCCAACATATTCAAGAACTATTTCAAATGAATTAAGAAGTTTAAGAAGTGTTCTTTATTTGTTGGAAAATAATGATTAGCTTCACTTCCCTTGTAGTCTATTTCATTGGATCATCCATTTGTGTAGTGGGGTCTTGAATTCATTGGCATGATAAATTTTCCTTCATCACAAGGACACAATTAGATATTGACTTTCACAGATTATTTCACACATTGGACTGAAGTAGTGAATTTGAAAGAGGCCAATGAGACTTCAATCTTATAATTTTATGAAGGTGTAGTTTGTAGATTTGGTGTTCTAACTACTATCATTTTAAATAACGCCTTAGCTATCCTTGGAGAAAAATTGATAGATTGAGGTGTTAAGCATGATATTTATCTAACTACTTCATCTAATTACTACCCCCAAGGTAATGGGTTAGATGAAAGTACTAATAAAAATATGCTCAAAATTATCAAAAGAACACTCAAGGAGAACCAAAGAGCTTAAAATCTAATGTTGAATTCAACACTTTGGGTTGATAGAGTGACTCCTAAAAGATCAGTTGGAAATTCACCATAAAATCTTATTTATGGTCGTGAGACAAGAATGCCTATTTCAATTGATTTTCCCACATTGGACTTACTGCATCAAATGTAATTACATGAGAATGAACCAATGTAAGTTCGTTATGTAGAACTTATGGAACTACAAGAGTTAAGATATCAAGCTCACTTGAACATGGAAAAGAATCAGAAACATATAAAGAACACATTTGACAAAAGGATAAGATCAAAATTTTTAATGAAGGAGACATTGTGATGAAATGGGATGATGATCATGCAAAGCCAGAAACCACACATATTTTGATATAATCTAGAGTGGTCCTTACATTATTTCAGCTTACAAAGAGCAAAACGCATTTCCACTTTTAAGGCTTACTAGATAGAAACTTCCCATTCTTGTGAATGGTATGTTTCTCAAACATTGTTATTGAAAATCTTACAAAGTATATGTTAGAGTAGGATTTCTCTTTCAATAAGTGCATTTTATGTACATTGTAGAAGCTTAACATCAATAAGTGCATTCATGCACTTTATCTAGTTTATCAAATCCTTTCCTAGCATTAGCTTGTTTTTCAAAAAGGTCAATTTTTCAGAAAAGGGAAGATTTTGGTTATATCCTTTTGAATCCATTCCCAATGGACAAGAGAAAGGTATTGGTCTTAAGCTAGCATGTAACTTTCCCCACAAGATCATCATAAATGTTGACAATTTTTTCACTTGTGTAAAAATGGGCAACTTAAAACTTCATTTTAGATGGAAGTGATGGAATGAACTTAGCTAAGGGAAAAGAGATAAGTGAGAAGTCACTTTACTAGTTTCGAGTACCTATATCCTCCCTAATTAATATTTCCAACTCATCTCTGTCATGATTATGTACTAAATTCCTCAGGAAATATCTCATAACCTTGACACAAATGAGAAATATTAGTTAAGGATAAGATGGGCATCCCAAATCTTGCATAGGGACAAATCACTTCTTATAAGTTTTAGATATGATTTATAGTTGAAAAGCAATACAATATGTAGCTATGTGTTGTCATTCACTTTCATCTTTAGAAAGGAAATACATAAGCCCCAAAATACTGGTGTATAGCCTTGATGAAAGTGGGAATCACAACAAATGTGGGATCTTCCATCCCATAACAAAAAACAAGGTTGTTGTTACAATAAAGAAAGGTACATTTTTAAGTTACAAGTACTTCAAATTCCATTATTTCTTATGTTTAAGTGTTATTAGTCATGTCTTGAGTTGTTTAATTCATTATACAATCATACATATCATAAAAGCTAAATGCAAAAAAATGTATAAAACTCAATTACAGAAATAATATCATTTATTCATGAAAGAAATTCAATGTTTCCCACACAATCCGTGGGATGTAACTTATGATTATTGAAATAAAAGATACATGTACATGAAACTAAAAGAAAAGGAATATAGAATAAACCCATCATTTCCTTCGGGTCTTTTGGTCTTCTTTTAGTCGATTATCTTCCATTCTAACTCCTTCATCTTCTTCGCATCACCATCCCATTGCATCTTGGTACATGAAGAAAGAAAAATAAAATAAATCAATTATTGAGCTCAGGGTTTAATATGTATTCATGTGCTATCTAGCTTCAAGAAAATGAATCATTTGAAATCAACAAGCATAAGATACATGAAAATGATATAGAAATGAGAAAATAATATCTTACAAAATAAAATATGGAAATCACGAATCATGAAAGAAAAAAGATAAAAGAAATAAATAAATTCAATATAGAATAAAAGAGAGGCTAAGGCCTCGTTGTTTTCTAACTATTTTATTGAGTGTGTAGGTATAAAAACATATATAGAAAACATATTGCTTTGAATGGTGATCACTTAATTAGATTTTAGGGCTCATATCAAAGTACAATCATAATATAATCAAGATGCATTAAGGATTTGAATCAAAAATTTAAGTTAAAATCAAAATGCAACAATATAATCAACTATCATTTAAAGAGTACAAAGTTCCCTTTCACAAAAGTAAAGAGATCAAAATGAAATTATACAAGTAATGTGATCGAGTTTCAGGATCCATTTTCCTTATGATGCTCTCACAAGAATCTGTTTGAAAAATAAATTTCATTTCCACATTATTCAAGAGTGCCTAAGATGAAAATATGATCGGAGGCGAATAAACAAAGAAAGTAATTATGAACTATCAACAAGACAACATCTCCATAGGGTGGTATCAAGTTAAAGTATAAAATAGTATCGATTCTTTTCAGTTTACATTTCAAAGTTGATGCTTTGCATGTATTGAAACTTCCTAGAAATGATTTAGGTAAAACATTACTAGAATCAAGTATCAAGTAATAACATTTAATTGAGTCATATTTTACAAATTCTCACAATATTTTAAAATTCATTACTTTTGAAACAATTTCCAGGATATTTGAAAAGTACAATGTTAGAACACATATGTATTCAAATAGTGATGAAACAGATCAAAAAAAAACTTGGAGAAGAAATATATTTTCAAGGATCATCATTTTTGCAAAAACAAAGAATACAAAGCTAATAAACAAGTCAAGAAAGGAAAATATGTATCTTCAAGACCAACAACAAGAATATAAGGTTTACTTGTTTGGAGCGTGGAATGATTAAAAGTGGATGTATGCATATTTTCCATTGATATGTTAGCACAATTTCTATTAAAGCAGAGCCCACAAAATTCATCAATGAAAAGACAACATTATTGGAATTTCTTCTAGTATATTCATGGAGAAATCAAGATTCATTATATAGATCAAATTAATTTGATTTAGGAGCATATTTTGCATTTGGAAAATGAGTACAAATTTTGTAACAAAGGAATGACTACTTTACAAAAAAGAATACTTGTAAAGGTTCATACAGTGGTACATCAAAAAAAATAATCACATGATTTGCTAGGTTCAAGAACATTTAATGAAATAAATGCCATTTTAGGTCATTAAATCACTATGGTTCAAAGTTTGATCAAATATCAAGGCAATGATATGAAGTTTCAGGTTTAACACCCATGCATAGTCAAGTACAATAATGAAGACCTATATAACTTTCATCATGATCAAGATACAGTCGAGAATTCAATGTTTACAAATTTTCAGATCAGTTTACAACTACATTAATCATTGACCATATATATTTACATGGGCCATAAAAGGAGATGTCATATCATAACCAAATCAAGCTAAAAACAAAGAAACAAAGTTCCTATAAATAACAAGTGAATCTAATGAAAACCCTAGCTTGAAACCCCAATATCGGGATTAAAAGTTTGAATATCAAATCTCGACAAACAAATGACAGAAAATGAAATTATTGAATTTCTATTAAAGGTGCATACTTCAAAAATTATACAGAGCTCAAAAAAACTCAAATGGTTGCAAAAACATATATTCTTCAGTCCTTCATATTTGTCTTTATGTAATATTTCTAAACACCTTCCTACCACTTTATTACAAGGTGTGTGGAGTCCCTTCTCTCGATTGTCACTTTCTTGAGAGAAATCATATAGAGATCATATCTATGAGTGATCCTATTCTTAGCCTCTCGGACCTATCTTTGTAGCTATCACTTTTATCCTTACCTTCTTACAACATATATATTTCAGACCCTTCATGTTTGTCTTTATATAATATTTCTCCACACCTTCCTACCACCTTCCCCAAGGTGTGTGGAGTCCCTTCTCTTAATTTATTTTCCTTCTCTTTGCCTTCCATCACCATTACGAAACTTCTCCTTACTTTTGGTATTGTGTAGTGTTGAGGTCCTTGACTTCTTCTTTTGACATTATCTAGAGATACTTTCTAACATGGATGAATCACCCTCTCCTTCCTCTTGGTTCTTGGAGGATGAACTTGGGAAAATGAACTTTATTTCTATTTTTACCTTATGGTAGGTTGGTCTCATCTTCTGTGCGTACCCACCTAATGAATGTTTTGATTCCAAGGCATCTTCCTTATGATATGAGTACTTGGCGAGTTTTAGACGCACATATGCACCATTGTCCACCTACAAAACTAGGTTGATTTTCTTGCAACTGGTGAAGAATTCAATCATTTCCTTTTCAACATGGTGATTTTATTGCTCTAATTCTCTTTAACCTCTTAAATCATAGATTTGAAAAATGGTTTTCCAATGGTACACCTCTTCTTTATACATCACTTTAATCACCTTCATCAACTCAAGTCCACTTATATAATGGTCATATCTATTTGAACCAACTGTTACATGACATCATCACTTCACACTTCAAATATGATTTTGAAACTTAATTCCCCCTCTCTCTCCAATTATACTTGGTTTAGAGATGCCACTCTATTTTCTCATTTATTACCACATTCCCTATTAAACATATTTTGTTATATTACACATGCATACCACACATTCATATTTATACCACACAACCCTTTTTCATTTTTTCCTTGTTTGTATTCTAGTCATGAAACTCTCAATTGAGTTACCTCATAAATGTAGATGTTTGGTGTGATAACATTTATGACCTCGCTCGACTCACTCGGTTGGATTTATCAACTTGAGTTGAAAAACCCATGTAAATTCATTCTCTTTAATCTCTTTATAAACATGTACCACATCCTTGTGCAAAATATTTAACTCACTCCCCAGGTTCTCCATTTGCACTATCTCCACACACGAGTAATGTGTTGATTCACTTGCACACAACTTGGTCTAAAAATTTATTATTCACACACATGCTTTATATGTTACCCTTTTACAAAAATATCTTCTTACAAAAATGACACAAAGTTAAGAACTCACTTATTTGCAAAAAAAGGTACAGAAAAGTAACTTTCTCTTAGAAAATTAAAAACCTAGGTAGCAAGAAATATTTTTAGGTGTCATAACAATGTTATTACTTAGCTTCTTGTGTGATTATGCATGGTAGGCCTTAAACATAATTACATTAAAATGAACCAATAACATATATCCTTCTAAATTGGATAGCTTGCAAGCCGCATTCTCTAGAATATGATAGATCCTATCTGGGTGCATCCACTTGATGTGCAACTTACCTAGGTTTTTGTGTACCTTGAGTCATACAATTACACTTTGTTTCCTTCACACAACAATTTGGTCTCAATATGATTATCATCCAAAAAAATTTGGCAACTCTTTTCAACCCGTTGGACCCAACTATCTTATAACCTATTCTCATCCAATTTCATCAACTACCTTAGTCATGCATTACTTGACTTGGGCTCTTTTGATCTTTCTTTACATATCTAGTGAAGGCAATAAACATTCCATTGGTAAAATTTCCTTAAATTCATACACCAATTGAAATGGTTTATATGTGTTCAATCTCTTATAAATAGTTTTATAAGCCCATGATATTGTTGAAATTTTATCATCATTCAAAACTAGTGATGTCATAAATATTTGTTAGTCTTGTTACCAAAATTTTGTTAAAAACTCTTATATCCCATTTTCCTGCAAGTAGGATGATGTCGTCTTGTGGCATGTATTCATAAATTCCTCAAGTATTATACACATAGTCTCCATGAGGAAGTATATTCCAATCAAACGTTGACTCACTTTTTATTGTCCACAATTAGTGCAATCGGGATCCTTTGACCCCAATTTCATTCAATTAACCCCTTATTATATTGGTTTGATTGCATATGTAATTATGGGGCCAATCGATCCTTGACTCACTTTATATTTTTGAAATTTGTGTGATCGGGCTTGGTTGACCCAATTGCATTCGATATTGAACCGATTGGCTTCATTTCATATGTATGGGGCCCATTAGGCTTTGACATTCTTCACATTTTTGTAATTGGTTCAACAAGGCTTAGTTAGTCCCAATTTTGTTTGAGATCAAACCATTCATATGCAATTATGGGGCCAATTGATCCTCAACTCACTTCACATTATCGTAAATGGTGTGATTAGGCTCGGGTGGACTTATATTTAAGATCAAACAATTTGCATAGTTTGTTCAATTTTCTATGTAATTATGGTGCCAATCGAGCCTCGACTCACGTAAAATCATTGTAATTAGAGCGATGGATATTAATTGGCCCCAATTACACTCAAAATCTAATAATTTGTCCGAGGTTTAATTTCATATGCGTCTGTGGTGAAAATCAATCCTCAAATCACTTCACATTGGTTCAAATGGTGTGATACGATTCATTTATTCTAAATTTTGTTTGATATCAAACCATTTTCATGATTGGTTCAATTTTTTATATAATTATAGGTCCGCTTGAGCCCTATCTCACTTTACATTTTTCAAATGGTGTAATGGGGCTCAATTTTATCTAATTGCATTTAAGATTCAACTAATTCTATGTTTGATTCAATCGCGTCACAATCTGGACCAAATGAGCCTCGAAACACTTTATTTTATTTAAGTTAACATGATGAGGATCAATTGCTCACAATTATGTTTGAGATTAAACTAATTGTGTGATTGGTTTGATTTCATACATAATTATGGGGCCAATCGATCCTCAAATCACTTTATATTTTCTCAATTAGCTCGACAGAGCTCGTTTAGCTTTAAATTCATTTGAGATCAAACCAATTGTGCAATTAGCTAGATTTTGTGCACAATTATGGGGCCAATCAAGCCTTAACTCACTTCACATTTTCAAAATTGGCACGATGGGGATTAATTATCCAAAATTACATTTGAGATCAAAACATTATGTGATTGGTTCAATTTTATATGCAATAATGGGGCTAATAGATCCTTGATCACTTCACATTTTCATGAATGACATGATGCAACTCAATTGATACCAATTACATTCAAGATAATTTTAATCAATTATATGATTGGTTCATTTTCATATGTAATTGGGGCTATGTGAGCCCCAGATCACTTTATATTGTTACAATTAGTTTGATAGGGATTAGTTGGCCTTAATTGTGTGGTTGGTTCAATTCCATAAACAAGTATGGGGCCAATCAATTCCAAAATCAATTTATATTTTGTAATTGGAATGACATGCCTCATTTGGACCCAATTATATTTAATATTGATCCAATTACATGAATGGATCAATTTCATATGCAATTATGGGTCCAATCAAATCCAAACTCATTTCAAATTGTTTTAATTGACATGAAAGGGCTCGATTGTCCCAAATTACATTGTAATCGAACTATTTGTGCAAATGACTAAATTTATTTTGTAATTATGGAGTTAATATAACCCTAACTCACTTCACATAATCTTAAATGGTTTGATGAGGTTGTGTTGGCCCCAATGCATTCAAGATTGAATAATTTTTGTCATGTCCCTTTTTGGAGACTAGATTTCTTAAAGACCTCGACCCATTCTTCTCCTCGTGGGTCCAAAGAAGGGAGAAAGGGGAAGATTTTAATGATGTTTTGATGTTAATTTAGTAGTTGTTTTTATTTTTACCATGTATTGCTATTGGGAAGCCTAACACTCCAATAGAAGAACTTATTTAATTAAAAATAAAGTATTTTAGCATGTAGGCTCCAAATACAAATCACAAGTACTTTTTGAAGTTGGCCATCATTTGGATTGTAGCACCCCCTTATTTTTATAAAGGAGGTTTCTTGGCCAATTAAGAATAGGTTAGATTTGATAATTTGGTTGGAGTGGATTGCTTGTAAAGCATCTCTCTATCTCTCTCAAGGACGAAAATCCTTGATTGAGGGATCTCTCAAGGATGAAACCCCTTGAGGAGAATATTGTGTGGATGAAACCCCACACTATATCTTGTTGTAAACTCTCTCTCACTGCATATAATTAAATTTTTCCCTAGGTGACTTGCTCGGGAGAGTGTTTCGAGAGGACATTTCCGGTCTTGGTGTGATCTAATTGCACAATTACTTGGATTCCCCATAATTTATAAAGGTGAAATCTATCATTTTATAGATTATTTGGGTGCATATAAGTGTTATTTCAATTTTGGAATTATTATTTAATTGTTGTAGTGGAAGGGTTTTATGCTAAATTCAAAATAACACTTGTGAGCCTCTAAAAATCAGTTTTCTTGCATCTAATGATTGTTGGTATTTTATTATAATTTCTTAGCATATTTTCCAAGGGTTTGAGTGAATTTTGTGCATAGAAAAGTATGCTTGAATCTTCTTAAGGGGTTTTTACCCTAGGAGGAAAATTGTTGGCAGCTCTTGTGGGTTTTCACAATCATTGTCAGTCATCTACAACTTGTCCTAAATCTAATTTCAGTCCTCCTCTATGCTCAACCTTGGGATATTTTCAGAGGATGCAAAAAGGGACATTACATTTACACAATTAATTCAATTTCATATGTAATTATGGAGCCAATTGAGCCCCAACTCACTTCACATTGTCACAAATAGCATGATGGGGCTTAATTATCCCCAATTCCATTCAATTTTTAACCAAACACATGATTGATTCAATTTCATATGCGATTGGGGCTAATCAAGCACCAAATCAATTTATAAAGGATCAAAATTAGTGAAAAATTAATTGTTCCCCAATTATGTTCAAGATTTAGTCAATTGTGTGATTGTTTCAATTTTGTACACAATTGTGTAGAAAGTAAGCCCTTTATATTTTCAAAATTGGTGTGAAAGAGATCAGTTGGTCCCAATTATGTTTGATATCAAACCAATTTTGAGATTTTTTCAATTTCATATATAATTATTATACTAATTAAACCTTACATAAAGTTACATTATTGCAATATGCACAACATGGATAATTGGCAATAGTTATATTCAAGATTGAGTCATTTGCTTAATTGGTTCAATTTTGTACATAATTATGGGTCCAATCAAGCTCCATCTCACTTTACATCATTGTAAAATGGCATAATGAGGATCCATGGGCTCTAATTGCATTAAAAATTATTTACAAAAATGTGATTGGTTCAATTTTGTGTATAAATGGGGAAAATTGAGCCTTGGGTCACTTTATATTATAATTTTTAACTATATAAATTTTTGGTTTATGATGTTTTTAGTTCTATACTAGACCCATTATTGGGGAGAGAAATCCCATGCTTTGTGAAGGGATAAAGAAACCAATATTGACTTAAATATTCCAATATGAGAAGAAGAGGAGATGCTAGTAAAGATAAAAGAGAGAACATGTAATCATGTATTCATAGACACCCAAATTGGGTAATTTGGAACTTGACATTGGTAATTTGGTTTATGTCCCTTATTCATGAATTGTACGTATAAATAAATCTTAAACACATTATCTTACTCTCTCCTAATACTTGAAAACTCTTCACATTCTCTTATTCTACTACCCGAAACCTACATGACTACTATTATCCCCCAAATATATATTACACTTCTTATTATGATATTCCATATTTTTACTTATAATATTTAATCCCTAGATAGTACCATATAGGTGGCATAAAAACTATCATATGGTTATGCCCCTAGTCTACGATTTTGTCCTCCTTATGTGAACATTTAATTTTCTCAAGTGTAATCACTTCACGAGCTAGCCTTAACACCTTAACTCGACCGTAGGGTTCAATTATATACCACATAGTTAGAAATAAAAAATTAAATTCACTTATTTACTCACCTAGAATTTTCAAAGAACTCCTCTAGAAATATCGATAAAATCTCAAGCACAGCTTCCATAATCTTCCCTAATTCGAAAGAAGACATTATAAGGATCATGTATAAAAGTCTAAAGCACTTGAAACCACATTAAGAGCTGACCAAATTCAAACAAAAAGATTCTAATCCAAGTCAAAGCATTATAAGTCAAGACAAAATATTAACATCAAGTGTTTAAGAGCCAAATTTGTAGTTTCATTCATGTAGTTTCATCAAAACAATTGCACTACCAATAGGTGAATTGTGTGGATTTGATGCCTCTTTAGAATAGTGCTACATAGGTGGTGCATAGGTTTCACAAACCAAATTTTTAAACCATTTTTATAAGTTCTTTAAGGAGAGCGATGGTTTAGAGGAAATACATATGATTTTAGGGACTTTCACACATCTTATGAGCTCATGCTCACACACAAAGGTGTAGGGTAAGTACAACAAGTTGGGGGACCAAAAGGGGTCATAAGTGGACATCATATTGTAAAAACAATGAAATCTCAACTTGTAGGGATTATTAGCAATACACACACTCAAAATTGGAAAAATTTATATAAATATGAATCGTAGCATCCAGAATCTAGTTTCTAAACTACTAATGTTTTTTTAAAACGAATAAGTTTAGCTATATTAAACACTCAAAATTCTATGACTTGGTTTTTTTTTTTAAAAACCTATAAGATTGTAGTCCATTTGCATGCGATTTGGATGACCAAAACTTGTTATTTTTTTCCCTTTGGTGAAAATTTAGATGCCACTGTCTATCTTGGGATGGATTTTATTTTGTATTTTTTCAAGCAATATTTTTTTAATGATTTTTTCCGTGAAAGTGGTTTGAAATTTTTTTAGAAAACGGAGCACTTTTTGTTTGCCTACCATAACTACATAAAAATATTTGAAATCAATTTTTTTTTTTTTGAACATGTATATAATTTCTCCACACTTGGGATGGTATAGGTTTTATCACATTATGATAAGTGAAACAAAAGTTGCAGTCTTAAACATAGACATGAAAATTCATGGGAAAATGTGTCTTAAAGACCTCTTGTTAGTAAAAAATTATAAAATGATATTTATCTTATTATATTAACTTTAAAATTAATATTTCTACAAAGCTAACAGTCTCCCCTACGTGATGATACCATTTTTGTGACATGTTTTCAATTTTTAGCATGGTTCAAGTCTGTGGAAGAGAAAATTTGAAGTTTTTGGCCTTTCACATGCCATAATGACCTCCCAAAGCTCTAGTTTGGGAAAAACAAAGATTTCCCGAGCCTTGAGGGTCGGATTTTATGATACAATAAGAGCCATGATCATGATTTATGAACCACGATCGTAGTTCTTAAATCATATTTACATAGATCCCAATGTTCAATTTACCATGTGATTTTTACTTGTATGAATTACTGTGAAATTATGTCACTTTTTGCACGTTTTTCTTGTCATCGAAGCTATTTGTTTACTATTTTTAAGGTGCACTGCATCATTTGGAGTTTTCCTACATCGATTGCAACATCATGGGAGACAAGAAATGAAGTCAAAAATGAAATTAATAAGTAAAAAACACCGAGGAGGAATTAGAGGCAAAAATATTGAAAGATTCAGAGTGAATGCGAAACATTGTGAATCAAAAAGAGGTTCATCTTCAACCCCTACTATTGTAAACAATGAGGAACCAAGTAATGTTTTTATTGTCAATGTTGAAGATGAATTAAATACTCATGATGTAGTTGATGTTGAAATTGAAGGAGACAATGAAAATGTGAATAAGGAAATTCAGGTTGAAACCGTAGACAAGAAAAATTTGACAAAAACACCTCCTAGGATTTTATGAAAGAGACCTAATTATTTTATTGAAATTGATGAGAACATTTTGAAACCAATGTCTAAAACTTTCTAAACAATAAATTAGAAGAAAAGCCATTGAAATTTGGGATAATCATTTTGAAATTTTAAATGATTCCCAAAGATGTTAGTTGTTGGTTAGCTTGATGAAATTGAATAAAATGAGACTTACATTAAACACCTTAGTAATGACAACATCTAATATATGTGGTCAAACATATGCAATTTTTGAAAACCTTCATGATGCATATCAAATTGTTGGTGTCAAGAGATGCACAAGGGATAGTAATGGTGTGGATCGTGTACTTGCTACTAGTGTTGTAAGTGAATCAACAAAAAAACAATGTTTGATTAGGAAAACAAGTCAAATGTTGAAAGTTAATTAAAAAACTCTAATGAAAGCAATTGAAAGGCGTAATATCCTTCAATCACTCAATAAAACTGATTTTTGGGCATTTTCTGCTAGAGCACCACGTAAAGACAAAGATATATCTGATGCTATAAGAGAAGTTATTCAATTTTTACATGGTAACATTAGAGTTTCACCTAATACTAGAGATGTAAAATAGAGAGTTGGTTCTACTAATCGTGAACCACATGCAAAGCAATTCTTAGATATGAATCAAACTCAATTTTTTTGTAAATTTGAGCAGAGCATCCAGAAATTAAAATTAGTCAACGTTTTTTGAAATGTTGAAACCATTCTATGTGAAAATCAACCATGCTCGCACCACTTGTTGTAGGCAACATGTTGAATTTGCGATGCATTATGCTAATTTTTTACGTATTCATTATTATTTTCATTCTGAAACTATATTACTGGAATGTGGTGTTCAAGTTCCACCAATATCTTCCAAGGATTTCATTCCTATGATATTTTTGAAAGAGAAGTTGGACAATTTTTATAGTCAAGATTGTTTAGATGGAAGTTATGGTACATGCGGTGGATTACCTAAATTGGAAATTTATATCCATGAGAAAATTGGAGGTGCAATAGGACATAATTTAGTTGAGTTTAATAAATATAAATTAGTACCATACTAATTAAAATATGGAAATGAGTCTAAACGGTGTGAGCTAGTTATAGAACATATACATGTTTTTCAATTTATGAGAAAATTTAAGGATGAAATTGTTTATGAGTAGGGTAGACATACACATAGAGCTCGATGGTGGAATGAATAGTTCAAGATATGCAAGGACACATTTCTTATTGGTACTATTGTTTCAGTGGTCGATTTTACAGAGAATTACACGCGAACCACAAATGGAGGTTTGATTGCAATATTACAACTCAAGACGGGTTGTCATTTTTGTGCATATAACATTTATACATTATCCGACAATAAAAATAATGATCAATTTTTTTAAGAGAGTACCAATTTTATATCAATGATGATCGTACCCATCCTACTAACTTTGTGCAAGGGTGTTTCCAGGTTATTTTATGAAAAATTGTTTGATAGGGACATCCTCTTCAATCAAAATTATATATGGTCGAGATAATTTCACATCTCAGTTTAAGAGTACATGAATATTTTATTTGATGATCGGATGCATGTCAAGATGGGTGTGAAACATATTTGGAGTTTCACCGAGGCTAGACATGGAAAAAGAGAGCATGATGGTGCAGGGGCATGTGTGAAAAGAGATCTTGTAAGAGAAAAATATGCACTTTAGGTTGTAACTCTTGTATGTCCTTGAACAAAAAAATAAACCATGGTATATATATTATACACATTTAATTAAATGGATATGAGGGATCGATTTTAATCGATTAAGGGTTTACTTTATAGGATGGATTGACTTAGATGATTTTTGTTCTAAATTAAGCAATTTAGAACAAGGAAACATGAGATATGAAATTAAAATTATGTTGGATTTAAATGCATGGTATTTAAATCATTGAAAAATAAACTAAAAGAGGATTAAAAATAATTCCCTTGTATTTAAGTCATGAAAAAATGTTATTACAGGGAAATTGTTGATGGGGTTGGTTGGGGGAGGATAGTTTAGGGGGTGATTAGTTGATTGAAGATCGAATATTTGTTGGTTAAGTAGTTGGATGGTTTTTAGGAGGTTAGGATCAACATGAGATGGTTGGTTTGGATGGCGGGGAGAGGGTTGGTTAAGGTAGGATGTGAGGTTTGAGATTTTTTATTAAAGGTGTTGGATAGTGTGTGGGACTTCATGGTAAAAATGAGATGGTTGAATTTTATGGGCGGGGGGGATGATGAGATAGCTTGGTTGATGGATTTAGAAAATATTTAGGGGTTTGGATGTTGGTTTGGGGAGGATAGGGATTGAGGATCAAAATACATGGTTATATAAGATGCGTGGGGGATTATTTTTGGATTAGGATTGCATAGTAAGGATGGTAATAGGATTAGGATTGGGAGCATGTGATTAAGGATGGATGATTACAATGATGTTTGATTGATTAAAATTTTAAAAGGATAGGATGGTTTAATGGTGTTCACAAGTGAGAAACACGCATGCAACACACACCCTAACTAGTCAAGTGGGATTGCAATCAAGCTATAGCTCACTTTGAATACCACCCACCAACGATGGTGCTGAAATTGGCTCACCACCTATGTGTCAATGTGGGTTTGGCTAGAGGGTGATCTTGGGGATTTCAGCCTCCTTTCACTATAGCTCAATATATGGTCAAGAGGTTTCCTAGACTAGGGTATATGGGATCACCGAGGTGTCCCCGATATACCTTCTAGTACATGGGGCCAAAGTTTATATTGCAAGGATGTTGTTTGAGGCACGGGTTTTAGGACGTGGAATCCCCTCACTTCACGGTGCTCTTAAAAAAAACAAGTGATTAACCAATAACAAATTTTCCTTTAATTTATATACCCCATTGGAACACGGGGTGTGTCTATGTGCATGGAGATGAAACCCACTGGTCACAAGACCCTTGACACTATGAAAATTGTGTGATATCACTTCCACTTCATGTTGCCCCTACAAAATAAAAATTTGAAGGCTAAACGCTTTTGATCCTCAAGATCATCTTAGGATGCGAGAGAGGAGAGCATACATGGTTTCACCCTTGGGATAAAAAAACAACAATACAAAACACACAGGAAAGATGATAAATGGAAGATAATAAAAATTAACAATAAAGATTATGGGACTGGCTCTTTGAGAGGAGGCCATGCAAAATAAATATTAGTAATTTGATTTAAAATCCAAATTTATTGGATTGATCATGCTACAAAACAAAGGGTTAGAATTTTAGACTAATTTTTATCTTTGGTAAGCGTAGGAAGCTACACAAAAAGTGTTAGTAGTTTGGAACAAGAAAATATAACTCAATGTGTAGTTAAAATGACAAGATTTAGGAAAATGAAAACCATGAATAAATTATCTTATAAAATTCTAAATTAACACTTTCATTACATATATCTTTTTGATACCTTTCCGAGAAAAAAAAATGGAGTCATTTCGAGTTCGGGATCAAAATTTATGGCTCTCGGAAGTTAGGCAACAAAAGCACTACAACATAGAGCATATGTGCTGAACTATTTACATAGGTGCCAATATCATAGGCGCTAAGACATGAAAAAGTGCCAAAATGTGCACAAAAGCACTAATATAAGGAAAATGTGCCGAGTGTATCTTGCAAAGGTGCTAATACACAAAAAGGGTGCCAAATGTGCAAAAAATGACAGATGAACACGAAAATTCAAATTTTGAAGATGTAAATGAAAACGAAAAATTCTTCAAATTTTGACATCTTATTTTAGGGATGAGATACTATTGAAAATGATGAATAAGTGGGGGGTAATCCCCACAGTGGGAACAAAACATGTAGATGAAAAATAAATGTTAGTGTAAAATACAAATTAGATCAATTCCTAATTTAATACTCTCTATCACTACCTCAAATTGAGCTAGATGGAAAGGGAATAGAATGCAATACCTTCACTTACCAAAGTAGAACTCCCTTTGATTTTTTATGTGCTCAAGATGTTGGATTGTAATTTCTTTGCTTCAAATTTTTGGGATGATTTCGGTAGCACCTCCCCTTTGATTGCATTGGATGATTGCTTGATAAAAATGATGATGGATTGATTGTAGATACAAATTAAAAATAAATGATGGATTGATTGAGTGATAAAATGGAGGGATTAAATGGATTGCTAACTAGCCCACTAGCTAGCTCTCATGGAGAATAAGGTCTTAATTTATAGTTTGTGGGGAGAGGATTTAATGGCTAGGATGAGGCCATGTTGGATTTGGATCAAATGTGGAGAATGCATGAGAAGAATGGATATTTATATAATTTGAGATAAGTCTCCATTGAATTAAAAATTGAATGGAGGTAGGGAGGTATATTTAAATTTTTAAATATGAAAGATGGAAATTTAGAGAGGCTTCTAGAAATAGAAGCCTCTAGATTTAGAGGTGTGAGGATGTGGTTAGGATTAGATATAAATTATGTTAATAAAGATGATTAGATGTGAGATTACATGGAAAGGATAGGTGTAGAGATATGTAGAGTAGGTGGGTAGGTGAGATGCGAGAAATATTAAATTCCTAGAAATTTTTATATAAATGATTATGATAATAATATGGTATGATAAAATATTAATGATAAAATGGGATGTAATAATGGATTTAAAGGATTAATGATGAAATGATAAATGATAAATGATAAATGATAAATGGTAAATATGATAAAATGGATTAATAATAATAATTAATCTTGTGATTAATTATTATATGGGTGATGTTGGGATATTTGCGGGACAAGTTAATCGTAATTAACCATGTCGACATTTTAGATGTCTACATAATCAATAGTTGTAATTCAACATTTAATAATCTTCAAAAAAATGTTTAAACATTAAAAATAAATGTTTTTATCCAAAACATATCCAAATGCTTAATCAAGTAAGTTCACAATTAGTAAGATACTATCCCTATGGTGATAACCACCTCCCGAGTTCTCAATGTATCAAAATAATAAATGACTAGTTTTTAGGATGTGACACAAACACTTCAATGTGATAATATGACATCGTGTCATTCAAAACACAAGGTGACACAACGATTTTATAACAATTTCAACTAATACACCTCCACACGCCCGAAGACCCTCCAATTGTTTCATGGGAAGAATCATGATCACATTTCCAAGAATAAACATTACCTTCCTTATTTCTCTTGTGATCCCAACGCAAACAAAGATTATCCCTCCCCGAGAGGCTTAGCATAAAGCCACCCATTTGAAAACGTCATTAGAACATTACATCTTTCATGTCACGAAGTGACACTATACCCATAACTATAACAACATGCACACTTCCACATGCACAAGAAGCCCTTTTACACACATGCCTAAGAAGTAATATTAAGCCTCTAGAACCACATGAGAAGATTGGTTTCTAACACTAAGATGCCTATTAGCAATACAACCCTTTTGAGAACCATCTAGAGATTGAAACTTCACTTAAACCCAACCAGGAGAATGACACACAATTAACCCAATGCTCAAGGGTAACCTTTTTAAGGGTTGATAGATTGGGGTCAATTGGGTAACTTTTAAAATAGTAACCTCCTAAAAGTGGTCAACTATAACCTTTCTTAATCAAGGTAGTTCCATTACTTCTGAGTGTTCCAATAATTTTAGTAATGCACACAAGAATAAAAATCAATTCATTCACATAGGAGCACAATTATAACATTTTCATTTCATTTCTAGTAAAAATGTACATCCACACCATTAGCAAGATATATACCTATAATCAAAATCACCCCTAAAATAGAATGCCCATTTCCCCAAGATACCAATACACTACGAGATCTCACTCATCACAACATAACCCATAATTAACATTCAATATTATAACATTACATGTATATTTCAATGATAATTCATATTACAAAAACACTAGCAATGCTACCATTTGCTTTTTACCCGCGCATACTTACAACCACCTCACGGTTAGCACAACCACCGGCATGACATCTAACTACAATCAAATACAATTTACGATTCAACATTATTCCAATAATAATGCAAAGTAACACTTAACACACTTTTTAGGGAGAGTAAGAACACAAGGCCATTTCATCTTATTTTCAATGCTAAAGATAGGGTAAGAGAGAGAAGAGAGAAGGACATCATTTATTTTCACATTCAATATATTTTCAAAAAAATCGTCAAAAAGGTTTCCTACAGTCATGTTTTTGCATTTACAAGGTTTCCTAGTTGTTATTTTTCTTGGTAGAGGAATATGAAATTTTTCTCCATTTGGTTACAAGTTTCAAAAAACGTAAAAATTTGGACAAGTTGCCGAAAATCCAGCATTCAAAAAAATATCTTTGAGACTCATCTACACAAGGGAACAAATTATCCTATTCCCTATATATAGGGAAACACTTAGAGCTGATGGAACACCAAATTGGAAAACATGATTAAAATGGCACTCATTCTTTCTAGAGCTACTAGTCATAAATGCACTCAAGCAGCCTTGTCACCCAATGAACGAAGGCCTACAAAACCTATTAGGAAAACTAGCTTGCAAGACATTTTTATCCAAAATGAGGGTTTGTAGTAATTTTCTCATAGAAATATTAGAGGTATGCGAAGCCAAAATCCATTTCGACACCTAGGGCCAAAATGATGGGTCAAAACCAAACTACATTTTTAACTTTCAGCAGTTGTTTAAAGCTACGAACTGGTCCACGGGCTCTTAAATGCATTAAAAATAATGTCAAACGGACATTCGAGGAACAACCTAGGGTTTGGTTGGACACTCCACATGACAAGGTACACGACTAAAGTTTACTTTTCTCATTTCGGGCATATAAAGATATTTTGTGCCTCCATGAAAACAGGTTTTTATTAACATTACACAAAGTCATCTAGAAGTAGTTTTCACTAAGTTTCCCATTTATCACGCCAACCGCGTGGTTTCCAAGACCAAAACTAGTATAAGAGTTTTCCAAATATCTCACGAGGTAGATAGGGAGTCGAGTTTACATTCCAGATTACTATTCTAGTTGCATACAAAAATAAAGGTAAATTTTCTATAAGCCACTATGTCTCATTTAGATCATTGATAATTTACTACACACAAAATGACACTTAGAATTAGTGCATGTTATTGATTCAATCATGATTATTATTTAAACTTGTTCTTTCATAGATCTGAGGGTAGCATGCATTATATAATGATGGATTAGTTATGAATCTATATGTTTCTCCCTTCATCATGCTAACATCTTGCTACAACAACCCTAAAGAGGGACATGGTACCTTTGCACTTCGGGTGAGCACTCAGTCAAGGCTGAGTGATGTGCCAACACGACTAGGGTGTTATCTGGTAAATTCTAGGCTGCATCATACTCCAAGTGGTCCACATTCACGATCTGTGAGATCACGCTATTGAAGAGGATTTTTTTCAACCAAATTGTGATCATTGTGCTTACCTCCACATTTGTATACAAACTGCCAAGTCACTTGTAATTAACCATCAAAGGATCATGTTGCCGATTTTTTAGGTTGACTAAGGCCTGCTCCATGGTTCCCAATGGCACATTTCATTGCCACAAACCAACACACTAAACCACATTGCCAACATAAGTGCTCCACTTTAATCAAGTGCAATTCCAAAGCCAACAAAAATGACTGAACAACCCTTTTAATGAACCCATTTAGCATACAACAAGCATTTTTGTCCAAAGGACTACACTCCTCCCGGAATTTTATAAAATGGATCTCGATGCATGCACAAGGTCCTTGCTATCTTCTCTACATCTTTCTAGTTTTTAATTTGGTAGTCCATTATACTAATGTCAAACACTGCCAATCTCAATCCCACAAAAAAAGACAAAAATTCACCTCCTAATGCGCTTGATGGATGCTCAAAATTGTTTCAAAACTCCAAATTAGACACAACCGGGAAACAATGGTAGAGATGTGCTTCTTGGATTTACAATTGTTTATTTTCCTTTACTTGTAACTTTTCAAAGCCTTTTTAACTAATCCATTTTATGCATATGCAACAACTAGGAAACTTCAATGAGATGACAATATGTTTGAGACATTTCTTTGAAAATACTTCAAGTGCCAACATGCACACCAATTTGAGCATATCATGCACTCCTCACATTTCATGAAAGCACACTTTTTAGAGGTATTCTATCAAATGATTCATGTGCTCTGTGAATACTTCCAAATTTTACATACATGTCTAATAATGCACTTGCAAAAAACAAACCAAAACTATAAAAAAAAAAACTATTTTTCAACTATACTTGGATGAACTTCCTAAAGTCTTGCCTTAGGCTTTGAATTTGACTATGGAAAGGAGGATATTGGAAAAAGGGCATGGAGCTTGGATTTATACTTGTCAACATGAGCCTTCTAGAATTTTCAAAGCCTTTTCAAATAACCCAATCTGCTAGGAACATTTCTCAAATGATTCATGTGCATTCCTTTCAAATGCATCTAGGGGAAAACGCAACACAACAGGGAAGGTCAATATGGAAACCTATTAATTATGTGTGAGATTGAAGTTTGCAAGGCCGTATTAACCATCTAATTTTCTTTAGCACACACAACAAATAAACAGGCATGTGAGGCCGCATTCCTACCAAGCATTTGCCAAAATTCCCAAAACTTCAAAATTGCAACAACACAATAAAACAAACAAAAACCCCTTTTCAAATTATTTTAAAAATGCCCAGACCTATTCCAAAGTTCACAACTAGTGCAATTCAAAGTGGATTCTGAAAATAAAAAACTCCATCTTACACTTGCCAAGTGAATAGCTTGAGAGTTTCTAAATTCTTTAAAACAAACACCATCTGAGAAAAACCTTCAAATACAACTTGATCTCACAAAGAAGCTCCAAAACAACCATTGAAAAATAACCAGACCTCATCTATGCACATTCATCCTCACACGACTCAAACGGATGAGATCTCACATTAACCAAAACAAATTATTAATTATTTCTTGGTATAAGGTTGACACATGCTCCAAAATTTGAGGGATTTAAGAATATTAGATAATTTAATTATATTATTATTTTTTATTTCTTTTCTTTGTTGATTACATCATAAATTTTAAATGATTTATATTATTCTATTATTTTAAATTTGTTTTAACCAAAGACACAACAACTCCCCCCCAAGGCATTACCTTGTTACGAAATTATCTTTATTTGAAAATTATGTGAAATCCTTTTATTGATATCGTAATGAAATTTAGTTAGATCGATGTTTAATGTTATACACAAATATACTTATATATGTTTCAAACTTCAGGATTCACAATGTTCTCAAGTTTGAAAGGGTTGTAATAATAATGACATCACCTCACAAATCAAAGGCATGAAGATACACTTAGTCCGCGAAGGACAACTTCAATGTTACCCTCTTTATTTTATTATCACCATAGTTTAAATTTATTCCATTTCTAATTTTATTTACGATCGCTGCGTGTTGGTGGTCAAAATGACAACCCGACACGAGCCCAACATTCAATGACCATCCCGTAGTCCTTGGGCAAGGGTTCCAAACACATTTATTTGACAACCGAGATAGGGTTATCCCGATCCCCATGGAACATATAGATTGGAAAAAACACGAGCATGAAGGGGCACTACATCTATAGAGAGTGAAATACCTTTGACAAGGGTTTTCTAAAACAAGCTAGAGCCTATACTTGAAGACTGCTAAGAAAAAAATTATTTTGGAGGGTTTCTTGTTGGCAAACCTTATTATTACGACTAATCTATGAAATTTCAAGAGGTGAAGTAAAAGGAGAAAGTTTCTGAATGTTATTAAAGAACTTTAAACAAAATTGACAATGAGGTGTTAATTTTCTCAAGATATTGATTTTTCTTTGCTTGTTGTTTTAACAACCCTAGATTTCAATAGAAAAAAGGCCATAACTTGAGGATTTCAATGGAAAAATGATTATTTATTGGGGATATAATAAGATTAAATCCAAATTTTCAAGTCATTTTGATGTTTTTGGTCATGCAAAACTCAAAACTCTAACTACAAAACTATAGGTTCTAAGAAAGTTTATCTAGAAAGAGAAATTTTTCTCTAACTTGCATGTTTCTTAATGGAATGACTTAAAAATTGGTAGATAAGGACTGATGGGGGTATTATAGATGATTTTCATGGTTTGAAGTTGAATTCGGTGTGTACGGATTCTCGTATTTGTTATCGGTCTCATTAAATCTTGGTCTAGACTTAACAAACCTAGTTGAAACCCAAGTGAAAACCTTCCAAAGAAACCACATAAGAGGATTTTCTAGAAATTAATTGAGCCAAATGGGTACTCAAATAAATAAATAGTTCATGGATAATTTTTTTATACGAGTGTTTACCCTAGCAAAACAAGACTAGGAGACCTAATTGAAAAAGTAAACAATGAAGTTGACAGGGTTGTACTTGGATTTGGGTCCTAAAATTTAGTGGAGAGAAAGAATCCCCTAAAGGGTATTGTGAAATGTATTAATTTCCTCTCGAAAGCATTACCGGTTACTCCCAACAATAAGGTTTATAAAATAATAGGGATATTAGACCTTTTGGCCAAATAAGAGACTCGATCAAACAAATTAATACTTTCATCCTAACTTTGGTGTTTAAGTGAATTAGGGCTGTGTAGAGGTTTAAGGAGTGCAGACCTTAGAGGAGTATGTTAGACCTAAAGGAGAGATAACACGAGTTATGGTGGCAATGTTGTGCATTAGTCCAAAACATGACAATTTAAGGAAAGAATGGTAATTATAAAATTGACTTGATATTGGTTGTAGAGGTGAATGCAGGGTAGATTAAGAGAGACAAGAGGTGAGTGTTGATGATGACATGTATGGCATGAGTAGAACATCTAGTACCAAATACAAGTAATATTTATTTTCAAGAAAATTGCATTGTGTACTAGAATTGCATGGTTTGGATTTCGAGTTTCTAACTTAAGTGAATATGTTGGCCTAGAGGTTGTGATGTCCTCTTTGCATTTGTAACAATGATTATGAATAATGAGAAAAAAATTCATTGTGAACTAGTGAAGCCATGGTTTTCTAGAGTTGCACGGTAAATTGGGTAAGAACTTACAAGGTTTGGTACTTGATTATGAATAAAACTTATGTTTTTGAGTAAATTAATCCCCTCTCTACATCAACAACATTTCAACATAGGTGTTGTTCTATATTAACATCTTATTATACTTATTATATACTTGTGAGACATCATACCAAAAAGTGTCGAGCTTTTCACCATATCATGAAAGGACTTGTTGATAGCGGTCACTTTTTAGTGGATACATATACTCCAACATTTTTACATTCTAGTTCACCTTATATAATTGAGAAACCACCTATAGTTGAGGATTCACCTTATAATATAGAAAAGGAAACATAAATATTGCATCAATCACAATTAAAAGGGAACATATGTAACAAGAAAGATTACAATTGAAAAAATAAAGATAATAAATGTTAGAACAAGAAAAAATGGAAAAGAAAAAGTTGGAAAAGGATAAATTGGAACAAGAGAAGTTGCACAAGTTACATCAAGAGAAATTACTAAAATAAAATAAACAAAATAAATATTATTAAAAGAAAATTTGTGTAAACAAGTGCAAGAAAAGAAACACAACATTTTAAAGAAAGGGTTTCTCAAAAAGGAAGTACAAAAGCAATATTTACCTACAAATGGTATAACATCAATAGGGGTGAGAGTCATTTCAAGTAGTTAGAAAGTTAATATCACACTAAACAAAAATCTAAATATGTCATCCCAACAATTAACAAGTCTACAACATAACTTTAATGTTTTACATTGTTACAAGTCATCGAAAAATTCCCATTCCAATTGGTGATTGAAATTACATAGATACTAAAGGGACCCATTCCTCTAATGTGGTCATCGTTAATTCTCTCTCTTATTTTGAACCTTCAAATATTTTAGGAGTACACACAACTTAGATTATTAAAAATACAACAAACTCAAAATATGTAAAAAAAAAATTTTCAAAATAATTCAAAACCAGGACTTGAGTTATTAGTTTATACATTACGAATTCAACCATTATTAGATTAAAAAAGTTGGAGGGTTGATGTATTCTTATTTATCTAAGGGTAAAAGGGTTAGCAAAAGGTACTATATATAGATTAATTAATAAACATTAACACATAAATTAAATAATACTTCCATTATCAATTTTCAAGACAATATGGATATGATTTCTAAAACATAAGGAATTAGATGCACTTAGCTGATTAAAAAAATATCAAGTTGATTTTACAATGTCGTGTGACTTTACAAGCTAGAAATTATTTGGTAGTGCTTCGTTTCTAGAACTAGAGTGTAAAACAAAGTAGGTATGGAACCATCGGTATGTATGGAAGCATCGAATGGTCCTATACCTATTGGATGGTTCCATATGGTGATGCACTATCACAAATTTTCTTGGGTACCCTTATGAGCCTTATAAATATGATTCTCTCTAAAACTCTATTTGTTGCACATTTCTAAAACCCTCTATGTGATAAAAATAGCTTCAAACCATAACCACAATAGATACCTAATAAAAAGGTAAGTGGTTGGGTTGAAGTGTAATCCTTACACCACCTACATTGGAAATGCTACAAAGAGGCCTCAAACTACATGTAGTTACCCAACTAGTATGTGATATCTATATGGATGCAACTAGTTTAGAAACTTGATCATTTGACAATGAGAAATAATGGTTTGACATGTTTAACTTAACTTGGCTCATGAGATATTTAGCTTGGGAAACATGAGTCTATAACTTGGTTGACGGTGCTTTAGGCCTATGTGGGGCATGCTCCTAGATTGTGCTACTTATTTGAATGTATTTAGGAGATATTGGAGTGATTTTGGAATGTATTTTGAAAGTATGCTCTTGAATGTACCAAGTGAGGTAAATAAATGAGTTAGACTTACGCATATATAGGTGTTTGTAGGTAAATTTTTGTATTAACGCCAACATATAGGATGCAAACTACCCTTAAAATACATAAAATTAAAAAAGTAATCATTGTATGGTTGGATTTGAACCAAACCATTGAATGATTTGGTCCTAGATGGATAATCCCATATAGGTAGTTTATGGCATTTTGTAAAGTTCTAGGAATTATGCCTAGGGAGAATATATTGATGTGGATTTATATAATTAGTTTTTTTGAGTGAATAAGAAGTGTAAAATAGAAACAAATCATGAAATAAAACAAAGGATATGTCACCTAGGATTAGGAATGTGTGCAAAAGTCATGTTCTAGGTATAAAGCCAAAGTTATCATTTCTAAATGATAAATTTCAAATCTACATCCCCTTTAAATATGATATCAAAATTACATGCTTAAAGGAAAAGATACATGATTATGTAATAAGATTTTCTATTCTTAACGTTATTTATTCCACCAAAGATGTTGGAAGGCCCCATGATGAAACATGCAACACATAGTGTAGTCAATGTCCATAAAAAGAGTTAAAAATTAAATCAACTCTGAAAATATATTTGTAACTTAAAAATTGAATTTATAACTAGTAAATTGAAAGAGAAAAAATAATGGAATGAGTACACCTATTTTATTATCCAAAGGATAAAATCTCAAATTGGTCATACTTGGAGATGTGTATTGGAACTAGATGCCGAGAGGAATTGGGGGTGACTAGTCCCCATTTATGTTGAAGTGAGACGCAATGGAATTGGGTGTATCTTGAACCAATACTAAAAATAAGGGTTTCATTGGAATTTTTATTCATCCAAATAACTTTCTAAAACAAGGAGGGTGTCACAGGGCTTTCTAGTTGCCCCAAAATCTTATTCACATGGACCATGCCATTGTTGACCAATCTAGGTTCAAGTGAGAATTTTTTATTTGAAAGAGAATGGCTTATATCATGCCCCTAATGTGTGATATATCATGAGCATTCAAATGTGCAATGTTGAATATAGAAGGAGAATAAGGAACATGCCCCCATTCCCCTTTGTAAAATTTTTCTCAAGTTATACAATTCCAAAAGGAATGAAGTACTTTAACCTCCCTCATTCTATACTAAAATGTAGTAGACCCTACTATGGACTATGCCAACTAAATTTGAACCTCAGATTGAAAATGAGTAATTGTCTATGAGAAATTTAAAATATGCCCAAGGTTGAAAATGTCTATCATGTATTGTAATGTCTAGCGGTTTCATCCATGGTGGATGGTTTTGTCCCTAGGTATAATATATTCATATTTTGTATCTGATTATGTTCTTGAGTATCTATACCATGTCCCATCCTCTTCTTGAATTCTAAATTCTATATGTGTTCATGATGAGTATAAATGTCCATGTAATAAACCCCATCAAATTCCCCTCTATTGAGGTGAGTGAGATGTGAAAAGAGAACAATTATTTCAAAAGAAATGATCTTATAGGTGTCCACCATTGAGATCTTTTTCCTACAAGTGTGTGTAACACACAAAGAGAGTAAAGAAGTAACAAGTGCAAAGGTAATTGTACGATGGAAAAGTGACAAGCGAGCATGGGAATCTACAAGTAACTCTTCCTCGCACCCGACCTCCCGAGGTCGTGCCGAGACAGCCGGTGGGGATGGACTATATGTGGGATGCAGACAAGCTAGTTAGGCAATCTTATGTCTTCGACACGCACTAATGGAATCTAAAATCTAAGGCAAAGAAGGCCCTCCTAACCTAAACTGGCATGATAGATTGGTCGGCGAGGATGACTGCTCGAAGGCTCCAATCAATATTGAGCTCAGCGTGATCCGATCTATAGGTTGTGGGATACGGGGAAAATGACCTGGGATTGTTTCGTGTATATCTCCAGATAGGGTCATAAGATGGATGATGGATATGGTGGATTCTATGGGTGATTATCTGGTCTAGTCCAGAACTCTTTAGCTTCGTTAGCTGCTATGTCTAACAAGGATAACTGTGTGATAATGGTTGGCAGAAGTGGAGTGGATCTAAATACTAATGTGCGTAAGCTAGCGTCAACATCTGATTGACCTGTGGGTCTGTTGGGTTGTGGGATCTATGAATCACAACCATAGATTCGTGGTTGTTGTGGACCTCCAATGGTCATGTGTGGAATCAGTCCCTAATCCCTAGTATCCAATAGTCGTATGCCTTTTTGGCCTCTATATTGAGAACTAACAGTTGTGCAATCTTCTCAGAGTACCTTACAGGCGTTCTGGCAACCTAAATTCTTAAGCTAGTGTCTATGTCAGTGAGAACTTGTCCTGCATCTGGTTGTGGGACCAAAGGATCACAACCGAACATTTGCTCTCTTTCAAGCCCTTCTACAGTCATGCGGATATTTATCTAGGGTAATCTGTAGTTTGGCTGGTTTGACCAAAACATGTGTGCTTGGTCGTCTTCTATGTTTAATCCTCTTAGCTGCGAGCTAATTTCTTGTAAGTCTGTTGTTGTTCGGAAGACTTGGATTCTAAGATTCTGATCTATATCAGTTACTACCGCAACAAGATTGGGCTGAGGCACTATTGGCTCGAATACGTATTCTCTGGGCTCCCTAGGTCCCGTGATTGTCATGCAAAAGAAACAATGTAAATCTAACTGAAGCAAAGTAAAACTAACTATGTAAAGTATATTTACAGCATATATAACTTCTCTATTTTTGTGTTTTCAATGAACTATTTGAACGAAATTGAAAGAGCAACTATTTAAAATATCCAGAAATTGACAACTAAACTAATAACAAAATTAAAACAAACAAAGCAGCTGAGTATAGCTACTTGCCTGTGCAGTTGTGAATCTATTTTTAATAACTAGATAACTGATCTAATCTATTTGAAAGACTGTCGATCCTACCTCATAAGTGAGGAATGAATCATAGTTTCTCAGAAACTATCAATCCCCATAGCTTCCCCGAAATATCAAAAGTGAGATTAACTGAAATGAAATGATTAACTACTCTATTTGATATGCTTTAACTAGAACTTTGAAAGCTTGAACCTGGATTTTGTAGAACAATGGTGAATCCGTGGTGTGTGGCTTTGTCCCCTCAGATGATCTCCTTGTTCCTTCGTGCTCACATGAATCCAGAAAAGCATGTGATGTTAGCATCAACAGAAGTTGGTATCGAAATAATGGCAGCTTAGGATGTAGACTGAATACAATGCGAGTAGGAGAGGGATAGTGCAAGAGAACAGAGCTTGGCTTATGCAATTCCTAGCGGGATTTATTGCAAGTCATACAACATAAAACGTCCAGAACCTGAAACTATCCTGTTTGTGAACAAGACCTACAACTTTAATGGCTTCCTACTGAAAATTAAACTATCCTACTCCAATTGATTGCATGAAACAGTAATAACACTAGCACAAGAAGATTATGTGGCTTCCTAACAACAAAATAACACTAACTATGCATGCAATAAATAAAACTATGAATTCCTAAGCAAAACTGAAATACTAAGCTATGAAATGAGAAAATGAGAGGAAAATTTGAGGGGCCATTTGCTTAAAGATCAACCAGCTATTTATAGAATCCCCATTTACCCAAAGGTGAAAACCAATTTGAACTCTTTAACCATAAACAATGCAAAAACACTATTCCAGGGAACCAAAATCATAAATACGAGCAAAGGCGGTGAAAAAGTTGGTAAACATTGAAAATTTACACGAGTTGCATTAAAAAAACATTCTGGAAAATGCGTGAAGGACCGTTGTCTTACTCCGGATGGCGGTCATGAAACCGTCACCCGAGCAGGTGGCGGTTGCGTAACTAAAGACCAAAACACAAAGAAAAAGAAGGGAGAAGAGGAAAACAAAGCACGTAAGGGCTAAGTGGGACATGCGGGATGTTAACGCATACTTGGAGAGCTTTTCGGATCCCGAACACCTTGCGAGGAGACTCTGTATCATCATTGGGGCACGTGTAACATTGTTCCTTCCGGTGGTGTAGTACCCTACAATTTTGGGTACGTACAAGTAATCATGCATAAAATTAGTCTAGCATACAATTACATAAACAATGTCATATATGTTAGAAATAGAAAAGGCCAAGAGACAAAAGAGTATCACACACACAAAAAACATGATAAAATAAATTAGAAGTTACAAATAGGTGACACCAGAGAGTTGAAAAAAAATCATAACAAAGGCCATATACTACATACATGAAAGCAATCATATAATAAAATAAACAATTGAATACAATAAAGACAAATAATATCTCCGATGCACATAGATCAAGAGAAGCTAGCATTTCATAAGAAACATGTGTTAGCCATATTAATATGAAAAATACCATATAACACAATATAATAATTTGAGCATAATGAGGAAGTGAAAGTAATTTTATTGAAACAAAAGTGCATGAATAGTGTAGAAGATGCCCCATATTAAATAAGGACACTAGGAAGAGGACTAGGCTAACACATGTCATCATGTAGAATCATGTGTGTGTGTTGCATCATAATTGTGATACCTCATCAATACATGTGTGTAAAAGTTATATTGAAAATATTACATCCATCGGACCATATGAAAAATAACATATATAGTTCACAATAATATAGTTCGTAATAGTTTATTTTCAATGGCGGAAAATACAAGCAAATACCCATGCCCTAAACCTAGCGATGGTGGCAGCGGCAGTGATAAGAGCGGACTAGTGGATCATGGAGGTTTAGTGGGTTTGGTGGAGACTAGTTTCACAAATGCCATAGGCCCTAATCAAAACCCCCACTCTAATGGTAGGATTGATGGAAGCAATGTTAAGTAGTTTGGCTTGGCAGGTGAGGGTTTGGCTTCCCTGCTTTGGTCGTTCCCAATTTCAGCGAGTCGTGGGGTGTCAACTATAATCGGGATGGATCGGTTATTCTGGGTGACTGCAAAAGTTTCCTAGAGGCTGCTAAATCCTCTGCACACCCTCCTCCAAAGGCTATGTCACATGCCAAATCGTCCCCCTCTAGTGCATTTTGGACCTGCTGTTCTGAAAATAGAGGCTTATTTCAAGGAAAAGGGAATTATTTGTAGATTCAACAAATTTTGTCCTAGACTGCCTGCTCTCCATGATTGGATCTCTTCTTCTTGGAAGCCATTAATGGATGGTAAATTGGATATTTACCCTTTAACTAGAGGTTTTTTCATTGTAGTCTTTGATATTATCTCAGATAGAGACTTAATTTTTGCTAGATTGTGGGATTTCCAATCCCACTTTCTTCTCATGAAGCCATGGTTCCCTATGTTCAATCCAGTCACTGAAACTTTTCAAATCAGACCTGTGTGGGTTCGTTTTCCATATCTTCCCCTTGTAGTTGGGATGAGAAATGTTTAATCGCCATTGGAGACACTCTGGGTAAAATAGTGGCTATTGACACAAAAATGACCTTGTATGAGTATACTATGTATGCTCGCATTTTAGTGGATATGAACACCTCAACGGATTTTCCGCCTCTATTGATCTTATGGTGGAGGACCGAACTGGACTCAAAACTTGGATTATGAAGGTTTCCCCTTCAGATGTAGAACTTTCTTTTCACTTGGTCATCTAGCTGTAGATTGCATTAAAGGGAAGAAACATGCAAGTAGACACACTTCTTGGTGGAAGAATGCAGACCCAAGTTAGTTGGTTGTTGACAGTAATTCTGATTGCGGTTCCGAGGAAGAATCTGAAAATGAGGAATTAGCTTCCAGAGAGGAGTCTCCCCTTTGTCTAACAAGGTAGAGGAGAGTTGTAAGACTGGGACTACACCCTCTTCTCTTCATATTCATCAGGAAAACAATAATACGGAAACAAGCTTACTGGGTCACTCATCAGAAAATGTAAATCCGAATGTAGGTAACGGCTGGTCCACGGTGAATAGAAGAAAGAAAGGGAACATTGAATCCCTCAAGATGCATCTTTGATCCCACGGGAAGAGTTCCAAGGGATGAGCTTTTGGTTTTGTGTTTATGTTGTTTGTTTGTACTGTTTGTTGTGTTTCTTTGTTTTTCGGTGCCGCTGGAAGAGGCTGCTTCTCTCTTTCCTCATCGATATATCTTTCTCTCCTTATTATACGGGGAAGGGCCCCTTAACCCACTTTTACCCATAATCTAAAAAAATAACATATATAAAGTGAAAATCTAGAAAATAAAGTTACATATAGGTCTTAATTTTGAATTTTGAAAATATTTGAGTGTTTTTGTGTTTATTTGAATATCTTTTAATTTCATAATATTTTAATAAAAAACAAAATCAAAGCAAGAGCTACCCTATGATAGGATCAAGAGGGAGATGAGGCTTAGGCCTTGAAATGACATTGTGTACACTATGATTAGGAAGAAAATGAATAGGTACCTTAGCGATAGTATCATGTAATCCATTGGTAACAATAGTAGTGGAAGTGTGTCATTGTCAATATAAGAAATAACAAAAGACGTTATAACATATTCAATTGGAGTAGGTTCATGAATAACATTAACACTAATAAGATCTTGTACATCATGAAAAATATGGGAGCATTTATTTATAAATTGTCTAATATATTTATAGACGTCACAATAGGCATGACATTCAAAGGAGTTACTACGAGTATTTTTTGTATCAACCTTGAAATAAAGATAAAGATACAAGGTTAAACTCTAGCAATTTTGAGTGTGCATTTGAGGCGAGGAGGGTAATCTTGCGAATTTAATCTAAGGATTAACTTGTAAGTGAAGCTTTGTAGGTTGAGATATGACATTAGGGTATCAATTTTGTTTGCATTTAATTTTCTATTATAATTTGGACTTAATTTTTCTTGAGAGGTAGACATATTATGAGCTTAAGATGCATACTTAAGCTTGTTCAAAGTTATATGTGTAAAATCCATGGAAAGTGTAACATGTTGAACGGGAATATGGGTTACCCCAATATATAGAAACTACAGGTAGGTATAGACATACAAGATGAAATGATTAATGTAGGATAAGAGGTATCCTCAATGGGAACACTAGAGGTATGAAGGGATATAATATCACAAGCTAAGGGTATAACACCACATGTAGGATCTATAAATACATCATCAATAATAACATGAAAATAATTCATAACATGAATGCAAGTAGTGAGTGAATCATTTGATAAATGTTCTATTGCAATATGAGAAAGAGATTCAACACTATTATTATCCACATTATGATGTATAAGAAAAGTATCACAAATAGATGCATAATGTTTGATTTTACATTCAGCTATAACATTTTCCATAGCAATTCTATTATTTAATATTTTAAGAGAAGATAAAGACTCATTTCCAACATGTGTTATGATCATTTACAAGAGAAGAGGAAGTATCATCATGTTTAATATGATAAATATTGCTAATAGAATCATCATTACAATTGAAACCATTATTATAATGTGTATTATGTGTATGTTGAACATTAGGTACAATTGTTAGATCACAATTAAGGGGAGGCGTCGAGGAGGGAGAGGGGCTAGTTAAGTTTGTAATGAATGAAATTCATACATCATATATAAGGGAATAAACATATTAGAGGTTCGCGGTGGGAGAATTGTTCATTTTTAAAGAATCCCCATAGATAACCTCTACGAATATAGGGTGCTTTTGTAGTAGCTCAAGAAAGGATATTTAACATTAAGAGCATATGCCATGAAAGAAAAAATGGATAATAAATCCTAGGATAAGAAGAAAGCAACAAAAGAAAGATTGGCACTCAATCAATAATAAATGCTAAATCCAAGAATAAGAGGCTTGAAGATAAATAAGAGAATCCCAAAGATGAAAAGATAATTAGGCAATTTCACCTTTTTGGTTTTAAGAATGTTTTATTTAACATATATAAAAAGGATGAAAAATATTACAGGTGATTATTCTAATTTAATTAACTTTCAACATTAAATGCACAAATCAGATAAGAATTTTCAAAGTGACTAGCTTTACTCAAAAATGTAAAAACATAAGGGAGAGAGTGCACTTAGATGATTTTGTGTGGATCTAGAGGAGTCTAGGTGGTTTGAGTGTAGGAATATGTAGATTTGTTATTAGAAATGTATCATTTGTGAAGTTGTGAATTGAAATTGAGTCTTGGTCAAAGTGTTAAACTCGGTTAATAGTGTTTGTGTAGTCCCAAACATTATGTATGGTATTGGACTTACTTAAAATATTGGTTTAAACTTCTGAGTGCTCCATA
Source organism: Taxus wallichiana var. yunnanensis (assembly GCA_018340775.1). Lineage (NCBI taxonomy): Eukaryota > Viridiplantae > Streptophyta > Pinopsida > Cupressales > Taxaceae > Taxus > Taxus wallichiana. The sequence continues at coordinate 813,030,674 of CM031240.1, read as the reverse complement.
TGCATGTAAATGTGTATTGATGCAGCCTAGAATTTACCAGATAACACCCTAGTCATGCTGGCACATCACTCAACCTAGACTAAGTGCTCACCAAAGCACGCAAAGGTACCAGGTCCCTCTTTAGGGTTGTTGTAGCAGGATGTTAGCATGATGAAGGAATAAACATATAGATCCATAAATAATCCATCATTCTACAATGCATACCATATTCAAATTTATGAAAGAACAAGTTTAAACAATAATCATGATTGAATCAAGAACATGCACTACTTGATTACTCATAGAATGACACTTAGGTTCAACCAATATCTTCTATTTCTTAAATAACATAGAATCTCCTTACAATAATGGCATTCTATACTAATGCACACATGGATCTGATACTGATAATCCAGTCTTATATCTCTCTCTATATCTCTCACCTCTCGTATTCCCTACGTATGTATATTCACATATATATATATATATATAGTGGGGGGGACTTTCCCTTCACCGCTTCTCTATTCCAAAAATAGGCCGCATGTTATTAATAGCCACACACCATTTATAGGCATAACCACACATGAAAGTGTGCTATCTATAGACCTCTTGTAGTTAATTGAAGTGACAATCCTATTCTTAGCTCGTCTCCATGAAAAATTCTTTGATCTGATCCTCTAAAGATAGACAATGCATGGCGCGCATGTCCCTGCATCATTGGTGTGTTCATGTATGCCATCTTCTAAACATAGGTCTTCAGGATCAAAATAGGCTAAGTCCCAATTCTAAACTTTCCCTCCACACACATGTTCTTCCTATCCATTTGCGCCCTTAAACTTGACCTACTTTCCCATGCGGACTTCTTGTGTGAGTTTTGTCAAGTGTTCTCTGATCAACATTACTCCACACTAATCACATTCTCACCCTAACAATGGGTATCTCCAAAAATTGAAGTAAAGAATAGTGAATGGAAAGAATAAGGAAGAATGTAGATGAATAAAGAATGTTTTAAGAGGCAACATCCTCTGTATCATTTTGAAGGAGCAACTCTAGATACTCCTCTTTTATTTTGGCCTCCAAGGTCTTCCATTCAGTGAGTGCTTGTTCTGCTTTTTCTAGAATGTCCACAACAATGGATTCCAACTCATCTCTCGCAATCTCTCCTTTTTCATTCTACAAAACCAACACAACACTGGAAATTGATGTCATTCTTCCTTCTAGAAGATCCATCTTTTGCGTAATGAGCTTCCCAAGCTCTTCCAGCCAGTCTTATGTGGCTTTTGTCTTCTGCTGCTACCATGGCCTTACATTTTGCTTAACCATCGACAACATTTATGCACGGATGAATGTTTCTTCCTTCATTTCTCTTTGGACCTCATTGCTTTCTTCCAGGCTCTTTATATTGATAAGTGCCTCTCTAGAGTCTGTAGATGTTCAAAGCCTAGTCTACTTTCTTCAATAATTCTTGTAGCACTTACAAATGACCCTTCATATGATGTAATATTTTACATCACTAACGCTTTCTCTCGCTCTACCTCTTTTTTGAGTTCCTTGGTGCTAGCATGCATGCAGAGATTCATCTCAAGCACCAATTCCACCAACTTTCCTACATAATGTATCACTGAAGGGAACGTCTGTGGTACCTTGGTCTCTAAGTGTGGTCTAGCTCTTATGACATTGTCCCCAATCTCCTCTGATGATAATAAATACTTCATTATTTTTCCATGCTAAGTCCCTCTCTTGCGTGATGTGCGCTATCTCTACATCCTTTGTCTTTAGCTCTTCATGCAATGCTCTTATTGTTGCAGCTTTGTCCATGTTTCTCCTTGCAACTTCGGTAGAAACCTTCACCAATGCATTGACCTGCTCATCTGACATGACAGTAGGCTTTACTATCATGTGTCTAGATTGTGGTGCCTTCTTCATCCATCTCGAAATGCATGACTCTTCACATATATCAAAGTTAGGCTCATCCATATGGGTGTGCATTGACCATGATAGTTGCTTCTTCTAAGTGTACACAGTTGCCATATCCTCATCCATTAGCTCCTAGCCAAATAAATCCTTTTGTGCTATCATGCTTTGGAAGTGGGCGCAAATAATTTTACCTGTGTCCTCCGCATACCCCATGGTTGGTGGAATGTGCTCTCCACTTGTTCTTCTAGACCGTTGCTGCTTAGGGACTTTAGCTTCCAAATTTGGGACTTGTGTCTCCATGTCTTGCGAGCAGCTCTAGTAGTTTTGTCTCCTCTCAGGCCCTTCTCATCCTCTCCTCTCTCCTTTGATTCCTTAACCTATTATTCTATGTTCTTTAGAAGTGTAGGAAAATTAGGCATGCTTTCTTCTTCTGACTCTTCCGTCTCCTCATTTAACTTTAGTTTCCTCCTTATTTACATAGTTTCCTCCTTCTGTGGAGAGATTTTGGGTGATCTGTGCACCATGGTTGGAGTAGCACCTTGGGTCCTTGTTCTCCTAAACACCCTCTTAAATATGTGCTCCCCTTGGACTACATTCAAGTCCTCATCATCCCCCTCTTGTGGCTAAGGTGGTGTAGTGGCACACTCAACTTCACCCTTATTTGTAGGATGTCTCCTACCTCTATGCTCCAAACCACCACTATCTTTGCTCTCCTCCTCATCCTCCACTTCAATTGGTTTTGTGGGCTTAGGTGTTGGATGTTCTCCATTGTATGCTTTCCCTTTGGTGGTGCTGGAAGTGCAAACTCACCTTCCACATACTTGTTATTCTCCATCTTTGTATTTAGTTGGAGATATACCAACACTTCTCCAATATCCCCCACCACCAATACTTATTGGTTTAATGCTCAAAACATCAGAAATAAGTCTTTCAACATATGCACCCCACCCTAGATACACATATTTCTTCCTCAGTGTGTGGTAGTCACAATCTACCTTATCCATGTTGAAAATCAGTCACCACATGTATCTAAAACCTATGTATTGATGCATGGAAGTACCTTGTTGTGAATGCATATGGAAACTTGCACCAAGGAATCCATGCTCCATCCTTCATTGCAAACCATGCTATACAGAAATGTTGGTATATAGAAAAATTGAAATGCCTTTCCAACCACTAAAGGCAAGTCCTTGGGGATGTGCCATTCTTCCTCAAAAGTCACATGGAGCCTATCATACCACTTCTCGGCCCATTTCTTAACTTGATCTATCATGGATCCCTCACATAATTACTTCTTGAAGCATTATGTAGGTGATTTTTGTTCCATTGATACTCCCATACCTTCTCCTTCGGTCCATCAAGCACTCCGATCTCCATGAACACTAGTGATAACAAAACAACTCCAAAGCTGATATTTCCTCCTGCGCGCGCTTCTTCAATGATTGTCTCTATGATATACCATGAAATGTTGTAGACTACTCCTTCAGACATATTTTTGGCAATGTGCAACCACATGGTGTTCACTTGTGACCACCTTTCCTGGTCATTGAGCTTTGTAATGAGATGTGTGGCCGCTTGTACAACTAGATACTTCTTTAGTTTTTCGATGTCCATACCACACAGACCCTTTGTATATCCCAACTCCTTCCTGGTCTCCAATATTGTGGTTTTATCTATCAGATCATCTCACAAATCGTATCCCATGTGCCTTTCAACCCTATCACCGTGGAGATGAGCATGGCTGAAATTTTGACTCTGCACCCTGTAAAGTAGAAAAAATCCTCATGCACTCTTCTCATAAGCCACTGGTATAATGGCTCATACTTCCCAAATAAGGGAGCTCATAAAGTTGGTAAACCCCTATCCTCTGCAATATCTTCTCACCAACATCATCATACATCGACATATCTTCCACCATGTGTTTATTTGTCTTTGTGTTCAACAACGCATCAAGCTCCTTCTTGTTCTCAATGGTACGGTGATTGTACTCACTCACTTTTCTTTTCCTTATGTGATAATCCCACTCCTGGCCACGATAACCCCCTCTAGATATTGCATCTTTGAAAAATTGCTTTTTGGAGCCATTTCTTCCTCCTCGACGACCACCTTCTTCTTTCCTTTTACTCCCACTGTAGCTTGCCTTCTTGGGTGCCATTTCTACCTTGCAATCCTTTATAGATCATTGCCACTCTCAAATTCTTGCAAGGTGTGAAGCAAACCTAGTTTGATTTAGTGTTCCTAAGTGAAATTACATGCCCCTAACTCGTCTCTTTCACCTCGCTTCACTCAAACCCTTCACCACCAGGGGACACAAGCTTCTTCTTTTGCACATAGATCTCTTCATTACAAGAATGGTTACACACCTCTCGCACCTTAAAATGATCACTCAACTCTTCACACTTGGCTTCTTTCAAATACTCTTAATCGCAATGGTAAAAATGAATTCACATCCCATCCTTATATATATTTTCAAATTTTGATGCATTTATTTCTCCTTCACCTACCAAATATCCCCTCATTCATTGACCAAATTCATTCATTCCAGCACGGTACATCTTCACACCCCAGCTATAACCTTCTAGTGTGCCTCCCTACCCTCTAGTCACAAAATTATCTTCACCACACACCCTTGCACCTAAGTACCTCACCACTGTACCTTCTCCTGGTAGTTATCATGGCCTCCCCGCTTTACCTCATGTTATATTGTCCCTTCTTTCATCTCCTTCCTTGGTCACTTTTGAGAAGCAATATTCCTTTGACTTAAAGCACACCCATATCAACTTATTCCTTTATCCTTTCAATCCCCATTGTCTTGTACTTAGATATAAACAACCACCCCACACTAAAAGTATGGGCAGTCCTCTGCGCATAAACATTCTTCACATAGTAATTAGCTTCATGCATGCACAAGCGCACTTATTACACAAGAACAACAACTAAATTGAAAAAGCATAACGACAATGAAGGAAATACATAATTGAAAACCTAATTTAAATGGAAATACTACCTTATTACAAACACCAAGAAGACTTATTTATAGTAGGGCTTCAGCCTACTCCTGTTGAAGTAACCGGGTAGTCGTGTTCCATCAAGTGCTTCTAACTAGGAAAGCACCTGATTCAAGTATGTGAGTGATGACATATAGCCCCAACCAATGTACTTTGAACTTTCTTGGATGGCGTAAGAACTTAGAGTCATAAAGAAGTACCATTTGTCCAATCTCAAACTTCTTATCCTTATGTTTCTGTCATGCCATGCTTTATGCCTGGCCTTTTCCTACTTTTAACTCCACCGTGCTATGGCTTGTCACTCATCTAGGTGAATCATCTTCTCAATCCACTCTTCTAAATCCTTCTCATCAGCTAGACCTTCAATGCATGCAATGCGTAAAAAAAAGGTAACATAAATTCTATAGGGAGAATGGATTATGCGCCAAACACCAACTGAAATGGTGTGGCTTTATTCAATCTCTTATAAGTTGTTCTATATGCCCAAAGAACAGTTGCACTTTATCATCCCAATCCTTTCTTCCAACATCACAAATTTTTGTCAAAGTTTGGCTCAAAATCTTGTTGAAAGCCTCAGTAGTTCCATTTTCTTGAGGATGATAGGGTGTAGTTTTATGGTGTGCAACCATAAACTCATCTAATAGGATCTGATTGTCTCATTCAAAAGTGTACCCTATCACTTGTCAAGCTTAAAGGACATCCATATCTTGTAAGAACATTCTCCCATAGAAACCTAGCTTGTTGTAGCCACTATACAGTCCTTCGTAGGTGTTGCTTCTTCCCACCGTGTGTGAGATAATTTGTGCAAGTAATGATATAGCGCGATCTAGTCCTATGCACGATTGGTGAAATAGGTCCTACAAAGTCAATGGCCCATTTCTCAAATGGTTTAGCACTAGTAATCAGTCTCAAAGGCATCTCATCTCTTTTCCTAGTCTTCCTAGATGCATTGACAATGGTCACACACTTTGTAATATGCCTTACAATCTTTATACAGTGTCTCCCACCATAATCCAGTGAGTAGGATCTTCCGGTCGCATCACCTGCATAGTGGCCACCTACAATACCACCATGGGCTTCTTCCATAATATCCTTGCGCTCATGCTCTAATACACAATGGCATAATACTTCATCTCTACCTAACTTGTAGAGGTCACCACTGATTAACATAAATGGTGATCATGTATATAGCAAGTTGTTTCTTTTCTAATGCCTTCATTCCTTCTGGTGCCATACCAGTTCGTAGAAAGACAACAATGTCTTCTAATTCGAGGGCACATGTTGTAACCTATATAACTATGCATCTGGCATTATTTCTTCAATTGTTTTTACTTCTTCTCCTAGTGAATTCTAGACAAGTGGTCTGGTCCAGAGTTACTTTTCCTAGCTTCACCACAACTGTGAAGTCAAACTCTTGAAATAGGAGTACCCATCTACATATACACCCTTACAAGACTGGTTTGTTTACCAAATACTTCAATGTCCATGTGATCTGTATAAAACAAAAATGGTGTTGCTAACAAGTATTTTCAAAACTTGTGTAATGCATAGATCATTGACAAAGCTTCACGCTCTATAGTTGTATAATTCCTTTTAGCAGGAGTCAGCTTCCTACTAGCAAAAAAATTGGATGATCTATAATACCTTCACCAGGTTGAGCTAACACAACACCAATGGCCATGCTAGAAGCATCCACATGCACATGAAATGGTTTATCCCATGAGGGAAAATAGAATGGGTGTGGTAGTAAGTTTCTCTTTTAATATCTCAAATGCACAGTAATTGCTCATTGCGGTTCTCCCCAATAAAATGTACCTTTCCCTTTTAGTAATTCTTCCAAGGGTGCAACAATTTTGGCATACCCTTTGATGAAATTTCGATAGTAACCTGTATGACCCAAAAATCCATGCACCTCACTTTGATTGGTAGGTTCTTCCAAGTCTAGAATGACTACAACCTTAGCTGGATCAACAAGTAATCCATCCTTGCAGATTATGTGTCCCAACAGTATTCCAAAAGGTGTAGAAAATATGCACTTTTGATGTTTAAAGAGATACTCAATTTTTGCATCGTTCAAACATTAAACGTAGATTGTCACAATGATCTTTCACAAGCCCATATACTATCCAATCATCTAGATAAACCTGTAAAAAGTTGTGAATAAAATCTTTGAATTCTTGAACAACTATACACGAGAATACAATAGGCATGTTTTTTCAATCCAAAAGGCATCACAGTATAGGAAAATCTGCCCCATTCAGTAGTAAATGTAGTCTTTTCTGATCCTCTTGAGAAATCCTAACCTGATGATACCTAGAAAACCCATCTGTGAAGGAATATATTTCACGCCTTGCAACTCCCTCTAGTATTTCCTCAGAAAATGGCATAGGGAATGGGTCTGTTACACATGTAGCATTTAGCTCCCTGTAGTCCACACATATTCTGATTCATCCATCCTTCTTAATACTGATCACCATTGGACTAACCCATTCTGACTCATCAAGGGGCTTGATAATTCCAGATTTCAACATTTTATCAATTTCTTCTTTTACCTTTTCACACAAATTAGGATTCATTCTATAAGGTCTCTTTCTAACTAGGCATGCACCATCCTTAAGCTTTATCTTCATTTCCCCAAGTGATTCATGCACACCTTTAAGTTCATGATACCCTCGAGGGAATAAGTCCTAATAATCCCTGAGTAACTCAATGATCTTTTCCACCTCTGAGTTTGACTAGTAGTCTCCAATTATGACCTCCTTAGGCTCAGCCTCCGATCCTATATTGACCTTCTTTATCTTCATTGGTTCATGGTATGCACGTGTATCCTTATCTGCACTATCCAAGACCTCACGCATCCCCTGAGAATGGTCAATATCCAAATTTTCAACTTCTTCATCATCCACGATGTACACCATCTTACCTTTTTCTTTCTTAAGACAAGAATGATCAAGCAATATGGAGTCTTCTCCTTCTTCTTCAAAATGCACGCTTGATTTTGTCTCACCCATTAATTCTGCATGAGTTCCTCCACCTTTGCACTATCTCCCATGGTTAACCACTTGAAAAATCTTAATGCCTCTTCTATTGGAGGTTGGGAAGAAAAATATTCAAAGGTATGGATCATTCCTGTAGTCAAATTTTTCCAATTCATGTAGTTTTGCATATACATACCAGGCGCATGCATGCATCCTTGTAGAGTAGAATATAACCTATGCACCTAGAGTGAAGGTGGTAATGCTTCCTATCCCATTGTCTAGAGTCTCTCACACTACTGAATGTGATGTTGAGCAGGTTGATCACCATTATAAGTGCATATCTGTGTAGGTGCATTACTTCTTACAAACCTGGTAGATAGGGAAATTCTGATCTCCTTCCACTCCGTAAGATTATCTCTATGAACTACCCACCGTACGTTGTTGTCCCATGCAAGACATATGCTAACATGTCTCTTCTCCTAACCTGGTCTATGCACTTTGTGCCTCCATGGCTTCCAAAATACAGGAAGATCTTCTACTCCTAGTATACCAAGGTATTGTGCCACCTATCCATCGAATAGAATGAAGTCCCTTCTTGCATGCAACCACATTTTCACCTCGCATCCTATTAGTTCATATGTACCATGAGCCCAATTATCACAAGCAATACTCATAGTATCACTAATAGAGTGAGAATCCTCCCACTGTAGGATACCTTCCTTTGATGGCTCATTGACCTCTGGATCCTGAATAGCACGTACATAGATTTTGTTTAAGTCCTCCTCACTTAGAGGCTCAACATATGGTGTAGACTTCCCATCTGTCAAAGGTATCACAACCCTTTCCTCCTTATTCTCAAAGCTGATATACCCCTTATTGAATCTCAAGTCAGCATTATTCACATAACACCAAGGGCATCCAAGAAGGCTAGAAAACTGTTTGCTTCTACAAGTGCTAATACCTCAAAATCCCCAGTGAACTTGGCCCCTTGTATAGTTATAGATGCATCCTTCAAAACTCCTATGGGAGTTTCCTTAGTTTGGTTTGCCATAAAAAACACATTAGATGATGGTTGTAATGGGGGTCTCCCCATTTTACCCATGCATCTAACGTAAGCACATTTACTTCCACACTTGTATCTATCAGAATATTTCTCAACAACCATCCATCCACAACAACATTTAGAGTAATTTCCTTTTCATAGTCAATGCTATCAGGGGGAAGATTTACATGCAGGATCTGTCGTCTTGTCTCAATACTTATGCATGTGAAGTGTTCCTTTTAACCAACTTCCTAATAGTGGGATGATGTTCTCTGGCAACATTTTGCATACTTCTCTCAGATCATCGATATCAATTTGGACTATCTCTGATGCTTTCTTCTGCTCCTTTAAGTACTTGTATTTCACCCTAAAGATTCCTTAGCACTTCCATGGTATCTGATAAACTTCCTTTTGATGAGTAGGATCTAGGTACCTTGCATGCAAAACCTCCTCCTTGGTGATCATAGGCTTTTGGTACGATGCCTCTCTTGCGCATGCCACTTTAGCGTGTGGTAATATTTATAGTTAAGGCCTTAGGTTCTGGTGCTATCTTGGGCATCCACTAATTTTCCTCCATGCGCTAGATCCTAACCATCCTTGTGCCTTTGTTTTCCTACTTATGTTGTTTATTGAGATGCTCATATAAGTCTGGGCACTCCTCATAGCTATGATTCTTTCCACAAAAATAACATGTAACATTATGGGGACATTCACACCTATAATGATCAGGGGATCCACATGTATAACATGTTCCTTGAGGAAACTCACTTCTTCCTCCACCGTGGCCTCATCCTCCATATCCACCTCGATATCCACGTCCTCTTCCATGACCTCCTTCAAAATGGCCCTCATTCTTGTCATAGCATGTTTGATTATGATCCCGATCCTGGTGCTCATTCTTACCTTTAGAATTATTTTTATACTTGTCTGTCGTACCCCTAATGTCTATAGCATCATGGATCTAACCAATCAATCGACAATCCTCAGTATCATGGGTCATGGACCTGTAAATTTTGTAAAAGTATGATACATTCTTCCTTATCACACGTTGTAACAAAGGACAATGACTAGCATCATGATTCAAATGATAGATCTCATAGTCCAACATAGTAATGAGCATATTGTTCTGTGAGGACAACTATCCTTGGTGTGACCTTCTACTTCACAATTTGTACACCAAATTCTGAGTGCGTTTCATGGGCTGAATTTGCTGATAGCTTCTCTAACTGTTTGGCCATAGCTGTAATCTGTGCCTCTAAGAATGGACTAACACTAGTGTCAATGCTCCCAACTTCCTTAGCACACAAATTGCTTTCCAATGCTTCACATGTGGATCAGTGTATGTCTTATGTGACAGTGCTCTTTTGAATGGTGTAATCAATCCTCCAATGAACCATTGTGCATGTTGGCTAGCATGAATATCATAAGAAAGATTAGATAGAAGTGTCTTAAAGTGGGCATCATACTCACGTACACTCTCAGTGGTGCCTTACTTGATATCTTTGAGCATGCTTTGATACTTTTCTGCTCAAATTTTGGGATATAGAACTCTTTTAAGAAAGCATCCTTCAATGTTGCATAATCCACACAAGTTTGATCAGGGTCAAACTTCCTATACCAGCTTTGTGTGCTCATCCCTACAAGGTAGTAGTGAATTGACTTGCCTTGCACTCAACAACCATGATCCCTTTCACGCACATAATATTTCACACATGTGCACATGCTCAACAACATCCTCTATGCCTCTATACTCCAGAAGATGAAGAGACATCTCCATATAAATATTTTGTGGTTTTGCAGCCTTGACCACCTGATCCAGACCTCCCATGTTTCCTCTCGCCTCTGACCCACTAGATCCACAGAAATAGAACCACTTATACCTCCTAACCCTCCACCCGATAGCTGGAATAAAACCTATAGATGTACTCCCTGTTCTCAACGGTAGTACTATATTGAACCCCTATAGTTTGTGAGGTAGTTCCACTTCCAGAGGTGAACCCAACATTTGGTGTGCTTACATTTCTGTGTAGATGATGCACCTAAAAACACACCTCTGAATAACATTGAAGCCGTCATCTGTCCTACCATTGATGTACTTTCTCTCTTACTTCCCAAAATTTCTTGTTGATTACTTGTCGTACTAGATACTAGGAAAACCAAGCACAAGGGCTAGGTCACTAGGTGGATTAAGATGCATGCCCATGGCCCAAGTATTCTCTGTTGGCACACTTCCATGTGAGGCCAAGGGGGATCTCTGTCATTCTTTCCAAGATGGGGGAGTTCTTGATGCTCTAGTTCCACATCTTCTATGTGAGCTTCAAATCCTTCACGATCCATCTCTCTCCTCAACACCATACTTTTCTGCAATGGTACACTACTTCTCTATCTCCCTCTCACATGCCTCATTATACTTAAGTTGCCTTTCCTCTCTCTACCTTTCTGCCGCTAGTCTACCATCTTTCACCAAACCTGTTCCTTCCCTCACGCATGGTGAGGTTTAGTTAGCCATCGGTTTACTCTCTAGGTTCAAAGTTACCATCAAGATTTTGATCTCCAGTGGAATGCCTTATAAATATGTTCCTCTAGGATACCGCAAAAACTAGAATTTAGCTACCTTCGGGAAAGAATATGTTGAAATTGAATATTCCATAATTAACTATTTAAAACACCAAGAAACCCCATATCCACAACGTGATTCCATATCAGTTAGCATCATAAAGGGCCTAAAATTCTTCATGTGTCCAAACAAGTGCGTGATACCTCCAATTCCACTTAGATGCATATGTAATCAGCCACTCATATAATTCTACTAGAAAGATGGCAAAAAAACTCTCATATAAGTTGTTATACAGATTCTGTTCTACCCAAGTGCATGTGTTAAATTCAGATCCACTTCTGAACTACCATGCATATTCTTCCTCCAAATCATGTATCCACTCCTCAATATTTTCTAGAGTTAACCGGTATGTATTCATCATGAACCATCCTGAAAACAACTAAAAAGAGGTCTCGACAATGGAACCAATGATGCAGCCTAGAATTTACCAAATAACACCCTAGTCATGCACTAACACATCACTCAGCCTAGATTGAGCGCTCACCCAAAGTGTGTAAAGTACCAGGTCCCTCTTTAGGGTTGTTGTAGTAGGATGTTAGCGTGATGAAGGAATAAACATAAAGATCCATAACTAATCCATCATTCTACAATGCATACCATATTCAGACTTATGAAAGAACAAGTTTAAACAATAATCATGATTGAATCAAGAACATGCACTACTTGATTACACACAGGAATGACACTTAGGTTTAACCAATATCTTCTATTTCTTAAATAACATAGAAGCTCCTTACAATAATGGCATTCTATACTAATGCGCACATGGATCTGATATAGTAATCCAATCGTATATCTCTCTATATCTCTCACCTCCTTCCTTTCAAGTAATTCACTATGTATATATATATATATGTATATATATATATATAGGTGGGGACTTGCCCTTCACCGCTTCTCTATTCCAAAAATAGGCCGCATGCTATTAATATCCACGCATCGTTTACAGGCATAGCCACACATGCAAGTGTGTTATCTATAGACCTCTTACAGTTAACTGAAGTGAAAATCCTATTCTTAGCTCGTCTCCATGCAAAATGCTTTGATATGATCCTCTAAAGATAGATAATGCGTGGCATGCATGTCCATGCATCGGTTGTGTGTTCACATGCCATCTTCTAAACATAGGTCTTCGAGGCTCAAAATAGGCTAAGTCTTGAATGTTGAACTTTACCTCGTGTGTGTGTTCTTCTTGTCCATTCACGCCCTTAAACCTAACCTATTTTCCTACGTGAAATCTTGTGTAGTTTTGTCAAGTGTTCTCTTATCAACACGTGTCATTGTCTCCATCGGTCTTCTTCGCTCACTTTTAGAATGACTATGCAAATTTTTCTCAAATCCTCAAACCCTTGTAGTTCAAGAATGATTTGTTTTGTAAAATAAAGTTAATTGGGTTGAGGGCACCCTTGTGCACCACCAACATTCACACTAATTTGAAGAGGCCTTAAACCCCACATCGTTCTCCTAACATGTGATATCTACCAAAGTGCAATCAAAATGTGACAACCATGCTTTTCTGATGACTTGTTTGAGTTTTACACTTTCTCAAATGCTTGGGAAGGGTATTTTTTTGCTTATATGATGAAATTGGAGACTCCTAAGCCTAGAAGGAGACTTCAAACTAGTGGAGGGTTCTTCCTATTGGATGTGCATGATTTATTTTTTTGATTAGGGAGCTTTTAGTGACTTTAGTGCTAACTTTTTCATGAGGAGTTCATAAAGTGCCAGGTTCTAAATGAGGTATGAATTAATTTATTATATCTTCTTCTCGAAGGGTGTTACAACATGAAATACCAACCAAAGGGGTGTGTTTATTCATATGAAGGTGATGGAATTGAAATAATTAATGCACAACATGTCAATCCAAAACCATACGGTAGGGTCGGTATGTAGATTTTCACAACCTAACCAAGATAAACAATTTTAGATAGGACAAAGAAAAACACATTTTAATTTTATGCACTAAGAGTTAATGTTTCTATATTATTTTTGTGTAATTAGGTTTTGGAAAATTTTGACAAAGAGGTGTATAAAGATAAACAAGTACATGAAGTGATAACAGGTGTGCTAAGAAAGAGCGAGGAGAGTACATTTGTCCAAACAAGTGTGCATTGTCAAGATCAACAATGTCAAAGGATAGATTGCCAAATTTGAGTGTTTATAGAAGGCCCAAGAGTGATTTTTATAAAAAGTGATATTTTCCAAATTAATAAAACGTGTAATGCGAAATAAAGAATATGAATTTTAAACCTCAATGTGATGGAAAAAATATCAAAGGGATTTGAAAATAATTGTCTTTCACATGTTATGCCCTTATTATGTATAATAAAGATTATTAAATTCTAAAAAGTGTGCTAAAATTTAGGAAAACACAAAGAGGTTTTTTCTAATTTGTCAAAATGAAGAAAAACCTTCAATTAATTAGAAAATGGATGTGTTCGGTTTTAGATATGACGTGATAGGTATTTTTACCAATAGAAAACCCTAGAAATAGGCCTTAAGAGAAGAACCAAACATGGAACCCTCCAGTGCAAATTTGAAGACCAAATTTAGGGCATGACATAGATAGAAATAAAAATTAAATTTGAATACTAACTCGAGAATATTGATAAATTTGAAACCCTAGGGTGGGGAAGGCTATATGAGATCAACAAGTGGGTTCACCAAATGATTAATCCATAATTTAAATAACTAAGAGTTAGGGGGTTAATGTGTTGTTATTTCTCTAATGGTCAAAGGGTTAACAATAGGTAATATATTAAGATTAATTAATATACATTAATGCATAAATTAGAATATACTTTCATTAGCAATTTGCAAGATAGAATATGAAAATGGTTCTAAAAAAATAAGTAAGTAGATGTAATTAGTTGATTATAGACTCAAGAATTTGATTTGGTAGTGTCGCGTCACTATACGGGCTAGAAATGATATGGTAGTGCTTCATTTCTAAAAATGGGCTACAAAACAAACATGTATGAACTATGGGATATGTATAGAAGTGTCAAACAATAATTTACTTGTTGGATAATTTATTATGATGATGTAAAGGTGATCTTTAACATTTTAACCCCAAGAAATATGTTTCACTTTGAAACCCTAGGTTTCACACATTTTGAAACCATATATGTGATGTGAAATAGATTTAAACTATAGCCAAAAGTAAGAGACTCCACAAATATGTTAGTGGTTGGGTTGAAGTGTACTTTGTACATTTCTTATGTTAGTAATACTTTGAAGAGGCCTCAAACCACACGTAGTTCTCAACCTAGTATGTGATATCTATATGGATGTAAATAGTTTAGAAACTTTCATTTAACGATGAGAAATAATGGCTCAACATGCCTAGCTTGAATTTTCTTTTAAGCTATCTAGCTTGTAAGTGTGACTTTATAACCTTATTTATTATGCTTAAGAATTGTCTTGGGGATAATCCTAGATTGTTCTACTATTTTGAAGGAATTCAAAATATATTGGAGTGCTTTTGTGATGTAGGAGTATCCATGAAGAAACCTATAATTGCACCAATCATGCTTCGTGGAGTCTATTTGAGTATGAGGGAGATGTGGGAGTCATCTCAGGTTCATATGAAGCATTTCAAGCATTTAGAGGAGCTGAGAAATTTGAATTATTCTTCCTTTGTGTTTTCCCTCCAAAAGGGATATTTAAAAATTCAAAATATGTAATAGGGCATATGGGCTTGTAAAGGTGTTATGAGTGTCATGTTAGGTGTCTAGGAGGAATTGACTAAGTCTTAGAAGTAAATATAAGTCATTAAAAGGTCTAAACTAATGTAATATGATATATTTGCTATGTATGAACTTGAGGGTTTTTTGAAAGCTGGTTAGGGATATAAAGAGTCAAGAGAGAGAGAAGATATAAGCTTGAGAAAAGTAGTTATGGGGATTAATTCCTCATGGAGAGGAAGAATGAAATGTTGAAGGAGCAAGTTTTTATAAGAAGAGTTAGTAAAAACATAGATATATCTTCATTTGGGTGGATATTATTTCCTTTCATACGTGATATAATTTTTGTGATTGACAATCTCTCTATAGAATGTTTATTGAACCCTTGAATGATTGTTGATCATATGCATGATTTGCTCTTTGTTGATATAGACCACTAACACTATGTTTTTAGATGTGTGAGTGGTTCTTTGAATGATATGAATGAGGAGTGTAACTATGACCACATAAATAGAGGTAAGTTACTTGATTTTATTAATGGATTTTTTTCTTTTTTTAGTCTTGGAATCATATTTTGGAGGTTTTGGTGATTGGTGCTTAAGTTACTTTTTGGAGTTTAGCATGGAGTGGTAAAGGATTGGGTAAACCATACATGAGTGTAATGAAACCCCTGGGAAAACATTTTTACAAATTTCACGATTGATACCCTTAAATAAGGATGAATAACACGTTTTAAAATAATGAGGTAGAGTTTATGCATTGATCTTGAAGCTTATAGATGTCGTTAAACATTGAACCAAGTCCTAAAATTTTATCCTAGAAACAAAGGTCTTACACCCTATCATGTACATGCATATATTGGGTACAAAAGCTTGTGGAAACTAGAGAAACCTTGTGCAAAACCGCATACTGTTAGGCCAATGTTGTAGAGGGAGTAAAAATAGTCCCTTAGGTGAAACATAGAGTGGTGAATTGGAGTGTGATGGTTTTTATAACCAAATGTTCCTTCTCGGGTTCCATAGTGCATTGGTTAGGGTTAGAAGAGAGAAATTGCAATATATTTTGAGTACACTATTGAATATTCCTAAAAATGGATAATAATTTCTATCTTGAAGTGAAGTAAATGTTGAAGAGGGTTTGGGCTCATGAAAAACTCCTATCATTTATGATTTTTCTAACAATTAGCTTAGAGACAGGAGACTTAGTCTAGGGCTAATATGAAGAGTAGTCTTCCAAAGGAATTGTCTCTTACCCTTTGATTCAAGACTTGAAATATCGTATGAATATAAAATGCTATATTGGGTGCTTAAAAACCTACATTTTGTGCCTTTGTGATCCCCTAAGACATATAATCATGATAGTAGGTGAAGACCGACCTACTTGAGGGTCTAAGTGCAAAATCAAAAAAGGGAAGATAATGGGAGTTGCTCAAGGAGTTAAGGGTTTAAAATTTAGGAGCATGTTGAGATTGGTAAATTTGAGCTAATTAATCTTTTATAACTTTCTTGTGGTCCTAGAACCTCCTATCCATGGTTGTAGAATCAACCTTGTCTTAAGAAGATTTGTAGCCATTTTTAGCATAAAGGTAAGGCTGATTATTTTAAAAGCTTTGAAAGCATTTCTCCATTAAAACTAACATAGATAGGAGTGGTGTGATAGAGGATGATGATGAGAAGGATTAGTGTGGAGAAAACAAGATAGGTTTCTTGGCTTTGGCAAGAAATAACAAGAAGAAACCAAGAATAATTTAAAATAATGGTGAGTGTTAGGAACTCTTCATGAAAATGAATGATTTGACAAGTTGAGAGGACTGTGTTTGGGGAAGAGGAGGTAGGGTATGGATTTAATGAAAACATTCAAGTTAAAATTGTTTCATTGAGACAACATTAGAGCATTTATAGCAAAATTTTAGCCTTTATGGGTTGTTTTTGATCCTCTTATAGAGTTATTGTGGAAATTTGTTACTATAAACCTATTAAGCTTCTTGAAATGACTGATTTTAGGCTTAATCTACACATTTGGTATTAGAATAGGCATAATATAGAGAATAAGGATTTGTCAAAGTCTTGTGTAAGATATATTGCTTGGTTTTACAGGTTAACTCTAGAAGGACTCAAACCATGAAGGAAAAGAGTGTGAAGCAAGAGTTAGAAATGGAGAGAGAAATATCAGATCTAAGGAGTGATTTGTAGAGGTTGGAAGCCTTAGAAAATATGTGGTTACAAGTAAGCAATCATATAAGAATTCAAACAAGAAGTGAGCTAGGTGGATGGAGTTTGAAAAGGAGAGTGAAGTGGCCAATCAAGTCACTTGTGAAGCATGCTAGAAGAAGTGGAGGAAGAAAATAAGTGAGAGCCTATGGAGGCATAAGAGAAAGAGATTTTCCATGTGAGAAACATGAGGAAGAGAAGAGAGTTCTCATAGTGGAGAACATAGTGAAAAAAGAAGAATGGAGAACAAACGAGGTGCAAAATAAACCACTTAGAGAAGAAGGGTAGATAAGGAGGATAGTGCCCAAGAAAGAGGCACTCATTGAGAAATTTTGGTCTCTATTTTTATGGTCTAATGTTGTGTTTACATGTGTATATATTTTGAGATAGGAAAATACACTGATAATAAAAAAATTAAAGCAACTATACATATACCTCCACCTTCGTGATTCTATGTAGCAAACCTCGGAATGGGCAAGGAAATATGGGAGCCTTGATTTCATGAAAATGTAGGTGCTTTCCTCGAATCGAAGAAAGGAATTCCTACAACAAGATCTACTTACTTTTCACCAAATGGACAAAGGGATTATGGATTTGGGATGCTTCAAGATGAGGCTATTTGGGCATTAAGACGAGGTGGGAAGGATGTTCTTTGCTCAAAAGGATGCAAGAATTCAGACATGGGGCATTCAAGCTTATTCTTCGTGTGTTTTAGAGGAGGGGGTAAGGCTGTATTTATAGCCTAGGAATTGGATTAACTTAGGGGATTTTAAGTAATCATAGTTTGAAAATGAGGTCATGATTAGGTGAGTGGGGACAAAAATAGTGGGTGAGGATTAAACTTGTATTTTTAATTCTCAAATGGGGGACATAGGGAATATTTGGCATGTGAGGAAGATTGGGTTTAATTTAGGGTTGAAATGGATTAATTAATCGATTAAAATTGATTAATTCTATGGGGATTTTTGTGGGAAATGGAGTGGGAAATTAATTGATTTGGAAAAGATGTGAAATTAGGGTGTCTACATTTTCCCCTCTTTGGAAGGGTACTATGAAAGTAGTATCCTTTCAAAGAAAGTAGATGAGATGGATGAATATGCCCTGGGTGGCAGGATTGAAGGTTTTCAAAGAGATTCTTCTTAAGGAAGGCATTCCTTCAATACTATGTTTTAGGGGAAGAAAAGAGAGCATTCTCTAAGCAAGAAGTAGAACAAACTTTCACTTGTAAGAATGGGGGAAGAATTTAATCTACTTTTCCTAAGAAAAAAGTAGAGTGAATGTTTTTGGGGAGAGTAGAAGGTGGTAGGTGATGGATGTCATGGTATCCTCAAAGACAAAAATTTCATGAGAATATGTGATGATGCCCCCTTGAGAGGGTTGATGAGGATGGAATATACAACAGATCTCTTGAAAAGAGGAGAGGTTAATTTTGTGGAGAGGAGGATGAGAATGGGGTGTAAGAGAATGGAATGACCGCACGACATAAATGGAGAAAGGATTCAATCGGCCTTGAATGCTAGGTGTGAGGATGTGTGGAAGGATGTAATGGGAAAGAGAAAAGGGAATGGACATGAGTAGTGGTTGATTATGAGAAGAGAAATAAAGGTGAAGGAGACAAGGGTATGGAATGAAAGAGGTAGAAGAGAATAAGAGAGAGGGATGATAGGGGAAGAAGGGAATGATGAAGGAAAAACAAGAAGAAGACAAGAAAATGACAGAGCAGAGGGTTAAATTATGAAATAAAAAGGGAGAGAGAGCCAAAATAAATGGAGGATAAAAATTAAGAAGAGTGAAGGAAATGAAAGGAGAGAAATGATGGAAAAATGAAAGAGATGATAGAGCTGAGAAAAGCAATAAATTGTAGAAGTAAGAGGTGAAGAAGACAAGGGTATGGTGAATGGGGAAAGATAAACAAGAAGGAGAAGATGAGATGAGAGTAGGGGGTAAAATCAAGAAAAAGGGAGAGAAGGATGGAAAAATGAAGGGGATGAGGACGATGAATAATTTAAAGAAGACGAAAGAGGAGGTAGAATGGAGAAAAGAAAGAAACTATGAGGGACTAGGAAAGTGTGGAAAATATCAAAGGAAAGAAGAGAAATGGGTAAAAATGAGTGAAAAGGTAGGGGTGGTAGAGAAAAGGAGGGGAGGTCAGAAGGAAAGTGAAAATGATGGGGGAGGAAGGGAGGATAGAGCGAAGATATGGAGAAGATTGAAGGAACCTGGTATGCATGAGGAAAACCAAGGTAAACAATGTAGAATAGACCGCATGGAGATGCATGTGGAAGGAAAGACGGAAAAACACCGAAGAGCCATGTTATCAATGGGGAAGTAAGAAGGAAAACAAAGGTAAAAGGGGAAGAAGATGATACAGAGGAAGAGGATAACGAAAAATGATGCAAAATGAAGGAAATTAAGAATGGGGATAATAAGTGTAGAGTAAGTAGAATAAGAAATGTAAAGAGAAGAAAGAGGGAGGAATGAAACATATTAGAAAAGACGTGGAGATGTATGAAATGAGGATGCAAGTATTATGATACAATAGACAGAGGGTGTATGATGAAGACAATAGAGATATTGAAGGGAGCAAAGGGAGGATGGAGAGGTGGGTAATAAGTGAAAAGAAAGGGTGGGGGTGGAGAAAAGGGATGGGGGATAGAAGAGTAAATGTTAGTGAGGGGAGATTAGGGAAATTCCACTAACAATGAGTGGTGGGCCTAGAGGAAGGAATGAATGAATAAAAAATGGAGAAGGCCAAAGGGAGTGAACCAGGCCATGCGGGGGTAGAATGAGGATGAGTGATTTTTAGGGAAATTCTATTGATAATTATGCATAAACATAAGATAATGATGAACTAATTGTTGTTGCAGGCTCACAGACCCCTTGGATGCAGATCGGCTTCTAGGTTGATCACTCTAGCATCCAGCAGATTGCACAACATGGAAACCTCTCTCCAAGTGTGGGACTTGTGAAACTAAGAGAGGAATCTCCGTTTAGAGGTTGGTTCCTCAAACTCCTCGATTAGATCTAATGCTTGCACAACTACAGAGGTTCAGATCCTAATCCTACTCTAAACTGCAAGGAGACAGGGATAGAAATGTAAAAATTGAAACTAACTAAAGATGGTGATGCACCAAAAGGAGTGGTGAAACATTTTTGTCATGCAAATAGACACAAACCAGAGATTGCAGCATAAAACATACACAGGCTGATAAGATATAATTTAGGATCTGAAATGAAGCAAACAATACAAACAAAGGACTGAAACTCATTCACAAAGCTTGCATTATCATTTCCAGTGTCAAAATCACTGCATTACAACCTCAGAGAGGTAAAAACTATTACAGTCTTTGGAGAGGTCTGATTCTTCAAAAAATCACTTGCTGGAGGTGAAAGAAGAAGTTGCTATGTCCAAAAAATGTTCCCCCTTTAGAAATGAGCCAAATCTGGCTTTTACATTGCATGGGTCGAGCCCAGGAGACAGAAACATACAAAAACGTGAGAGCCCATTCCTCCTCGACTGCAGATGCATTAAAACAACATGGGATACCTTACAAACCCATACCCTGTCAATTTTGACCGAATTGCAGGAGAATGCGACCCATTCTGTGTTAAATTTGGTCACTGAAATGTCACTTCTGGCCATGAACACGCGTCAGAGCCGTTTCTTAACTTTCTCTCTCTAGACTGCACCAAAATTCAAGATTAACCCTAGAATCATGTAGAGAATTTCATAAGCTTTCCATTGATATAAAGAACGTGTAAATTCGAGCTCGGGTCAAAAGATATGGAGATCTGAAGATTTAGGGCACAAAATAGGCGAAAATGTGTTTTGAAATTCTTTCCCGCTCGCCACCTTGGACGACACGTGTCAAGCGTTGATTGGATGCGTAATTCTCTCTCCTCTGCTCACCCATGGGTTTTCCTTGAAAATTTTGACTTTTTGTGATTTTGGAACATTTTCACTTTTCCCCGTGCCCCCGCCACTAGGGACACGTGGCATGCATTGATTGGAGGACAGGGGCGCGGGGTCTTCCTTTACTTTTAGCTTTTTGGCCGAAACTTGGCCAAATTTTCCAAATCCTCCCCGAGCTCCGTGCTTCCCTGCTCCATTGGACACGTGTCCTCTTTTGATTGGCTCGGGCTAACCCTTCAAACCTCGCCCTTTGAAATTTGGACGTTTCCCTTCCGACACGTGTCATGATTTGGTTGGTCCGCGGTCTCACGCCGGCTTTTCATGTCCCGCCACGTCCATTTGTCCTGATTGTCCCGGTGTGAAAAGTTCTCCTTTTCGGCACCGATCCAGGTGGTTCACGTCCTTCGCGTCCTCGCAGCCCGGATGTCCCATCACCAGTGCCCTACGCTTAGCGCTTAGTCGATTTTTCTCGACCTTGGCCCGCTCACCTTTCCGCATCTCGTCGTCCCTCACGCCCCAAATGTCCCTTTGCTCAAGACTTCTGGCGGCCTTTCGCCGATTCGTGCCCAAATTTCCCTCATGTCCCGATCAAGCAGAGGACTAGACTTAGCCATTTTTCATGATTTTTCTGCCCAAGCTTGTTTTCTCTCTGTAACTTTTCACCTTTTCTCGGAACTTGCTCTTTTCTTCTTGGACAGGGGAGTTAGAAAAAATATGAGGGGACCCTAGAAACATGATTTTTGCCCTGAATCAATCTATTTACCTGGGACTTGAGAATTTAATGCATGTTATCAAATTTACCCTGGGGGTGAATTTTGGATAACAATTTGGCGACTCAGTGGGGTTACCTGCCACTAGGTAGAAGATACCAGTTGCCTGAAGCAGTCCATTGGGCATGGAGTCATCAAATATTCAGTTTAGAACCCCAACTGACTCAGAATGTGTAAGGAGGAAGATGGAATATCACCTGATGAAAGCAAGGACTGCAAAACATCTCCATGGACAACAAGTTGTGCCAAAGCACTTAGGGAAAACAAAACTAACCTACAACAAAACAATGTGCACAACACTTGGAGGAATGAAAATCTAATCTAATATTTACAAGGTAGTGAACTTCCCTCTAGAAGCAATGCTTGAGATAGATTCCATTGACTGGAATCTGCAGTTCTTCACCATCCAATGAGGCCAATTGGAAAGCATTATTGTTCTTACACTTCGTGACCATGTATGGGCCACTCCAAATGGCATCAAATTTTGAATGCCTTCCCGGTTTTGCTCTGTCCACATCCCATTTCAACACTAGATCTCCAACTTGAAAAGATCTATCCTTGGCCTTTCTATCAAAGGTCTTCTTGATCAAAGCTTGATCCTTTTCCATTGCTTGGGATGCCTGATTTCTGATCTCTTGCAGCTCCATCAACTCTGCATACCTCACCTCCATGGGCTCAAATTCAAGCAACTCCAGCTGCTTCATGAGTTCCAATGTTGGCAACTCAAGTGACATGGGCAAGATTTCCTCTCTTCCATAGACAAGCCTGAATGGAGAGTTACCTGTGGATCTTTTGGGAGTTATCCTATCAGCCCATAAGGCTGATTTTAGTTTGGTATGCCAAGACCTCTGATTCTCGTCAAGAGTCCTCCTAATGATCCTCAACAAGTTCTTGTTTGTAGACTCGGCACAGCCATTACCTTGGGGTAATAGTTTGATGAAGTGCTTAGGTAAATACCGTTCTTGACAGCCCACTCAGTCACCTTAGATCCAATGAATGCCAATGCATTATCAGAGATTATTGTGGCAGGTACACCAAATCTGGTTGTTATCCCCTCATAAAAGTCTAAGATGCTAGACTCATTTGCCTCTTTGAGTGCTACTGCTTCTGTCCATTTGGTGAAGTAGTCTCAGGGTCATCAAAATCCATTTGTGCCCTTGGCTTGAATTAGGATTGATGACTCCAATGAAGTCCAAACCCCATTGCATGAATGGCTGGTCAATTGAGATTGGATGTAATGGAAGGGCAGCAAGTCTCTCTTTTCCTATGAAGAATGCACAATTCTTACACCTCTTGATCCATGCATAGCAATCACTGAAGATTTTAGGCCAATAATAACCAGCCTTCGTGATTTTTAGAGCTATCACTCTTGGTGCAAGATGACCACCACTGGTCCACCATGAAACTCTTCCAACACCCTTTGAATCTAATTTGTGCGAATGCATCTCAAAGAACACTCCATTTACCTCTTTCTTGAACAAAACTCCATCAACAATGGCATACGGGACAACTTGCAATCTGAAGTGTCTCCTTTGGGTCTTGCTCATCTCTCGGAGGGCATAGGCATGTGCCTAGGAAGTGTATAATATCTTGGGTCCAAAGCAAGGAGTGGGGGCAGCATTGTCTTCTTCTTGCTTGCCACTTGACTCATGGCTGTCTGGGATCAAAAAAACAGCTTCTTCTTCGTTGCATATTTCTTTTGCTTCCCCAAAGCCAGCTGCTCACACAATCCTTTCCCTCTTACCAGCTTGGTGATCTTGATCTCAATGTCATACTCCATGACATGGGTGATCCAACCTGCCCTTTTCTCATTCAAATCCTTGTTGAGGAGGAAGTCCTTAACCCCAAGGTGTGAGACCAGCAACTGGACCTTGTTGTTTGAAACTAAATGCTTGAATTTATTCAAGCTTCGACATCGCAAAGACATGCTTCTCAATAAAAGAGTATCTTACCTCATAGTCATCTAGGCTCTGGGCTGAAGAAGGCAATTGGCTGCTCATCATTATCTTTGTTCTCATTGCATGTACCAAAATGGTAGAGATAGTGTCATTACCTCCAAATGCATAGAGGATGAAATCCTTGAGAAGTCCGGGTTGGTGAGAGTTGGTGCTTGAGAGATACCTTCTTTGATTGTTTGAAAATCTCCTTGCCTTCTGCTGTCCACTTGAAAGCCATGCTCTTCTTTAGCATTTTGGTGATGGGCTTGACAAGGGCTGCAAAATCTGGGACAAACCTCTCGAACAAAGTTTATCCTTCCCAAGAAACTCAAGGGCTTTCTTGTGGCTTGCAATGGCAAGTGCTCTTATGGCTTCAACCCTCTCTCGGATCAATTGTTAATCCTTCTTTGAGACAATATGGCCAAGGAGCTTTCCTTCATGTGCAAGAAAGATGCACTTCTTAGGATTCAAAGACACTCCAAACCTTCTACACCTCTGAAACACTTGCCTGAGGTGAAAGAGATGGTCTGCTACATTCTTTGAGAAGATAGTGATATCATCTAGGTATACTAGCACTATCTTGTTGATCAAGCCTTTGAATGCCATATCCATAGCTCACTGGAATGTTGCTCGCATTCGACAATCCAAATGGCATCTTCTTGTAAGCATATGTGCCCCATTTTGTAGTGAAGGCTGTCTTGAACTGGTCCTCTTCCTTCACCATTATCTGATTATAGCCTGAATATCCATCTAGCAATGAAAACCTTTCTGAACCAGCTACAACCTGCAATATTTGTTCCATTGATGGAAGCGGATAATGATCTTTGAGAGAGGCTCTATTCAAGTCTCTGAAGTCAACACATAGTCTGATCTCTCCACTTTTCTTTCTTACTGGCACCAAGTTTGCAACCCAACTTGAGTGTTTGATGGGGAAGATGATACTGGCCTCAATAAGCTTGCTTAACTCTTTTCTCATGAGAGGTTCAATATGGGGATTCACTGGCCTTTGCTTTTGCCTGACAGGCTTGGATTCCGGATCCAGCTCAATAGTATGTTGTGCCAACTTTGGGTTGAAACCTCTTAGATCTTTGTAAGTCCAAGCAAAGACATCTGGGAACTCTTGACAAAGCTGAACAAAATCAGATTTCTCTTGTGAGGTACTTACTTTGCCAATCTGCAATGTTTTGCCTTCTTCCACTAAAATAGGCTCTGAATCTTCACCCTTTACTTGAATGTTCGCTTTCTTTCCGAACTAATCATTCGGGTTGAATATTGACTCCAAGGTTATGAGGCATTTTGGTAATTTTTTAGTTCTCACTGCACCACTTGGTCACCATCACACGCTACCGCAGCTTGTCTTGATTCTGGCGGATAACTCGCCTTCTTCTTGGAGGAAATTAACAATTTGTTGATCATTCTCAAAGACTTGCCAACTTGTATTGTTATCTGGAATAGCTGGTCTCACAACCAATTTGATATGAGGCTAAGATTTCTCACTTTTGATACTTTCTACAACATCAAACGCAGCCCCAATTGCTGCTTGCTTTGTCAGCAGCTTCATTCTTTTTTCTTGGGATGGAATTGATGCTAAAAGCTTCAAAATCTTCAATAAGATCCCATACCTGATTTTTGTAGTTCTTCAACAGATCATTTTTGGCAGCATTTTTTCCTTTGACTTGGTTTACGATCAGCTCACTATCACCAAATACTTGTAAATTCCTGATGCCTTTCTTCTTTGCCCAGTGCAGTCCATGAATTAAGGCTTCATACTCAGCTGTATTGTTTGAGCAAGAAAACTGAAAATGGAAGGTTGAGTAATACTTTATACCTTGTGGTGAAATGAGCATAGCTCCACCTCCTGCACCTTGTCTACTCCTTGATCCATCAAAAACAGCTGCCATACCTCATTGTTGTCCTTATGATCTGGCTTGGTGATGCTGGGGAGAGGTTGGTTCTCTTCATGTAAACAATAGACCCCTAGCTCAGATTCTTCTACTTCTTGATAGGGATCAAATGCATGTATCTTGTTTGCCCATTCATCAAGAGTTAGATCCGGGATGCTTCCAACCTTGGTGTCAGCCTCATCGGTGCTTGGGTGATCCTCTTGATCAAATGCCAATCAATTGGCATTAATCGACTTGGAGTGTAAGGCTCAATGTGGAAGTTTGCAATAGGTTCGACCTGATTGTAGCCTTAGTTCCATACCTCGTTCAATAGCATGTGAGACCAATCAGCGAAAAAAATATCCCCCAATCTTGGTGTGAAGTCCCTTGACAAGCAAAGGGCAAAAAGTGGTGGAAGGTCTATGACTGATACATCTTATAAAACAACAACATTTGGACACCTATGCATGCAAGGTAAGACTCAAGTTTCTAATCACTCCAACAAGCTTCTACTTTGCTGTCCCATCTAGATGCACTACCCCTTTACATGTTGTTTCATACTTTGGAGCCCTAATCGATCAGCTATTTGTTTGGGCATGACAGAACTACTTGCTCCCGAGTCAAGCATGCAATTTTGCACTAGCTGATTTCCAATGATCAATGAAACATAGAAGGAGGGGCTTCAACATCTTACCTTCTCATCTCCTCCATGATTTCCCTTAGGTGGGCAGCATTTGTAAGCACTTTGTCTTATATCCGAACTTTCCGATTCGGATTTGACCAGTCCTTTATGGCAGCTTGTAGCAAATCTCTTTGGCCTGGGATAGATAGGGATTCCCACATTGATATATTAACATTTGTCTTCTTCATCTCGATCAATGATAATGAACGGTGATGAAGGGTCTCTTTGTTGTCCCTTTGCTTTGCACATTCACCCCTTGCATGTGGGCAGCAACAACCGGTATTTGAGTTGGCCTAGGGTGTTCTTGGCTGCGCTTGTGCATTTGAAACTAGACTTTGCTTGCACAACCATTTGTGGAGCCGTGGAAGGTTGTGGATTGGTTGGGGCTAATGGCTGTTCTTCACCCAAATTCCTTCTTCGACCTTGTGTTGGCTGCAACACCTTGAGAAACTACTTGATTCATGCCACAAAATCTTACGCTTTCCGGTTCACCAATGTGGTGTCATTTGGGGCTGATTGTTGTTGGAATGTTTCTTGTTGTTGATCGCTTCCTTGACTACCCTCACCCTCCACACCGCAGTTGTCACCATCAATGCTTGATTCAAAGCACCATTGAAGCACATGGATGGTTATGAGGTTCATTGCATGGAAAACACCAAATACTCCCGAGCAATGTTGTTTTGTGTTGGCACCAATGCCTTGGAGGCAGATATGGCATTTGGATTATATGGCTGAAATGGTCTATCGGAAGGAGGCCTTGTTGATTCATATTTGCA
Organism: Taxus wallichiana var. yunnanensis; assembly: GCA_018340775.1. Lineage (NCBI taxonomy): Eukaryota > Viridiplantae > Streptophyta > Pinopsida > Cupressales > Taxaceae > Taxus > Taxus wallichiana. The sequence continues at coordinate 813,003,276 of CM031240.1, read as the reverse complement.
ACTGGATTAGGAGGCCTTTGTGGTTGGTATGGATGCCTATTAGGCCGAGCTTGGGGTTGATAAGAGGGTTTGAAACCTTGGGCTTGTTGCCTTTTGAGAGTAACCAGCTCATTACCTAGGTTTTGCAATTGCTTCATGACTTCTTGAAGCTCATTTGGGGCACTTGGAGATGAAGTGGAAGCTTCATTTGAACTTTGATTTCTAGGGGTGGGAGAAGGAGCTAAACTAGGTGCTTGACTAGTGTTTGGATTCTCTAAACTTGGAAACAAAGTGGCATAAGAGGTCTAGGGGCAAGTTTTCCAGCTTGATCAAACAATTTTCAGCCCTAATGGCAATGTTATAAGCCATAGGGATAGTTATGCCTCCCATGGACTGTATTAACATAGAAATATCAAAATTTAAAGCTTTGAGATAGTAGAGAAAGCACCTTCTCGTTGCTTTACCTAACTACTTTGGAATTCTCTCCCAAGTCCTTTGAAATTTGAAGTTGAAATCGGTCAATTTGCTCATTGGGAGCTCTCTTGATGGTTGTCACTGCTCCAAAAGAGACAAGTTGTCTCCTTCTCTCCAAATTGCTCGTGAAGTGCTATACACAGATGATTCCGGTTGTGATAGAACCAGCTCAAGGCTTCTAAACCATTGCAATGCTTTACCCTTGAATGAAGATTCCAATAACTTGACAACCACTTGCATTTCATTGATTTCATGGATTGCACAAAGGTTAGCAATATCTTTAACATGATCACCGAGTAGTCCGATTTTCTCCAAAGAAGTAGGGAATGTTCTTCAAGGCTGCAATAGGGACTGGATGTTGTGCATTGAGGGCAAGTGGGTCACTACCGTGAAGTTGACGTAGGGATTGTTTTGAGCCATTCGATTGGTCTTAAAACCCTTGTTGACTAAATGAAAGGCCTACCAGGTGAGGAGTTGAGAGAGTTCTGTTTGGTGGAGATGGAGACCTTTGAATCCTTCTTCCTCTTTGCCTTCTTCTTGGAGATAATTGTAGGTATTCAAACAACACTTCTTCTTCTCCAACTCTTGACCTTGTGGTGATTCTTCTCATGAGTTTTCAGGCCTGCACTGCTGAAACTAGTCGATTCTTCCCCTTGGAGTCGCCAGATATGTAAATAATAGCTCTTTTTAAGAAAGAAAATTGCAGCAGATGCACATCAACCTTGCTGCAATAAAAATGAGACCTCTAGTGTCCCACCGGGCATGCCAAAACTATTGTTGCGGGCTCACAACACCCCTGGATGCAGATCAGGCTTCTAGGTTGATCACTCTAGCATCCAGTGTGATTGCACAACATGGAAACCTCTCTCTAAGTGTGGGACTTATGAAACTAAGAGAGGAATCTCCAGATTAGAGGCTGGTTCCTCAAACTCCTCTGATTAGATCTAATGCTTGCACAACTACGAGAGGTTCGCATCCTAATCCTACTCTAAATTGTAAGGAGACAGGGATAGAAATGCAAAATTGAAACTAACTAAAGATGGTGATGCACCAAAAGGAGTGGTGAAACATTTCTGTCATGTAAATAGACACAAACTAGAGATTGCAGCATAAAACATACACAGGCTGATAAGATATAATTTAGGATCTGAAATGAAGCAAACAATACAAACAAAGGACTGAAACTCATTCACAAAGCTTGCATTATCATTTCCAGTGTCAAAATCACCGCATTACAACCTCAGAGAGGTAAAAAACTGTTACAGTCTTTGGAGAGGTCTGATTCTTCAAAAAAACACTTGCTGGAGGTGAAAGAAGAAGTTGCTATGTCCAAAAATGTTCCCCCTTTGGAAATGAGCCAAATCTGGCTTTTACATTGCATGGGTCGAGCCCAGGAGACAGAAACGTACAAAAAATGTGAGAGCCCATTCCTCCTCAACTACGTAGATGCATTAAAATGACATGGGATACCTTACAAACCCATACCTTGTCAATTTTGACCGAATTAGGAGAATGCGACCCATTCTGCATTAAATTTGGTCGCTGAAATGTCACTTCTGGCCATGAACACGCATCAGATCCATTTCTTAACTTTCTCTCTCCAAAATGCACCAAAATTCAAGATTAACCCCAGAATCATGTAGAGAATTTCATAAGCTTTCCGTTGATATAAAGAACGTGTAAATCTGAGCTCTGGGTCAAAAGATATGGAGATCTGAAGATTTAGGGCACAAAACAGGTAAAAATGTGTTTTGAAATTCTTTCCCGTGCTCTGCCACCTGGACGACACATGTCAAGCGCTGATTGGATGTGTAATTCTCTCTCCTCTCGCTCACCCATGGGTTTTCCTTGAAAATTTTGACTTTTTGTGATTTTGGAACATTTTTCACTTTTCCCCATGCCCCGCCACTGGGGACACGTGGCATGCATTGATTGGAGGACAGGGCGCGGGGTCTTCCTTTACTTTTAGCTTTTTGGCCGAAACTTGGCCAAATTTTCCAAATCCTCCCCGAGCTCCATGCTTCCCTATTCCATTGAGACGTGTCCTCTTTTGATTGGCTCGGGCTGACCCTTCAAACCTCGCCCTTTGAAATTTGGACATTTTCCCTTGTGACACGTGTCATGATTTGGTTGTCCGCGGGTCTCACTGGATTTTCGCGTCCGCCGCCCATTTTTCCCAGCTTTTCCCAAGCTTGCGAAAAGTTCTCCTTTTCGGCCGATCCGGGTGGTTCGCGTCCCTTCGCATCCTCAAGGCCCGATGTCTCGGCCGATACGCTTAAGCGCTTAGTCGATTTTCCTCCGACCTTTGGCGCCCTTCACCTTTCTCGCGTCCCGCGCGTCCGTCCTCACGGCCTAGATGTCCCTTTGCTCAAGATCGCCTCGCGCGCCTTTCGGCCGATTCACGCCCGATGTCCCTCATGTCCCAACTGCTGCGAGGACTAGGACTTAGCCATTTTTCATGATTTTCCCGCCCAAGCTTGTTTTCTGGGACTTTTTCACCTTTTCTCGTAAACTTTCTCTTTTCTTCTCGATGACAGGGGAGTTAGAAAAATCTGAGGGGACCCTAGAAACATGATTTTTGCCCTGAATCAATCTATTTGCCTGGGACTTGAGAATTTAATGCATGTTATCAAATTTACCCTTGGGGTGAATTTTGATAGCAATAATGTTAAGGGAATGTCAACAACAATGGCGAGTAAGCATGAGGGTAGATATGTGGGAGAATTCAAGAAGATGGAGTGGAAAGAGTAAAGAAAATGTGAGTGATGAGTTGTGACAAGGTGAAGGCGAGGAGAGGATGTGGAGGATGAGGATGAACAAGGTGAGGATGAAGAAACAAGACATGAAAAGAATGGGAAGAAACAATATGAAGGATGATGGATCAAGAAGGAGAAAATGGGGGAAAGGAACATGATTATAGGTGGAAGATAGTAGACGTACGCTATGAGATGATAGGTTGAGAAAGGATAATGCTAGGAGGAAAACGAAGTTGGTAGGAGATACAAGGTGGAAGAAGCGATCAATAGAGTGAATGAATAATGAGGTAAGGGAGAAGTTTAGAATGATGAGTTCAACTTAGGGAGGACCCTAAGTAAGACTGTCATGCGATAGAAGTGGTTAAGTAAGATTACCAAGTGAAGGATGATGGAGATGAAAAGTGGGAAAGTAAGAAGTGGAGTTTGCAAGAATGGAAGAGGAGGTGAGAGGATGTGATAATGGGGAATGCCCCAAAAAAAAAGTGAAGGGTGAAGATGTGTAGTGATGGGGAAAGGCAAGAAGACAAATCATCCTTAAGAGAGACTCTTAAGTAAGATCGCCATGTTGCGTGAGTGGTTAAGTAAGATCACCAAACCGATAGTGATGGGATGTAAGGAGAAAGAAAACATTGTATTGGGTACAAGGGTGGAATGGTTGGTTGAATCAGATGATTTTAATGAGAGGAGGGAGAAATAATGTGGGGAAACATGATGGGATGGGGGAAGGCCATAGGGCAGATCAACCTTAAGAGGGACTCTTAAGTAAGATTTCCATGCGGCAGGGATGGTTAAGTAGGATCGCCAAGCTGAAGAAGAAGAAGAATGATGAGAAGAAGTAAGTGAGTGATAGATTTTATGGGAAGAGGGTATGACAAAATGGACTGAAGGGGAACCCTCAAGTGAATTTTCCATACTATGAGAGTGTGTAAGTAGGATTACCAAGCAGAAGACAAATTTGGGGAAGGATGAGAAAAGAGTGAGTGATGTATGCTAGAGTGGAAGAGGAGGTGATAACAAGGAAGAAAGGAAATAAAGGAGTGTAACATGAATGGATGGAGGAATATATGTGGTGGAGGGTGGAGAGTGTGAGGGGAAACCTTAATTTGGATGCCCACGTGATGAGAGTGATGATGTAAGAATGATAAGCACAAGAGGCGAGTGGAAAGATGTGCGTGGTGGTGATTTTCATTTGATGAGAGAGGATATGGTGGAGAAGCTTCTACAATGAGAAGATCTTAGGAAGAGGGTATAACTCCACCAAGAGTCCCACATAGAAGGGGTGATTAAGTAAGATTGTCAAGTGGGAAGCAAAAGAGTGAAAGGAAAGAACATAAAAATGTGGTGAGAAGAGACATGAATGGTGAGAAGGGTAGTCCTGGGGATAAGTTGCATGGATGAGTAGAAATGAAGGAGTGAGGATGAATGGATCAAATACATGGCGACCATGGTGGGGATGAGGAGCTCGCTGGATAGTAAATGCTACTTGAGAAAGATCTTCAAGTAGGATTCATAAACTGCAATGGTGATCAAGTAGGATTCCCAAATTGGGGAATGTATTAGTATGGGTGAATGGATGGGGTGCAAAGTAATATTTTGATCATGCAGAAGATACTCACGTGGTGAAAGCATATTAATTTTAATATAGCACATAACAAGATGCATCATGATATAAAAGATCGGATGACTAGACTGTAATATGTGTGAGAGCATAGACATGGGCCATCAAAAAGGTTTGATGCCCCAAAGATTTATATGCAAGTGGAAGAGAGCATAAATAGAGGCCATCAAGAAAGTATGATGCCCCAATACAATATGTAATAAGATAACATAAGTATATTAGAGAGAACACTAGGATACATAAAATCAAGATGCCCCCTGTAATATATCAAGATATAAGAAAGTAATTAATAACTTGTAACTAATAATAAAACACAAGAACTAGTAAACATGTCCCTAACGTGTTCCAAAATGACGATTGATCGATGTGCCCCAAGTAGGGGTACAAGGACGTAAAAGGGATTGGGTCATTGTCCACAGACAAGGAAACAATGAGAGCCAAATTTTAGCCCAAACGCTAGGATTCACATGTGGAGAATTGATTTGAATTTGATAGTCATAAGGTGGTTGGATCATTCGTTGGGGATGAATTGTGTTGATTATTAAGTTTTTGGGGTTTTTAATGGTTTTACAATTTAATAGAATTTTGTGATTTTGTGGATGTTTTTGGAATTTTGAAGAGTTTTCAAATGTTTTTGTATTTTGGATATTTTCTAATGTTTTTGGATTTTTTTTGGATTTTTTATACTATTTTTGGGAATTTTTTAGATTTTATACTGTTTTTGGGGATTTTTTAAAGATTTTTATGGACCAGAATGCAAAATACGAGGTGATAAAATAGGGTATTGTTCATATGTACCATGTTCCTTGTGTTAACTCATGCTTTGAATAATAAAAAATTCTCACTCCATTAGCAGGATATGTTGGTGATGATATGATGGAAAGAAGTCCATCTCCATTCTTGAGTCCACACAACTAGTAAGATGAGAGGGCTCATCACCGAGAATCAAGGACACATGATGTAGATAATGAATATAGGGATAAGTGTTAATAACAATCCCTTTGTGAAATTGTGACTCCATTCTTCTTAAGGTTACTGAACCAATTTCAAAATGACTTTCACTTTATAGGTCACGTACTAGACTTAGATAGTTATGTGGCCTACTGATTGGTAAAATATGAGGTGAAGGGATAGTTCTCTCTTCACTTAGGCATCTAAATTACTTCTTTGGGGATTTTATAATTGTAAGCACTTTCAAATTGATAAGATGTTGTATTTATGTAATGAATCCCTATGCCTTGCCCCATGCTACTAGTAAGAAGCAAGGGCTCATCACCAAAGGAAAACATAGGTGAGTAATTTTTTTATTGAATGTTTTCGGATTTATTTTGAAATTTTGAATGTTTTTGATTTTTTTGAATTTTTGAATGTTTTTGTAACATTTTTATGCTTTTGTGAATGACCCTCTACACTTTTCCCCATGCCACTAGTAAGAGGCAAGAGTTTATCACCGAAGACAAGACATAGATGAGTAAGGGCACCTCCTCCATTCCCAGTCTCACACTACTAGTAGGAAGTGTGGGCTCAACACCAAATACTATGTGAAGAACAAAAGATATGAAAATGAATTATTTAGAATTTATTTAATTTATTAAATAATGATTTTTATTTGGGAAGGAACGTCTGCCCTCAATCTCATCCCCACACGACTAGTAGGACGCAAGGATTCAACACCGAAGACTGAGATGGACGAATCAAATGAACCGGGTAAAAAAGTTTAGAGCTTTGTTATGAAAGAGAGAATTTATTTGAAGGGAATATATTACCATCAATAAGCTTCTAGGTATGACCATAGGTGAAAGCGGCTGAAAATGGGAGATATTATAAGAAGTATGATACTCACAAGACTTAATAGGATCTATGTTAGTACTTGTCTCATGATGGTGAATATGAAGATATGATTGTGATAATGAGAATATCTACCAATGGAATGAATAACGTTAAATTATTCGTAGAGATAAGTAAGACAAAAGGAACAATGTACAAGTCGTTGTCTCCTGGAATAGGGAGCACCTCAAGAATAGAATTTCTTTAAATGGACTACATTCATTAGTTCATCAAGTTCCTGACCATCTTCAATGGCCAATTTATAGGCTCCAAAGCCAAATTTAGTTGTAATTACATAGGGTCCTAACCAATTAGGTTCAAATTTTCCTTGTTTTTCTCACTCTTTAGTGGTATTCTTTTGATTTTCTTTTAGAATGAGGTCACCAACCTCAAACTCTCTAGGTCTTACTTTTTTATGATAACTACGTTGCAATCGGTTTTGATAGAATTGAAGATGATTGAGGGCATTAAGTCATTTTTCATCGAGAAGCTCAAGCTCTTGAAGCCATGATTGTCAATATTCATCCTCATTAATTATATCTTTAAGGGAGATTATTAAGGATGGGATTTCAACCTCAATAGGTAAAATGGCTTCACAACCATAAACAAGGGAAAATGGGGTGGCTCATATAGGTGTGCGGTAAGATGTACGGTAATCCCAAAGAGTGGGGTAAATTTGAGTGTTCAATCTCGTCCATGTGTATTGAAATTTTTTTCCATGATGGATTTTAGAGTCTTATTGGTTGCTTCTACTTGACCATTACCCTGAGGGTAGTATGGAGTAGACCACTTAAGTTTGATGTGGAAACATTTGGCAAGGTCTTTTACATCTTGGTTTTTAAATGATTTCCCATTATCTGTGACAATAGAGGATGGAATGCCAAATCGATAGATGATATTATTAAAAATGAACTTTGATATTTGGCTACCAGTAACATAGGTGAGAGGCATAGCTTCCACCCATTTAGTGAAGTAATCGGTAGTGGTAATGATGAACTTATGTCCGTCGGATGATGTTGGTATGATTTTACCAATGAGATCAAGTCCCCATTGAGAGAAGGGCCATGGTGTGGTTATCAATTGCAATGCTTGGGAAGGTGTGTGGATAATATTTCCATGCTTTTGACAAGCTTGACATCATTTGACAAAATGGCATGCATCACTTTCCATGGTGGGCCAATAATATCCAACACGCAGGATTTTCTTAGCTAAGGCTATACCATTCATGTACGCTCCACAAATACCTTAGTGGACTTCATTTAAAACACCAGATGCTTCCTCCTAATTAAGACATCGAGTAGGGTGCCATCATAACCTCATTTATAAAGATTTTCTGCTAAAATGGTGTAACGAGAGGCATGTTGTGCTAAAGCACATTTATGCATTGGTTTCATGTTGGTAGGAAATGTTTTATCATGGATGAAGGTGTAAATATCATGATACCAAGGGTTATTTGAACCCATGATTTCACATACCATAGTGTTTTTAGGAAGATCATAGGCAGGCATTAAGAGATGTTCTACGAGAAAATGTGCCTTGGGGTTGATTAGATGTATTTCTAATAGGGATCCAATAGTTTCCATAGCGTCGGTGGATTTATTATGAATTATAGGGATTTGATCAAAGCTAATTAATCAAAAATAGATTCGAAGGCTATCCACCATGCACTTATATGGGATAATTTTTTCATCCTTGACCTGGTATTCATCAGTAACTTGTTTGATGATAAGTAAAGAATCACCAAATACAACTAACTCTTTAAGATTCCAAGATATAGCTAGTTTTAATCCTGTGATTAGAGCTTCATATTCTGCAATATTATTGGTACATGGGAATGCTAATCAAAATGATTTGGGGATGACATGTTCACTAGGTGTGATAAGAAAATACCAGCTCTTAATCCATGGAGATTACAAGATCCATCAAAGAATAGAGTCCAGGCTGGTGCGATGTCTATGTACAAAAGATCTTCATCAGAAATGTAAAATGGAGTGGTTATGTTCTAGAAGAGGTGCCTCAACAAGTTGGTTTGCAAGGGCCTGTCCTTTAATTGCTCTCTACGGAACAAACTCGACATCAAATTCACTAAGTAGTATGACCCAACTAGACATTCTTCCTATGAGAATAGGTCAAGACAAGAGATACTTGAGGGGATCAATCTTAGCGATCAACTTAGTTGTGTGATTGAAGCAAGTAATGACGTAACTTATGGAATGCAAAGGTGACCACCAAGAATACTTTTTCAATTGGGGATATCATACTTCATGCTCAATAAGTGTTCGACTAAGGTATTAAATTTCCTGTTTTTTTTGATCGTTGTGTTGTGCTAATAGAGCTCCTATGGCATGTTCAGTGGCAGATGTATAAAGCAAGCATGGGTTTATCTGTGACTGGTGACATAAGAACAAATGGCTAGAGAGGTACTCTTTCAACTTAGAAAAAGAGTCTTGACAATCATGGTTCCAGTGGAATTGTGCATCTTTCTTGAGTAATTGGTTGAAGTGATGGAACTTATCAGCCAACTGTGATATGAAACATCAAATAGATTAGATTTTTCCCTAAAGACTACGTAATTGTTTTAGGTTTTGAGGAGGAGGCATTTCCATAATGGCTTTGAATTTTGTAGGATCAACTTCTATACCTCTCCATGAGACAATAAACCCTAACAATTTACCAGAGGTCACCCCGAATACACACTTCTTTGGGTTAAGATGAACCTTATACTCACATAATCTATCAAAAATGTGTCTCAACACACCTAGATGTCCTATTCATGTTTTTGATTTTGCTAATATATCATCAACATAATCTTCCATGATATCATGTAACATATCATGAAAGATGACTGTCATTGCTCGTTGATAGGTGGCACCAACATTTTTCAAGCCAAAAGGCATGACCTTATAACAAAAGGTGCCCCATGGTGTAGTAAATTCATTTTATGTTGATCCCCTTCAACAATACGTATTTGATTGTAACAAAAAATCCATCCATTAAGGAGAGCATTTCATGGCCTGTCGTAGAATCGACAATCATGTCTATGTTTGGAAAGGGAAAGTCATCCTTGGGACAAGCCTTGTTAATATCTTGGAAAGTATGCATATATCTAATGCCGGGGTTTTCTTGGCTATGGGAACTATGTTGGATATCCATGCCAAATAATCAATAGGTCGGATAAAGTCGGCTTCTAAGAGTTTCTCGAGTTTGGATTTGACAAGCAATGTTACTTGGGGATGCATTTTATGTAGTTTTTGTTTCACAGCTTTGCATCTAGATGCACCACAAGGTGGTGTACTACAAGAGATGGATCTAGTCCTGACATGTCCTTATAGGTCCATGCAAAAATATCTTGGAATTCAATAAGGAGTGTTGTGAATTCTATGCATTCTTGGTCAGACAGACTAATGCCAAGTTGTAAAATTTTTGGCTATTCGATGGTACCAATGTTTATATCTTTAGTTTCTTCTAACAAGCATTTTAGATGTATCCTTTTCAGAAAATGATGCTAATGGTTGATGTAATTCATCAATGTCGGTGATTCAGGGGAGTTGGCACAAAATTTTTGTTTGTGATGTTGAGACTTTTTATTGACATGTTTTTTTGATAGGGTGGCGATGAGATTTTGACTATGGGAAATTTTCTGTTTGTGCTTTTGATCCAAATTTCCAAAGGTAAAGGATCTGAATATTCTATTTCTTCACCAAAATAGGCCGATTCATCTAGGTTGATTTCAAATCCTTTTTATGGTCAAAATGGGGATTTGATCACGAGTTCCAAGGAATTCTTCAATGGCTTCATCATTTTGGAACATGTCCATGGCCACATGATGTGATTGGCCATGGTCTATGAGAGTCGGATGCATAAGCTCGAAATCAATGATGTTAATGGATAAATGTTCAAAGTAAAGATTTGTTTCAGCAAGGTCTTTGAAAAGGCTATGTGTAGACCTAGTGTCACTATCAGAGTTGGTGTCATCATTTTCACTTGAAATTAATATAGAGTGGCATCGAATACCTTGAAACCTAGACCATATTTACCATGATGTTCTGTGCAATTGATTGGTCTAAATGACCTTGTCCATTTGGACCAAGTCCTTTACCCTTCCATCGCATGTTTTTCATTATTCGATGAGCTTTGGTAAATTGAGGGACTCATAACAGGGAGAAATTCATCATTATATAACCAAGATCCTGAAGAACTTGGAATATGTTCATTGTCGAGATAACCAAATTTTTTCCAAACTAATTGTCCCAATTTGTAAGTGGGATGGATTCTCATATGCGAGCGTTGGTTTTTCATAGTTGTGTGGGGATTTGTTGATGTAAAAGGAGTCTACAACCTTTTGGAATTGATATTCACCACATCCTTTGTCAATAATTTTGAATGTGTGGGACAGGGGACCAATAGGTACCTCACGTGGTGGGGAAGTCAGTTTGGTAGTTTTGAAAGATGGAGAAAATGGGTTATAAGAAGAGGGGGTGGATTAGAGGATGAAGCTTGGTTAATCAAAGGAGAAGGTATCTTAATAGAAGAGGTATGGTTAGATGAAGAAGGTTGACTAGGCGAGGAAGAAGATGGTGTGTAGTGGAAGAGTGATTGTTGTTGAAGAAGAAGCTTGATTAGTGGAAGAAGATGATTGATTAGTGGGAGGAGGACTGGTTGAAGATTGTTGATTAACAAAAGAGAATGGATTGGAAGATGTTGTTTGATTAGAAGGTGATGGTTTTAGAGCATATTTGGGGAGTGTATCTCGGATCGACGCATGTTTTGTTAGGGATTACGCGAGGTGGAGCGTACTTATTTGTTGATGGACAATAGTGATCATGTCTATACCACCCTTCAAGGAATCTACAATACTCGAAGGGTTGGGAATCCGCATGCAGCGTAAAATTCTTTGTCCAAATAAGGAAATTTAATACATTGGTGGAACGTTGATGGGACGAATTTCATGGCATGAATCCATGGTCAGCCAATGAGAATGTTATATGTGACTTCTACATCCACCACATGACATATCATTTCTAAAGTGATGGGTCCAACTTTGAGAGGTAATGATTGTGCCTTCAGAATTTCTTTCACTATTATCATACCCACAAATGGTTATGATGTTGTTTTGTAAATCATTTTCAGGTGTAACCTAGGCAGTGTAAGAGTTTCATGGAACAAATATTCAATGTGGATCCATTTTCGATTAATATGTGCTTGATCTTACGATGATGAGTTATATAACCCTCGATGTATAAAGAATGATTGTTAGTGATGTTGGGGTTAAGAAGGTCATCAGACCAAATGATAAAATAGATTGGGTACCGAAAGATGTGTGATTAAAGCCTGAATTGTTGTGAATTGATGTCCTCTAGGACATGAGTGTTATTCAATGTTCACATAAGGATGTGTTGTAGTGTGGGAGAAGAATTAAGTAATTCCATGATGGAAATATGTGTTGTAGTCTTCTCCAATTGTTTGACAATATTGAATGATGGCGCAGTTGTGGAGTGGAAGTGGTGGTGGAGTTAGATGGTGGATTAGGAGGTGGTGTGGGAGACAAAGTAGCATATTTTTTGTTGTAGGGACCCACATTTTTTATCTCGGTGGTGATCACATAGTCGGTTATGATCTTTATGGTTGCCACTAAGTCTTGGTCATAGTCTATGGTCGAGATGACTGAGTCATACTCAACGTTGCTTGATGATTGGCCCTTATCCTTTGAATTATCATCATGGTTAGGGAAGGGTTTTTGAACATGTTAAGTTTTTTTGTTGGGTGTTTTTGTCTCAGAAGTATTTTCAACTTCTATGTCTCCACGTTCGATCAAATCTTGGATGTAATGGTGAAAGTTGCATGCATCGATCTATAGAGTTCCCTTTATGCGATGGTAATCACAATATTCATTGTCCTTATACCAATTTGGTTTGGGTTGTCCTTCTTTTCAAGGGTTTGATGATGGGGTACGTAATCATGTTGGCATTTTCTAAGTGATGAAAGATGCTAGATAGGATTTCTCCAGTGGAGTGAACTATCTTCGCCTATCACGAGAAGGAGCTTCCTTTCTAGGGATTATGATTGGTTGTTTGTTGGATTTAATTGTGTTGAGTAGATTTTTTGAATGTTTCGACATGGAAGAATCAATAATGCCATCATTGACTATATTTTGGTTTTGATTAAAGAATTTGGATTTTCCTAGTTCTGAGGGGTGTCTATGAGGTTGGTCCCTAAAGGGTGTTTTAAGTAAGCCCTTAGAAATGAGGATTTTTCGATCTATGTTCCCTTTTCAATGACTTCTTCAAATTACTTAGACAATGCATTTGCATGTGGAATGATAATTTGAATTGAGATTTGGAACAAAAATGCTAACCAATTGTCTTTCGGTATTGAGTAGGGAAATCTGCTTGCAATTCCTCACCATCGTTGTAAAAAGGAGGTGAAGTTTTTGTTGGGACTTTGTCTAGTGTTACAAAGATCGAGCATGGTTATTTATGAGTCTAAGTTGAAGGAAAAATGTTTGATTTTTTCTAATAAGTCTGCGAATGTCATGATTGACCCTTTGGGAAGATGGAGAACCAGTCTAAGGCATGTCCTCCTAAACTTTTAGAAATAATCGTAAAATATATGTGTCACGATAAGCTACTTCCTAACATTGCATGTAAAATTCCTTGACATGTTCACGAGGGTCACCCTTGCCTTTGTATTTATCAAATTTTGGAGTTTCAAAGGATGATGAAATGGTAAGCGTAACATTTCCATATCAAATGGGTAGGGGCATAGTTCTTCAAAGTTGAATTGTTTCGATTGTTTTTGTAGTCCTTGAATGGTGTCTTTCATATGTTTCCATTCTTGTGTGAATGGAGAGTTAGGGGATGGGTTATCAAGGATTTCGTGAGTATGGGGTCTAGATTGAGTCTTTTAACCTTTCAGCTCTAGTGGTTGCTTCCTCAAGTTTCCTTGTTAACTCTTGGATTTTGGTGAATAAATCATCGGTCAAAGAGTTATTTGGGTTGTTTGGTATTTCATTGTGGTGACTCGATTCACCATTGTCGATAAGTTTGTTTAGATTTTCAGTCCCAAATTCAGGGGTAATTTTTCCCCATGGCTAGGATGTGTATAGTAGATATTCATTCTTGTTTTTCTCTATCACCCTATCTACTTGTTCTTGTTCTTCATTGGTGAGTTTTGGTTGTGTGACTTCTTCATCATCATTTTCATGATTGTGACTACATGTGACTACCATGATGAGATAGGTGTGTTCCTGATTAAGTTGTAAAGAGGTTATGAATTTTGAGCAAACACGATTAAGCGTAAACGAGAACTTAGTTGCTTTGGATTTGGCTTGAATAAGCTTGTGATTACTGATAAGGAGAGTAACTCAAACAAGTTAACTCAATATGATTGTGATATAACTCAAAATGAGCTATTAGGGATTTGTGTCACATTGTGTAGATTTGGCTTGAACAAGCTTTGGATTGTTGATGGGGAGAGTAACTCAAACAAGTTAATCTCAATATGATTGTGATATAACTCAAAACAAGCTATTAAGGGATTTGTGTCGATGTGGTTTTGATAAACTTGATAGTTGAAAAAATAAGGAGTGAACTCAAACAAGTCTCCTAATGTCAATTTGATATAGCTTGAAACAAGCTATGAAGGATGTTTTGGCAATTGATGAGATAAGGAATGAATGCAAGTCATTCAATATCTGTTTGAAACAAGCTATGAAGGATTTATTTTCACAATTGATGAGATAAGAAGTGAACACAAGTCACTTAATATTAGTTTGATATAGCTTGAAAACACACTATGGAGGATTTGTTGTTGATGAAGCAAGCTAATGAAATCGGTGCGATGTTTTGATCTTCGTTATTGGATTGTTTCAACGTTTTGTTTGGTATTGAATCTGTTGAGAAATGGTTTTGTGGAACATGACTAGGATTTGAAATTTACAATGAACACATTGATATCAACCAAGTTTTATGATAAGAACAATGCTAAACTATTTTTTTACAAACAACAAGCAGTCATGTGTATCAAATTGTTTTGGCTCAAGAGGTAGATTCTTCGAATGATCATTGTTTCATGTAATCATACAAGTATGTTGTGGAATGATGGATGCAGGCTCTTATCACTCCAAAAAGATGTGTCCTCGATATACCCTAGTCCTAATATACCTAATTTTGTATGGGGACAAAATTGGTACAGGGAACCCTTAGAGCACTGGAGGAGACTCACCAATTCTTACTTACCTACTTTTGGAGTGAATCACCATGTCCAAGATAGGTTTTGTGAAAAGGTGGAAGGTGATGGGGGATGAATGTGTATGGTGTCCTTATAACTCCCCAAATATTTACAGGGATGATGCCTAGATTCATTGTTATTCTGACTATTTAGGCATGACTCACATGCTCCACACGATAAACATTACCTATAAGTGGAGAGAAGGGGCGAGGTAGATACCAAATGTTGTGATGAGACTATGTCTCAAAGTGTAATGTAGATGTGAATGTTGTTGGTGCATGGTAGTCAAGTCCACATCACCGGTGTAGCTTTGGTGGTGATGAAATCCACCTCTACTACGTGTAAAAACAAAATGATGATGTGATTATACAGGGTTCTTTCCAACTTGAAATAAATCACTGGCGGAAAATGACAAATACCTGCGCATGCTAATTTTTTTTTGGTTTCAATAATTTTCTTTTTAATGGTGGTACTTTTGTGGGAAGGTTAAAATTTGTTTGTTTTGTTTTTGTGTTTTTGACAATATTCTAGCGACGTGGTCCTAGCAAAAACAAATTAGTAGTTATCCTACAAATGAAGTGTTAGAAAAGACGATCGTGGTTGTTTTTTATTTTCCAGATCGCTCAAAGGTGTAGGAAAAGAGCATACACAACCAACGACCGAAAAAATATTAATAAAGTAAACAAAGTAAAGAGAATGATAAAATACGACACCAATGTTTTTCGTTCTCAAGGTCACTTTAACAAGTGCAAGAGAAGAGCATACATGCGTAGGGGGGTTACAATTAACAACTAACTTCACAAAAAAAAAAAAAAAAAATGACAACTAGATGCACCAAAAGTGTTAGATAATAGTGCAAGGTATTTAAATAATGAAAAAATGATGAAAAATGGACTCCAAGGGGTTTCAAAATGTCCAATGACCTAAATTCACAACTAGTGTGAGTGGCGAAAGGTTAAAAAATTTAAAATGAACAAGTGTGTGTGTGGAAAGTATGGGTTTCAAATTTTAGTCTTTGACAACATATGAATTAGTGGAAGCGTCATAGAAATCCTACAAAATCAAAAGAATGTGATTAGTTCACGTGGTCAAATACTCGAAGAAACACAATAGAGGTCCTAATTGTTCAAAAAATCCCTAATAATTAAGCTAATTAATTAAAAAAATTGGTTGTGAAAAAAGGACTAATGAGGTTTGATTAATTAAGAAATTAATGGTCTTAGGGTGAATTAAAAAAAAAAAAAATAAAATAATAAAAATAATAATAATAATTTAATGTTAAGGAATTACACTAAGTAATGAAGTGAAGCCAAACTTAATTATCAAGATGATATGTAAAAAAAAGAACACTTAGAATAATCAGAGGCCCTAACTACACTTAACCACACATATCCTAATTCCTTGTGCAAAACCAAGAAAACCTAAAAAACGTCATATATATTATCAATTTGAAACTGAGTTTAATTTTTGTGTGTGTGTTTTGTGTGTGTGTGTGTAGTGTAGGCATGTGAGCAGAGGCTCAACGGGATAAGTGTGTTTGGCGGTGTTCATGGAATAGTCATGTGTGGAGGGCTCGAGTTGGATTGTAGGAGTGTGGAGGGCTCGGTGGTAGGGGATTGTGTAGTTGAGTGGCTTGGGACTGGGTGTGTCGAGGTAGGTCATGGGGGATGTGAGTTGAGATGAGGGTTCAAAGGACTCGGAATTAGGTTTTCTGGGTAGGGTGAGGGAGAGACAAGGTATTGGGATCGTGAGTGGAGGATCGGGTGGGAGATTGGGATGGGAGATGGGTTGATTAAGGGGATCGGGGTTGGGGTGAGTGAAGAGTTGGTAGTTGAGTCATATTTGGGATGAGAGAGATATGTGGGGGAAGGGATCAATGGGGTAAGGGATGGTTGGGATGTGAGGAGGGTGTGCTTTGAGCTCGGGTATTGAAGGATGGGCGAGATGGGATCGGACCATGTGGAGCTGGGGGGGATTGGACCAGGGGTCATGGGGTTGGGTTAGGGTCATGAGGGCAGATTTGAGAGGGCGTATTTGACCATAGATGTGGAGTGGTGAAGATCTGAGAGGGTCGTGAGACAGGGGCGAGTCAAGATGGGTGTCTATGTGAGTGAGGGAAGGGGTAGGGTTAGGGTAGGATATAGGGGTAGGAGGGATGAGGGAGTAGTGAGAGTGAGGGACCGGTGAGAGGGATCATAATGAGCTGGTAGTTTAGGGAAAGTTTTGAGTGGCCGGGGGTGAGATATAGGGATGTGTGTTAGGGGGGGTACGATGTGGTAGTGTGATGGAGAAGGGGTATATGGAGGATTGGAGGGAGAGCTAAGGAGAGAGGATGGAGTTGGAGGGCTCGCAGATGGAAGGGAGAAAGTGTTGAGGTGGAAGGGAGGAGAGATGAGGGATGGGTGGATAGGAAGTTGGGAGAAGGGGTCGAAATGTGGTGTGGGAGTCAAGAGTTTGGGAAGCGGGGAGATGAGTGGTGATGTGGGTTGACATGGAGAGGAGGGGGAACATAGGAAGAAATGACTAAGGATCACACGTAGAGGGATGAAGTTTAGAGTCGGGTTGGGGGAAGTCTCGAATAGGAATTGGAATGAAGCATAGCATTGGAAGGAGTTGGGAATGGGATATGGGTCGGGGACATTGAATATGGGTATGGGCTTGGGGAGATAAGTGGGTAATTTAGGATTTGGTTGGAATTGTTTTTTTTTTTTTTTTAAACAAATTTGTAAAGTTTTTTTTTAATCAATATAATAGAATTTTAAATAAACTAAGATCTAGAGATATATTTATTTTTGATTTTTCAAAAGCATGATTTACAATTATCGTAAAAATGAGATTAAAGAAAGAAATATAAACTATTAGAGTTTTAAAATTAAGATCGATATGTAGTTGGAAATGAAGATCTAAAAAAATAAATATATATTTTTGTTTTTAAACAAAGATCAAAAAGTATGATTTTTAGGAAATCAAGATATATAGTGATTTAAAACGAAGATTTAAAAATTGATTAGTAAATAAGATCTATTTCCTACAAAACCATTATTTTAACAAAAAAAATAAATAAATTTTTTTCTAGATTGGTTTCCCATGCTAATTTTTTTTTCTTCCACTGCGACCTACGAGTATCTGGATCAGGTGATGGGTTTTCTATAAAATACCTGACATTAGGGAGGTCAAAGATGTGACAAGCATCATAGTTTCATTGTTACTATAACCTACATATGCACCACAAGACACCACACAACAAAACACTTCCCATAGCGTGAAGGTTAACCAAATAAGGCCATAAGGCACAAAAAGGAAATAATAATAGCAAATAATAATAAACAAAGAATGGATAAAACCACTAATTGGGAAATCAATGGTAATAGATCAAAGGTAACCAGGCATGCCAGAATGTGAGCTAGGAAAATACGTTGATAATCAAGAAAGTAAAGCAACTAGCTAGATACCTCCTCCTTCATGATTCCATAGCAAACCTCAGAATGGGCAAGGAAACATGGATGAGCCTTGATTTCGTGAAATGTAGGTGCTTTCCTCGAACCGGAGCAAGGCCTTCTCTGCAACAAGATCTACTTACTTTGCACCAATGGACAAAGGGATTATGGATTTGGGATGCTTCAAGATGAGGCTATTTGGGCATTAGGATGAGGTGGGAAGGATGCTCTTTGCTTAAAAGGATGCAAGAGTTTCAGATAGGGCATTCAAGCTTATTCTCTCGTGTGTTTTAGAGGGGGGGTAAGGTCAGTATTTATAGCCTGGGAATTGGATTAACTTAGGGGATTTTAAGTAATCGTAGTTTGAAAATGAGGGCATGATTAGGTGAGTGGGGACAAAAAGAGTGGGTGAGGATTAAACTTGTATTTTTAATTCTCAAATGGGGGACATAGGGAATATTTGGCATGTGAGGAAGATTGGGTTTAATTTAGGGGTTGAAATGGATTAATTAACCAATTAACATCGAATTAATTCTATGGGGATTTTTGTGGGAAATGGAGTGGGGAAATTAATTGATTTGGAAAAGGTGTGAAATAGAAAATGATATCCTCCAACATGCCAATGAAGAAGAAGAGGAGAAAACATAATTTTATGATGCTTTGGAAATCATTCAAGAGAGAGAGGACAATAAAAAGAGAAAAACAAGAATATGGATGACAAAATGGAAAAAGGACATGGCCACATAAATGGCTTATAACCGGTATGGATAGATCATAATTATGATCATGCATATGTTAGTGAACTATTTGATATGCAAGATAGTACAATAAAAAAGAGGTTAGTTCTTCAAAATATGAGTTTCAACATGGATATATCATGCCTAAATGGATTAACAACTCATTTGTTTGTGAAAAAGGGATAAAATCTAGAAAGAGGATAATGAGGTTGTGGTATGCAGTGGGAAACAAGAGGAAAATGAAAATCCAAGATCAGATTTCAATGTGGAACAAGCATGCAATGATGAAGATAAATAAATGAAGAATGAGAGAAAAATTTATAAGCACAAACCAACCTATGAGATAAGAAGGAAGACTGAAACTATAGGTACATATCAGCCTAAAGAGACAAGAAAACAAGTGTGGAGAGTTAAAGAGAGAAAAGAAGAACAAGGAAGCCTCATAGGAACTTGGAAAAGAAGCAAGTGAGTGAAAAGAAAGGTAAGCAAACCAATGTGAATAAATTAGATGAACAAGCAAAGAATGAAGTATTTGAGGGTGAGAATGAGTTGTTTTTTAACACTAACATGCATGATGAAGACTATGTGAATGAAATTCAAGAAGAGAAAGATAGAAAATGAGGAAATATGAAGATAAAGTGAAGGAAAAGGAAGTGAAAGTTGAGTTTAGTAAATTAACATGTGATTTCAAAGAAGAAGAAGACCAAATGAGTCCTAAATTTGATGAAGCAAGTGAAGAGGAGAGTGAACTCTTGTTGTATGAGGAAATACAAAGGATTGAGGAGCTATTCATGATAGGTACATGTTCAAATCAGTCAAGGGAATGCACTAGCAAACAAGGAAATGGAATGGAAATGCAAGAAAAGTCATTGAAAACTTGAACAATGAAAACTCTAAAGAGGATGAAGGTGAAATACAGGTACAAGAGGAAGCACAAGAGAAAAATGTGGAGGAAATCAATTGATATTAATAGGGCTAAGAGAGGAAGATCAAAATATTATGAAGAACCCAAGGAAAGAATGAAAGAAGACCAAAATGAGACAAATTTGTCTCATCCTTTTGTATCTAATGTTGCTCCTAGTTGTGTTTATGAAGGTAAGAGTCAAATCATGAACATAAAATATGGAGAAAGATAAGAAAATGAAGCAAATGTATAGCTGAGTCAAGAAGGACAAGAGAATGAAGATAATGAAGAAGGTTTAGAGAAAAGTGAAGGCATGGAAAGAAAATTCAAAGCAATAAGAGACAATTCAAGAAAAGAATGGAGTGAACAAGAGAAGCACAAGAGAGAGAAATAAGAGTTCTTGAATCTATAAGAAAATTAAAAGGGATTGAAGATGGCATGGAAGAAGAAACATAAAAATAGTGAATAGGAAAAGAGAGAAACACTCAAGGAAAACAATCAAATTCAAGAGGTAAGCTTAGAAAAACAAGAATTTAAGATGAGTGCATTTGATTCATTATTTGTTGACATTGAAAATTGGGTGAGTGAATTCCTTGAAATTGTAAAAAGGGATGATGATTGTACATTCGAGTTTAGTGAGAAAGAGTGTGATGAATATTTTGTATATAATATTGATGATTTTTTTTAAGATTGGTTCGATGAGGTGGATGAAAAGAATAAAATTGCAGGTACAACTGAGACAAAGGTAAATTATTGGGTATGCTATGAAGAATATGACAAAAAGGAATAAGAAATTACAGATCTAGGGAAGTTTGAGATAGTGTAAAGGGAACATGAACCAATAAATGTGAATGAAAATGAATTTTTTGATAAGGAAAATGATGAGTACAAGTTAGGCATGGAGTATACAATGATGGAAAGCATCATGAAAAATGGAGAAACATGTATTGTTGTTGTTCTAATATTTGTGTGTGTAGATATGAAGCATGACAACTTGAAGGTGATAAGAGAAAAGGTGAAGAACAAGGAGAAATGGAAGATATTCAAAGTAAATGAAAGACCAAAATTTTTACATGGGACCTTAGTGGCTATAAATAATGAAAAGACAGATTAAAGCAAGAAGAGGAGATCAAAGACAAGTTATGTGGATGAAGACATCAACAAGAGAACAAAGAGTATGCATGGTTTTTCTCCACCTTGGGAGTATAATGTAGGAACATCCATGAAGAAACCTACAATTGTACCATTCATACTTCTTGGAGTCTATTTGAGTGCGAGGGAGATCTAGAGTCCTTCTCGGTTCATATGAAGCATTTCAAGCATTCAAAGGAACTGAGAAATTTGAATTATTCTTCTTTTGTGTTTTCCCTCTAAAATGGATATTTTAAAATTCAATATATGTGATAAGGCATATGGGCTTGTAAGGTGATATGATTTTCATGTTAGGTGTCTAGGTTGAATTGACTAAGTCTTAGAAGGAAATATAAGTCATTAAAAGGTCTAAACTAATGTAATATTATACATTTTCTATGTATGAACTTGAGGGTTTTGTGAAATCTAGTTAGGGATATAAAGAGTTAAGAGAGAGAGAAGATATAAGCTCAAGAAAAGTAGTTATGGGGATTCATTCCTTGTGGATGGGAAGAATGGAATGTTCAAGGAGCATGTTTTTATAAGAAGAGTTACCAAAAACATAGATATATCTTCAGTTGGGTGGATATTCTATCCTTTCATGTGTTCTCTGAGTTTTTGATTGACAATCTCTCTATATAATGCTTAATTAATCCTTGGATGATTTTAATGAGATGCATGCTTTTCTCTTAGTTGATATAGACCACTAATGCTATGTTTTTTGGATGTGTGACTAGTTCTTTGAATGGTATGAATGAGGACTGTATCTGTGACCATGTATATAGAGGTGAGTACTTGATTTTATTAATGTATTTTTCCTTTTTTCAGCCTTGGAATCATATTTTGGAGGTTTTGGTGATTGGTTCTTAAGTTACTTTGTTGTAGTTCAACATGGAGTGGCAAAGGAATGGGTAAACCATACTTGACTATAATGAAATCATTCGGAAAGTATTTTTGTAAGTTTCATGATTGATCCCCTTAAATAAGGATGAAGAATAGGTTTTATAATAAGGAGGTAGAGTGGATGCATTTCTCTTGAATCTTATATACGTCCTTAAACATCGAACCAAGTCCTAAACTCTTATCCTGAAATAAAGATCTTACACCATGTCATGTGTATGATTTTTGGGTACAAAAGCTAGTGGAAACTAGAGAAACCTTGTGTAAAACCACATAATATTAAAATAATATTGTAAAGGGAGTAAAAAAATTTCATTAGGTAGAATATAGAGCAATGAATTGGAGTGTGATGATTTTATAACCAAATGTTCCTTCTCGGGTTCCACAATGCATTGGTTAGGGTTTGGAGAGAGAAATTGCAATATATTTTGAGTACACCATTGAATATTCCTAAAAATGGATAATAATGTCTTTCTTGAAGTGGAGTAAATGTTGAAGAGGGTTTGGGATCGTGAAAAATCCTATCATTTATATTTTTCTAACAATTAGCTTATAGATAGGAGACTCGACCCTAAGGCTAATACGAAGAGTAGTCTTCCAAAGAAAGTGTCTCTTACCCTTTAGTCAAGGCTTGAAATCTTGTATGAATATCAAATGATATATTGGGTGCTTAAAAACTACATTTTGTGCCTTGATGATCCCATAAAACAAATAATATCATGATAGTAGGTGAAGACTGACTGCTTGAGGGTTTAAGTGCAAAATCACAAAAAGGAAGATAATGGGAATTACTCAAGGAGTTGAGGGTTGGAAATTTAGGAGCATGTTGAGATTGGTAAATGTGAGCTAATGAATCTTTTATAACTTTCTGGGTGGTCCTAGATCCTCCTATCCATGGTTGTAGCATCAACCTTGTCTTAAGAAGATTTGTAGAGCCGCTTTGAGCATAGAGGTAAGGATGAGTGTTTTGAAAGGTTTGAAAGCATTTATCCATTGAACCTAATAGAGATATGATTGATGTGACATGGGAGGATGATGATAAGGATTAGTGTGGAGAAAACAAGATAGGTTTCTTGGCTTTGGCCAAAAACAATAAGAAGAAACCAAGAGTAATTTGAAAGAATGGTGAGTGTCAGGAGCTCTTCATGAAAAGGAATGATTTGACAAGTTGAGAGGACTATGTTTTGGTATGATGAGGTAGGGTAGGAAGTTAATGACAACATTCAAGGTAACATCATTTTATTGAGACAACATTAGAGCATTTATAGAAAAAAATTAGCTTTTATGGGATGTTTTTGATCCTCTTGCAGAGTTATTGTGGAAATTTGTTACTAGAAACCTATTGAGCTTCTTCAAAGGATTGAGTTCAGATTACTCTACACCATTTTGTAATGTATTTTTCAAGTATACTCATTTAAAGTTCTAGGTAAGGTAAATAAATGAGTCATAAATTTCTTATAGAGGCATTCATAGGTAAATTTTTACATTAAGGAAAACCTATAGGATATGAATTGACCCATAAATGGTTTCAAATTGAAAAAGTAGTTGTTGGGTGGTTGGGAATGGAACCATCGAGTTTGGACCAAACCATTGGAAAATTCTATCCCATATGGCTAGTCCCATATAAATAGTTTTTGGGATTTTGATTTTTGGGAATGATGTCGGGAGAATATAATGTTATCGAATGATATAATAAATTTTTTAGTGACTAAGTAGTATGAAAAGAGAAACAATTAATGCAAAATATATAAGGATAAGTCACCTAGGTTTAGGAATGTGCACATAAGTCATGTTCTAGGGATAAAGCTAAAGTTGTCATTTCGAAATGATAAGCTTAAAATTTTAGATGTTTACATTTACATATGTTGTTTATCACATTATTTGGTAGATAATATATTCTATTTGTATACACACATGGGTTTCACGAGGTATACAAGCATGTTGCAAGACACACATGAATCGATATGTTTTCAAATGTTGGACTTTTCATTCATCTAGTGTCTTTACTAATCATGGTGCATATTTTACACTATCAAGTTCTATTTTTCTATTTTATTACATGCTTCATTCCATTTCTAGTATATATATTTATTATGTTCATATTTTACATTGTGACATACGTTATTATCAAAGTTTTAAGACTAATATATGTTAATTATATAGGAATCATATATCTTGTTCTATTCACCCTACTGCTATTGTCTACTATTTTTTACACATTAGATTTCTTATTGCTTTTCTTGCAAATGTAACCCTTATTCTATGTTGTAAGTGTGATACTTATGTGTCCCTTGTTTACAACATTATTATCCTTTCTTGTGTATCCCTTGGCCTCGTTTACATGTGCAACACCCTTATGTCCCTTGTATATGACCACTTGGCCTTTTCATGTGACATAGTGTGTTAAATTATGCATGCATTTGTGTGTGAGCTTGTGTACAAATAAATTTGGTTCAAAACTTTGCATTAATTTGAAACACATTTAGAATAAACTATTACAATAGAAATATTCAACTTACTTCATTTAGAATATATATATATATATAGGAAAGTTAGTCCTATAAACAAGGAGGATTTCTCAAAACTCTAAAAAAGTATTCTAACTACTCACTTTCTATGTGAATGTTTATTATTTGAAGAAAAAATTACCAATTCATTTACCCAAACACCTATACTTACACATGCTCTAATAACTACACTCATGTAACAATAACAATAATTCCTAACATTCCCCCTTAGTTTTAACATGGGGAAAACTTTCACACATTCAATAATAGGTTGTCCACATTTGGTGGCACACCCACTCTCGAGGCTCATGACCTTGATAAAAAAATGGACATATTACATCATCCTTCCATGGTTTTCTCTATAGGTTTACCACAAACATGGACATGAAAAGGAACCCATCAACTATTCACCTCATGTGGTTTTATGGATATCGATGAATTTTTCAAGATCTATGATCTACATTACTTTGTGCTTTCTATTCTCCACTACATTTTTGCATCATGGGATTGTAGTGCCCACCTATTTTATTATTCTCATTTTGAGCTTTAATGACTCATTGCATCATGTTTTCTATGCCGACAAAGATATTTCTACTATGTTCTACTATTTTGATGTGACATTTCTTCATGATATAGTTATTTTATAGTACTAGGATGCTAACGCTTGGTGACAGGTTATCTATGGGGCATATGGTGCCTACATTATTGATCATTTATATGT